>JAQFVV010012404.1:14122999-14507494 GCA_028023455.1 Epiperipatus broadwayi | reverse complement strand
ATATACTTCTTAAAAATGCCATAGTTTAATCTTATAATTTATTTTAACTTTCTGTTACAAAGTTCTTTTTTAACATAGTCATTCTACCATCTTTAATTAGAGTTAGAAAGATTTTACTAGGTGTAATCTTTTACTTTGGAATTCCTTTTGTTTAACTGGATTAGTAATCTGCATGTCCTTTTTTTTTATTCTTTCCAATTTTTAACTTTAATTAAATTACAAATAAATAATTTGAAACAACAAAAATCAACTTTCATTGTACTTCAAAAAAAAAAAATACCCACAAAACTAAAAAAAAAAATTAAAATACATTAATTTAAAAGATCTTTAAATTTACTTTTTTTTAGTTCTTAATATTCTCAAATGTTAATATATTTGGACCATCTATTTGTAGATGGTACAATATATATATATAGGCAGTAGATAAATATATTCACATGTTTCCAACATTATGTAATATTTATTATTTATACTACTTATCTGAATTATATTTCCAAGCCCTGGAGGCTTATATAACTTATAATAAAGACCAGATAGGCTTGTAAACTAATTCTATCCTTGTCACACATTTAACTGGTGTAAACTAGCTACACTCTAATAGTTAGTCCTCTTATTGCTATGCTAATCCTTTGAAGTAATCATTCACCTGGAGATTATTCATTATTATATTCTTTGTTTAGTTAGTATTATATAATTAGCAACTAAATGTTAGGCATACATTGCACTATTCCAACTCACTACAGAAAACTCTGAATTCTTCATTCATTGTTTTCTAAATACTCAGGAGATCATCTTATCCATTGACTTTTCTTTCTTGTGGCATCTTTGATGGTACATCTGCTGATAACTGGACAATCTGTGTCATTTTACATAGGATTTAATATCTGAATCCAATCCCAGGCCATCATACACAACTGGAATTTTTTGCTCTCACTATTCTAGGATGATTTGTGCAATAAATGCAATACCTCAAAAAATCCTTGAAATGGCATTTAGTATTTTATAAGCAGGTAAAATGGATCTTTTATTTGTTGACAATTTATTATGTAAATTTTATATAGATTTGTAAAGATTTTCTGACTATTTTCTAGGCCAGCCATTTTTTTATCTATTTTTGTAGTATTTGGTAACCAGGATCAGCTTTTGTCCATGTTGCTACAATTTGACAGCTTTGGATTGGACCTATCCATAAGACATTATGTCTTTTCCTGATTTTGCAGTTGTGTCTAGTTTTTGTGAGAGGGCAACTCCATGCTGTGCTGACTTGATTTGTTCCACAAACTAAGTTAAAGTTTATATAAATATATATTTTAATAAATAAATAATCAATCAAACAAGATTGAAATAAACAATTATTAATAACTATTTTTAAATATTTATCAAACCAGCTTTCATCTCCATTGAGACCTTCTAAAGATCAAGACCTTCTCAATGTAGATGAAAGCCAGTTTGATAAATATTTAAATATAGTTATTAATAGTTGTTTAATTCAATCTTGTTTGATTGATTATTTATTTATGTATTTGTGACAACATTATGGACAAATAAATTATATTGGATATTTGACCATTATAGTGATATATTTTAATATTACCTGGAAAACATTTGTTGCTACTAAGTTTTTTGCTCACTAGATGGAAGTGAACAAAAATTGGACTGAAGATAGATAGATTTAACTAGATTTGGAAAGATCAGAAATAATATTGATAACGATTGGAAAGTGTTTTGTTAAGTCAACTTAAATATAAAAGAAAAAAATTGTATCTGTGTGTGTTCCTGTAAGCAGGCTTAAAACTAAGTTATATATAAGAATAATTGTTTTTTAGTATGTTTGCTATTAAATAATTTTTTTAATTTAAGAAGGAGAGTGATTTATTTGAGAAAGAAAATGTTTTTGAGGATTAAGGTTACAAACACATGTTTATTGATTGCAATTGATAGAAAGAAAATTTTTCTCCTTTTGTATAAAGGGGTTTGAAGAGTAGTAGAGAAAGCATAAAGTTAAATAGAGAATAGAGAACTTAAAAAATAAGAAATATGAATTGCATTTGTATCCCACAATGTATATATAATGGTCAGAAAGAAATCAGCTGCGCTGTGGTAGAGTCTACCAAATGTGATGTGGTTTATCATTTGAAATACTTAAATAAGACTAGAAAAAATGTAACAGGTGTATGGTTATGTAAACCATGCATAAATGTAATAAAATAAGCAAAAAAAATGGTTTTTAAGTGTAGATAGTTTGAAGAAAATGTCAGGAAAAGTGGAGCAAAATGTAGATGAGGAAAATAGAATAGAGTATGTTTTTAGTGGAGTGACAAAAGATATAGATGACAAAATAAGTAGTGCAGTGGAGATGATTAACCAAAGAATAAGTAAAATAGAGGAAAAGATAAAGGATGTAGAAGCAGAATTAAAATTGTTAGAAATGAAGTGTGAGCAAATAAAGGAATTATTGAATAAAAGTGGTAAGGGAGAAGTAGATAAGAAAGCCCTGAAGGTGGAAGAGAATGTTATGGATGAAATAGGGAAAGTAAACTATGAGACAGTATTGATAAAAGATTCACTAATTTAGAGGATGTGGAGATGTTATTGCAAGGGAAAATAGAAACAAGGAAGTAAACATATGTTTGCCTGGAACTAGGATTAGTAATGTTACAGATATGGTAAAGAAATAGGAGAGGAGAGAAGTGTATGTTATGGTAGAGACAATTTATCAGCACCATCAGAGAGAGTAATGGATGAGTACATAGAATTGATTAGTAATTTGAATAAGATTAAAGGAAGAGCAGGAATAGTTGGATTATTACCAAGATTTTACAATAGATATAAGTTAGATAGGGCATATTGTATAAATGAGAGATTGAAAAAATTGTATGAGAGAAATGATATTATGTTTGTGGATGTGTGGGATTTTTTTATAAGAGGGAGTTATATAGTAAAGATGGGTTGCACTTAACAAAACAAGGAAGTGAAGTTTAAAAAAGTTTGATTTATAAAAAATATAATTTGGAAAACTTATAAAAGGGGAGGATTAAATTGTAGTATTATCAAAAAAGAAGAATGAAGAAATGTAAGAAATAAACAAAGAGTAGCTGATTTGGATATTAATGTAAATGTGGAGAGGGAAGGGGTCTGTAAAATTAATAGTAAGCAAGTTACTTACAAATATATTGAAAAACAAAGTGTCAAAAGAATTTAAAAAAGAGTAGTTAGGAAAGAAGAAATTGGATATTTTAATATACAAGGTGGTAGAAGATCAGAAAAATGGCTGGAATTAAATAAATCAGTTAAAAATGCAGAGCTTGAGATACTAGCAGTAGTGGAAACACATCTACAAGAAGAATCTATACCGGAAGACATAGTATGGCAGGATATACATAGAGAATAAAATTTAAAAAAAGACGGGTGGTATAGGAGTTATGTCAAAAAAATATTTGAATACTGTTAAATGTCAAGAACATTTGTGGTTTGAGATAAGGTTAGAAAGACAAGAATGGATAGTCAAACTATAATCAAGTTAAACAATAGTATACATGAATGCCTAGTTAAGGATATACAGAGTTTCAAAAAAAAAGGGGTAGAAAATAATAATTATAGGGAATATTAATGGTATATTGAAGTAATTGATGATGTAGATAACAAGAATGGACAGTTTTTGAAGAATTTTTGTCAGAGTGTATTTGAGCATTGGAAATTTACCAAATACTTGAGGGACAATACACATGGTCTAGAAGTAATATATTTCACACACTATATTATATCTGATTAGAGAAATAGGGAATGAATAAATGTGGAAAATTTAAAGGTTTGATTATAAAAAGAGAACATGTAATAGTGATCATAATTTCTTTACAATAGAAATGGTTAGTAATATGATGGAAAATAGTAATAAAAATAGAAAGGATAATGAAAGATGTGGATAGAGAATGAATGATAAGAATAAGTTAGAATAATATAAAATAAAAGTTGAAGCAATCATAGAAGAGTTGATTGGGGATGAATATAAAGAATGGTGTGAAGTAGAAAAAATAGGAAATATGGTTTTAAGTGATAATATTCAGAAGAATAAAAGTAATAGAAAAGTGAGAGTTAGTAAAAGTGTAAAAAAGAGGGGGAAAGCATAGAGAAAATATAAGCATGCTATTAAAAACAAAGAAAGTGAAAAAGATATTAATGTTAAATGAGAAAAGTATTTAAAAAAAGACATTGGCTAAAATAGATAATTATAAGAGAGAATGAAATTAAATAGTAAATTGTTGGAGGATATTAATAAAAGAGGAAGAGATGGGAATAAAAAATTTTGGAAATACATGAAAAGGAATGTATGAGAGAGGAAAATAGTATTACTAGATGATAAGAGAATAAAGTGTAGCTTTAGAGAAGAATTAAAGACAAATCTTAAATAATTATATAATGGATATAGAAAAGATGCTAGATGTGAAGGACAGAGTAATAATAAACATGAAAGCATATAGTAATGGAAATATTAGATTTACAGAAAGGGAATTAAATGAGGCAGGAAAGAAATTGAAAAATGGAAAAGCAAGAAGTTTAGATGGATGGTCAGCAGAGATGGTAAAGAATTTAAAAAATAGGACAAAATTAAACCTATTATCATGTTTTAATAAGATTGCACAGAAGAGAGAATTTCCAGATAGTTGGAATAATATAAGAGTAAGACTACTATTTAAAGGAGATGGTAAGTATCATATAAAGTTAGCAATTATAGACCAATAGCAGTAATGTCAGCATTATATAAAGTTTTTGCATATATAGTGACTGGATGGCAAAATAAATGGAAGAAAATAATAGGGGGATAAATGCAAGGGGTTTTTCAATTGGATAGGTATATAGGAGATAGTTACTTAACTTACAGATATGAGTAGAAATAGAGATAGCCAGTTGTATATGTTTTTATAGTGTACCTATATTGATATAGTCACATATAATTTTTATCTAAAATTATTATTAAAGTAATCTTTCATAAAAGAAAAACATAAAATTAAATGTTGAAGAATTTATTGCAGCTTGTTTTCGAAAAAGATAAGAATTAAATAGTTTTTTTTTAGTATTCGTAAAAATATAATTTAAAGGGTTAAAACATACAAATCTCTTGTCATTCAAGTTTAATTAAAGAAAAAATAATGTTAAAACTAATATATGACCATATATATGTGTGATTGTCAACAATAGAGTAAATGTTATTATAAAGTTAAAGAAGATTATTATTAAAAAACACGGCAATGGTTATTAATTAAAATATAAAACAACATCTCTGCATGGCTATTACTAATTAAGCAATCTTCCAAAACACGTTTATCAAAGGATTAATTAATAAGGAATTTGACAACAGATCTTTGCCGGAGATATCAGAAAGACAACAAGGCGCAGGTATAAATAGACTTTTTTTTATCGGACAGTAATTCATTCCACAAATTAATTGAGTTGAGACAATCAGTTCACAAAATTATTGAGAGAGTGCAGTTCGGAAATTAATTGAGTCAGTTAAGAAACAAAATGCAGTGCTGAGAATATTTTGGAATGCACGTTCACCTCCAGCCCAGATGTCCGAGAAAACAGCAGATCTGCCCGTGAAATAATGTCAGCTTAACATCTTAGAAAATCTCCATCAGTATCTATTTGTCTCCGATAGCAATAATCGTGAAAATCAGGAAACTCAGCAAGGAAATGTCCCAGCCGGCTGGTAAGCATTTATAATGGAAATATCCTCACCGAAAGCAGCCTCCAAAGAACAAAATTCTACGTCAACATTCAAAATCCTAGGTAAAACATTTGCTTATTTTCGTTATACTGTAATAGCCATTGCATTTCATTAATTCGTGCGAATCCTCCAAGAGTCTAATTATATGAACTCGATATCATACATAAATGAACTATTGATGTGTGTGATTAAATTTCAAATGCTATGTAATACTTTAATATTATTATGTGTGTGTGCATGAGTTAATATGTGCGTGATCCTTATATCAATATTATTAGTTAAATTAGATAAATACCAGTGTTTTGTTATGAAAGTAAACAAGAATATTTAAACTAGTTTAGAAATGTTAATTTAAAATATGCGTGTGTTTTATTAGAATGTTTAAATTTAGTAAATAAATGTTAGTTAATAAATTATCTTTAAAATTAAACTTTATTTGTCAGTCAATTCTTTTTATCAATCCTTTTACCAAATTCTTTTTATCAATTCTTTTTATCAATTCCTTTTAACAAATTCTTTTAGTAATTCTTTTAATCACTAATTAAGTATAATCTATTAGTGATTACAAACAGCTGAGCTAGTCATGGATTTAGGCGTTGAGTTAGTGGCCATTGCTTAAAGTGCGTTATTTATTCATCCTTGAATAGATAGCTGGCGCCCGTGTTTATACACAAACAAAAAAGTGCTTTGAACTTGGTGTTGAACTCAACAGTCGAGAAGAAGTTATGTCCTGGAAATGTAACGTTAGTTATATACTTTATAGCTATCGTTTGGGCATACATACTCTCCGAGTATGTTCTTCTCTGCCTAAGAGGCCGGTGTTTCGAATCCACATATTCGAACCCGGTTCAAATGGCTAGACCCAACTTGGGGCTGAACCTAAGAAACAATAGTAAAGAAATACTTTGTTTCTTGTTTGAAAATTTTGTTTTATACAAAAGTTAAATTACGTATGTAAAAGTGTTTTAATTTTAAAAAAGAATTGACCGAAAACTTTTTTTTTTCGAAATGAGAAGAGATTTTGACATTTATGCTATCAAATCAGAGTCAATTGGGTGTTATGGGCGTAGTTAAAACATTAAGAGCGAGTAGTGAAAAGAACAAAAGAGTGGAGTTAACGTGAGTTTCCGTCTTAGTAAGAAAAATAAATAAATAAATCGTATAGTAAATTTAGTCTAACGTAAGCGCTAGTTTGAAATAAAATATTGTTTTAAAAATGGAAAAAGAGAAAGAAATGTCTGAGACGCAGATGCTGAAAATGATGATAAATATGGTGGAAGAAATGCGTCAAGAATTCAGGCAAAGTCATCAAGAATTCATTGCGGGAATAAGAGAAATAAGATGTGAAATTAAAGGAATGAAGAGTGAAATAATAGAGAAAGTAGAGGAGAACCAAGAAGGCAGAGAGTTAGATTTGGTTAAAGAAAGTCAGGAAGTTGAGGTCATGAAAGATATAGAAATTGAGGTAGAACTAGATAGTGTTGAAACAGAGAAGACTGAAATAGAAATTAAAGCAGAACAGGATAGTGCTAAGACAGGGGAAAATATAGATCAAGAAATAGAAGAAAAACATAAGTTCAAGGTAGTAGATAGTGTAGAAAAGTTTTTACAAAAATTTAAAAAGGTTAAAGTAAACGTTCGCATTCACTGTAGACGTAGATTTAAAACAAAGAGAAAGCGTAGAAAAAAATATTCCCAGATTGAAGTAATTCAGAGTTTGTCTAGGTATAAAGGTTTTCTGAGTTACGAAGTTGAAAACAGAACAGAAAGAGAAAGAGATAAAGCAATAAAATATAAAAACGGAACCGATAAGAGAGGAAAGTTAGTTTATATTATAGAATTTGCATAAAGAAAGAAGGAACCACCTGACATAGTTTAAAAGTTAGTAAACGGGCAGAATAGTAAAGGAAATAAACAAAAAGGACTGGAAATGGACTATGAGTCTAATATAATTATTTTGACGTAGGTGAAAAGCCTGAATTGGAATTTCGCTATTTAAAATGATGGATTGTTTTGTCAGATAATAATAATGGAGGCTTCGCAAAATAAAAGATTTTTTTTTCTCCACGCACATATTAATTAAGGAAATGTTCGTAAATAAACAGTTCAAATAAATAAAAATCAATAAAATCAAGTTAAATAAATGGGTCAAATTAAGGATTTAGAAATAATGTTTGTAGAATTAAATAAATGAATAAAATAACGGAAATACATAAAATAAAAACAAGTTAAATAAACAAGTATAATATATCTGTAGAAAATAAATAAAATATTTGTAGTAAAATAAAATAGTTTTTTTCTGAGTACACGCACGTTAATATATAAGTTAAAGTAATGGGTTAAAAGTAATATCGTAATATAAATAAATATGTAAATTGATGTCCGTGATAGTTTAGAATAGTATTGTAAGTTAAATAAATATGTAAGATAATGTTCGTAATAGTTCAGAATAATATAAATAAATATGTTAAAGTAATGTTCATGTGTATTTAAAATAATATTGTAGGATTAGTGATAAATAATATAAAGTCAATCTAAGTTACATTAGGAGTGTATAAGGGTTTGAATCTAACGGGAATGAGGGTAGTATAGAAGTGTTTTAGTTAAGGTTAAGTTTAAAGCTCTCGACTGGATAAATTCTAGTACCCATAACGGATTGGCCGGGATCATTCCTCTTTTAAAAAAAAACGCACTGGCAACAACCAGAGTAAGTCGTGAGTCACTTTTCGGGGGAGAATCCCCATATCTCGTACCTCGTTTTCCAAAGCGTAAGTCGGAAATGGACAGTTGAAAATTCCTGCCATTGTAGCTGCTTAGTCAAAGTCCGATCAAGAGAATCGGCAATCGTTTTCCAGGGCGTAAGTCAAAAATGGACAGTTGAAATTCCTGCCATTTGCAGCCACCTTTTCTTAGTCAAAGTCCAATCAAGAGAATCGGCAGCCAAAGCCCCGTTTACAAAAGATCCCTGTGCCACAAATTTAGTTTGTCCTCGTGGTCATTATCCAGGACGAACATTGTAAGCAATGTTACCAGCATAGAAAGAAGAAAAGCATAATTGGAGATTGCCCTTAGTATGGAAAGGAAAAGATACCAAAAAGCAAACTTAGAAAGAATAATAAATTAAGATTTAATGTTGTCAGAGATAAAATAGTCAAAATGACGCATTTTACTCTCAAAAGGAAGGGCGGTGTAATGTACCTATATTGATATAGGCACATATAATTTTTATCTAAAATTATTATTAAAGTAATCTTTCATAAAAGAAAAACATAAAATTAAATGTTGAAGAATTTATTGCAGCTTGTTTTCGAAAAAGATAAGAATTAAATAGTTTTTTTTTAGTATTCATAAAAATATAATTTAAAGGGTTAAAACATACAAATCTCTTGTCATTCAAGTTTAATTAAAGAAAAAATAATGTTAAAACTAATATATGACCGTATATATGTGTGATTGTCAACAATAGAGTAAATGTTATTATAAAGTTAAAGAAGATTATTATTAAAAAACACGGCAATGGTTATTAATTAAAATATAAAACAACATCTCTGCATGGCTATTACTAATTAAGCAATCTTCCAAAACACGTTTATCAAAGGATTAATTGATAAGGAATTTGACAACAGATCTTTGGGAGATATCAGAAAGACAACAAGGCACAGGTATAAATAGACTTTTTTTTATCGGACAGTAATTCATTCCACAAATTAATTGAGTTGAGACAATCAGTTCACAAAATTATTGAGAGAGTGCAGTTCGGAAATTAATTGAGTCAGTTAAGAAACAAAATGCAGTGCTGAGAATATTTTGGAATGCACGTTCACCTCCAGCCCAGATGTCCGAGAAAACAGCAGATCTGCCCGTGAAATAATGTCAGCTTAACATCTTAGAAAATCTCCGTCAGTATCTATTTGTCTCCGATAGCAATAATCGTGAAAATCAGGAAACTCAGCAAGGAAACGTCCCAGCCGGCTGGTAAGCATTTATAATGGAAATATCCTCACCAAAAGCAGCCTCCAAAGAACAAAATTCTACGTCAACATTCAAAATCCTAGGTAAAACATTTGCTTATTTTCGTTATACTGTAATAGCCATTGCATTTCATTAATTCGTGCGAATCCTCCAAGAGTCTAATTATATGAACTCGATATCATACATAAATGAACTATTGATGTGTGTAATTAAATTTCAAATGCTATGTAATACTTTAATATTATTATGTGTGTGTGCATGAGTTAATATGTGCGTGATCCTTATATCAATATTATTAGTTAAATTAGATAAATACCAGTGTTTTGTTATGAAAGTAAACAAGAATATTTAAACTAGTTTAGAAATGTTAATTTAAAATATGCGTGTGTTTTATTAGAATGTTTAAATTTAGTAAATAAATGTTAGTTAATAAATTATCTTTAAAATTAAACTTTATTTGTCGGTCAATTCTTTTTATCAATCCTTTTACCAAATTCTTTTTATCAATTCTTTTTATCAATTCCTTTTAACAAATTCTTTTATTAATTCTTTTAATCACTAATTAAGTATAATCTATTAGTGATTACAAACAGCTGAGCTAGTCGTGGATTTAGGCGTTGAGTTAGTGGCCATTGCTTAAAGTGCGCTATTTATTCATCCTTGAATAGATAGCTGGCGCCCGTGTTTATACACAAACAAAAAAGTGCTTTGAACTTGGTGTTGAACTCAACAGTCGAGAAGAAGTTATGTCCTGGAAATGTAACGTTAGTTATATACTTTATAGCTATCGTTTGGGCATACATACTCTCTGAGTATGTTCTTCTCTGCCTAAGAGGCCGGTGTTTCGAATCCACATATTCGAACCCGGTTCAATAGATATAGAGAAGGCTTATGACAGAGTAAATACATATACATTATGGGTACGTTTAATAAATTTGGGAATGGATTTATCTTATTAAGAGATTGTATAAAAATAGTTACTATACATATCAATTAGAAAATATAGAATTAGTTAAAGTTTAAAATGGGATGGGACTAAGGTAAGGATGCCCTATGTCATCTATTTTGTTTTTGTTATATTTGAGAAAAATGAAGAGAGTAATGAAAAGACTAGGAAAAGAGATAGAGATATCATTAATAAGTGGCAAGAGAGTATATACATTATCAGGTCTTTTATTTGAGGATGATGTCTTCTTGTGCACAGAAAGTAGGGAATATATGGAAGTTATGGTGAAGACATGCACAAGAGTGGGTAAAGTGATGGGGTTTAATTTAGTGAAGAAAAAGTAATGATGATTAATACTGGGGAAAGAGAAGAAAGATTTTTTATTGGGGGATGTAAAGTTAAATATGGTGAATATGTATAGCTATTTGAGAATCATTTTAAATAATCTGAGAAATTGTTTGGATGAATGGGAGAAAAGAATTGATAAATGAAGCAAAGAAAAGAAAGGGATTGATAAAGAAATTAATAGTGTTTTCATATAATAAGTATGATGTAGCTAGAATTGTATGGGAGTGGCAGTAGCAGGGTTAATATATGGAAACAATGCATTATGTGTTAGTAAAAAGGTGCTAAATTACTTAGAAAAAGTACAAAGGGAAGTAGGAAGACATGCATTAGATGCAGATGGGTGGATGGCAAAGGAGGCAATTAAAGGAGAGATGGTATGGTTATGTTTTCATATGAGAGATACAAAAAGCAAAATAAAAAGGTTCAATAGATTGCAATTTATGGATAATAAGAGAATAGCCAAAATAGTATTTAATTGGGTTATGAGTAAAGGACAAGCAACAAGATGGTGAGAAAGGTAGTAAAGTATGCAGAAGATTTGGATAAAAAATTTATGTCAGTATACTTATACAAAATGAGGGATGATTGTTTTAGAAGAATTGTTAGGTGTTATAGTAGCAAGGAATAGGGTATAAGAATAGATGCATTAATAAAAAATAGGGAGTTGGAGAGATGGAGAACTAGTATGGAGAATAAAAAGAGTTTCAATATATATAGAAGTAAACAGAATATTGGGTGCGAGTTAACTTATGATAATAGCAAGAAAAGTAGTTTACTAGTTAAGCCTCGATTAGGATCTTTAGCAACAAGGAAATATACACAAATCGAAAATATGGCGATTTAATCTGCAAGTTATGTAGGGAAGGCATAGAAATTATTAGGCATCTAGTTAATTGAATGTAAATGCCTACAAGCAGAAAGGGCACAAATAATGAAGTTGTGGAAGAATAAATATAAACAAAGTGATTATACAGAAAGTGGATTCTTGTTTTATATGCTGGGTTTGGGAAAAGATAATGGGAATTTAGATGTAAAGGCTATGAATTGACAAAGATTATGTTGTGGAAATGGGATAAAGCAGGATCAAGAAGAATATAGGAAAAACTTAGGGTGGGGAATGGAAAGGCAAAATAAAGTAGCTAACAGGTTTCTCTGGACATAGTGGCTGAAAGATTTGTGACTCTGAAAAAGGAGAAGCCTCAGTGCATTGCATCCCTGGTTTAAATTCTATTTCATAATTGTATTATATGTTATAATCAGTATAAAAATCCACATGCATAGCGATTAGTATACAAGTAAAGTAATTAGCAATTTTTATAGACCGATTAGAACTATTAAAGCATTCATATTAAATGATTTTAATCAATTTATAATTAACACAAAAAAAGTTGAGATTATTTTCTTGTACTCTTAATCAAAATATAATCGTTTAACAAATTAGAATTGACAATAATTGATTTCTAATAATTCTAACAACGCAAATGTAAAAAGAATATTAGACTATTTCAATTCTAAACTTAGCAACCCAAAGTGAAATATTAACTTCGATTACTACTAAAAAAAAATTGCTAAATCAGATAAGCCTTTATTAGATGATTTTCCAAAGAAGTGCAAAAGATAAACAATGCATTTCTGGTATTTTTTTTTTTTTTAATATTTTATAAAATTATTCAGGGGAAATAATTTTTTCCAATTCATCCACGAATGTTCTCAGGTGTATAATCTATTACAATTTTAGATAAGAGATATGAATGTCTATTAAATTATCTAAATTGAACTTTTAATAGAATGAAAAATGAGATCAATAACTAACGGATTATTTTGTCAAACGGAACTCAACACAATGACGTTATAAAAGAAAAATAGAAAAAATGCATAAAATGATATATATCGTACATTTTATAGCAATTCAAAGAAACCTAGCATTCCAACAGCATCCACAGTCTTTGAATTACAATGAAAAAAACAATTAATTTCCAATAAATCAAATTAATACATATAACCTACTAGATAATAAGAATAAAATAAATCAAAAAAAGATTATTTACAATTAGTATAATAAAAAAAATTTAAGTTAGATCCCAAGCATATGTATACTTATATACATAAAAAAATTTCCCATGGATTTAATAATTAATAAGCTTATTGATCCAGCTATCTTTCTAAAACCATTAGTCTTCAGAGAAATAATCTTTGATTTGTTTTTTATCTGTTACACATAGAGTTTTAAATTCTTTAAAAGTATATGCTGCTTCATTTTAACAAGTTAGAGAAACTTTTGAGCAAGAACAAACTTCTATCATGACATCAGAATAGACAAAAGGGTTAGATTTCACATTATCTTTATCTTTGGTTACTAAATATGAGGGAGATCGTGAAATAATTTCATATCTCAGATATTATATTTTGGAAGCTTGAATAATATTAAAATTCACCTATGAATATACGCATACAAAAAGATAATATACCCTAAACTGATGCATCATAAAGATAGATCACTATATATAAAATTATTTTACAATATCATTCATATATATATATATGACAATGATGTTAATGTATGAAGAATTATGATAGCAAGATATTGCAGGTTCAATTGATTAATGATTTCACAGCCTCATATGCCTCCAAAATATAATCTCTTGAAAGTGAAATTATTTCCTGCTAATTAGCAACTCACATATGATGATAATGTAAAACTCAATCTTTTTACCTATATTAATAGAGATTTGTTTTCTAGAGAGTTTGCTGAAGTGAAACAATATACAAATTAAAGAAATTAAAGATTCACCCTAAAATGTCATTGATAAAATAAACTCAAAGAGTGATAAAAAAAGAATATTAAAAGACTATTATGCTGAAGACAAATCTATAGTTTTAGAAATATATCTAGGCCAGTAAGCTTACTAATTAATTAGCTTACTAATTATTAATTCGAAGACTTTTTTTTTTCTTGTATATAAATATACTTTGGCTAAACTTAATTTTCTTTTTTGCTATTATCTTAGTAAAATGTTTTTTGAATTTATTTTATTCTTATATACACCTGGGTCTCATTTTACGCGATAGATAGGTTCCTGAGAAAACACGTGCAAACGAAATCCGCAAAAATAGATGTAACTTACATTGAAAAAGGGGGGATGTGGTCTGTGATTTTTCAAAATTCGCTTAAAAGCAAAGCACCAACGTAAAATAACTTTAAAATTCGCGCAAAAAAAAAAATAAAGAAATAAAATATGACTAATAAAAAATTTCAAATTTGAAAAAAAATGATACAAGACAAACTTTTTTTAACTATAATATTTAATTTTATTCAAAATAATATATTTTTATGCATAATTTACAGTACAGTAATTTAAATTTTTTTATACACATTTTAATTATTATCGGTATTTACCCAAAAAGACGTTCATTTGCAAACTAGTAAAAAATCAGATTCTCATGTGATGTGATGTGATGTATTTGGCTCCTCCTTAAACGAAGTCAAGAATATCTCAGCAATTATTCTCACAAGAGGAAATACAACTAGCGCCAAGTTCATTCTCATGTTGTGTTAATGGTTTTCTGTTGACGACGACGATGATTTTATTAATTGTTTATGAACTTAGACTTATGATAATAAAAAGACATTTATTCACCACTGCTGGGGAAAATTTAATTAAAACTAACAACTAAAAATTAAATTCTTATTTTTGTCTTTAATTTTCAATTCTGTTTAAAAATCAAATTTCATTTTACATCACATTAATTTCAAGTCACCTGTAAGTAATTTTTAAATTGTTAATTACAATTAAAAATCAGATTTTAATTTTTAATTGTGCCCACTGCTATTGCTGACCTTTTAAAAATAAACTTGTGGACACTAAATGATTAATAATTGATTACGTTCTTTTTTAAAAAGCAAAAAGAGAATGTGATTTAAAATGCAAAATTAACACGCACAATGTTTGAACAAATTTACATTATAATCTTGTAAAATTTAATGTGTGTATACATAAAATGTGGAAATCATGATTTTAATTTCATTATTGCATAAAATCTTACTATTATAAAGCACTGAAAATATTGAAATTACTAAGATGAAAGTCGAATTCCAATAATGTGCTATTACTTTCAATATAACGTAAGTGCATGAAATTTATTATTTAAAGTAATAGCGCATTATCGGACTTCGACTTCCAGTGAAAGACGAATCGCATAACTTCAAAATCGTGTTAAATAAGTCCGCGTAAAAAGAGACCCAGGTGTATTGATTTTATTTATTGGAACTTGTATAGTTTTTTTTAATTGTGGACCCACAAGTTCACCACTCTCTAGCAAACTAAGGAAAAGTTTCTATCCACTTTTAATACCTTGTGGAGGGTTGTACAATTATTGCACAATAATATGCATTGTAAATTTTTGATTTTATCAGTGCATCATTGACTTTTATCTCAATCCTATCACAACCATCCATCAGCCCAGAAGTCAGACCAATCTCCCATACTATAGATACATTAAGAACATACACTTTTTCAAGTAAGCCATATAACATATTATAATTTAAGGTAATACCTCATTCAATCATCCACACTGCTCAATGGTGTTGTTTCTATGCAAAAGCTGTTCAAACACTTATATGTTGATGAAGTTAACACTTTCCCAACATCTCTAGTATGTGAACATTATCAGTAATGTGTTGTCACATTTTATATAGATGTTAGTAATGAATAGTTAACAGTGTATCATATGAGAGTGGGTGTATTTGTAATCAGAAAAAGTGTAACAGTACACAGTTAACATTTTCCCTTTTAAATGGAGTATAATTTTAATGAGTAACTACAAATTATGAGTATTTCAGAAATGTCCCTAATTTCCTTGTTAGGTGGTACAATTTAATAAATGAGGAGTGTCAGTCACGAATCAGGAAAGTTCATGCAAAAGTCACACAATTTGCGAGAACATTGCGAGATAAACAAAGTGAAATGGCGGAACAACATTTGGCGGGGTTCAAGTTCTTTGATTTACCTACTACAGAAGCAGACGCGGTGGCTTTCCTTCAGAAGAATAATATTTTTCCCACATAAAAGAACTGCATTTGTGGTGGTGTTATGAAATTATGATGATGTAAAATTTCAGAAATGGAATGCGAATCACGTCAATGTTGTCGAAATGTGTAAATCCAAAAAAAAGTACCAAATATTCTATGTATTTGTTTATGAATAAAAGTTAATATTTTTGAACCCCCAGTAAATAAAACAAAAATAAATGTTTTTAAAAAAATATTTAAAAAATTTTGAAGGTTTTAAAAAGAAAAAAAGGCAGAATGTTTTTTTTTAAAAAAGAGGTGGTATGTTTTAAAAAATAAAATAAGACCAAAGGTTTTAAAAGCAAAAGTTATATTTGTTTTTAAAAAATTTTAATAAACCCATTATCAAAAAAAAAAAATCCCTAAAAAATATATATATAAAACACATTAAAAAAAAAAAAAAACAAATCAAAAAAAAAAAAAACCTTAAAGAAATATATTTTTAAAAATCCCGATAATGTTATATTTATTTGTTTTTTAATAGCAACCGCGCCATCGAGCGGTGTAGATGATAGGACGATGTATTATCTAATTTAATTTCAAATACACATTATTTTCAGATAATTAAATTTAATTTCATATATATATTTAAATAGATTTTAAACATCTATTCCATCACACACTTCTGAAACATATAATCCAAGGCATATGAAAAAACAAATGACTACAAGATGAACATTCTGCACAGAACTAGTACTCATCAGTTGGCCCAGATATGAAGTTAAGTTTAAGTAGCTAAAAATAATGTTTATATGAGTTAAATTAATAAAGATAAGAAATTATAGCCCCTTACAAAATTATTTGTCCCCCTCTTTAATTGAAAAGAGCACACTGAGTAATTTTTTTATTAATTAAAAAACAAAAATTTAATGTCTGCATTATTCTTACTTAAGTGTAATCTCGTTTCCATTACATACTTAGATAATTCGTTTATGATCCTGGTAATGTTTAATCTCTACATTGAGAATTTATTGGAATGTTAATTAGGATAATAATTTATTGTTGATAATCTGTAATGAAAGTGATTGGCAAGGAAACTATCTAATATATTCCAATTATAAATGAAGTTATTAAGTGATCCAATTCATAATCCAATCATCATTTCTGTTGTTTGTAAATTGATGATGATCAGGAAATATAATTCATGCTTCTTTTAAAACTCTTCCATATGATCTTCAACAAAATAGGAATACATCATACCAATCATTAATTGAGAAAAGTAAAGTGAGAAAACAAACGCTTAAATTAATTTTTATTAAAGAAAAATTTGCTTGCAACTATCCCAATACCTAAACCTGAATGTAACTGTAATTGAAAAACTGACATAGTTAAATTTATATATTTTCATAATTTTTTCCTCTAAATCTTTTATTATCTTTTAAACTTTTCTTTCAATTACACAAATATTTATATTTATTACTATAATATAAATGCTGCACCAACTTTTAGGCAATTTTTTTTTATATAAATCGCAAGTAACATGGAGGGACAAATGTCTATCTCTCATAATTTCTTTATAATATATTTATATTTACACTTTAATTGCAAGATCTTAACAATTTATAAATTAATAAATTTAAAATACTAATTTAGATTATATAAATTTTAAAATTATGTAAGAATAAGGCAAGAAGATGACAAAGTATCAATAACAATGACAAATTTAATCATATGGACAGTGTATCCTATATTCTAGCTATCTACATTCATTTTCAAGCATTTAACTTAAAATACACACTATGTTTTTCTTAAAATTAAGCTTAAATAAAAGCAAAATGATGTCAAACAATATCATTAATCGTCATTTATAGTAATTTACAGTTATTGTCTTTTTAGCATATTTTATAAATATTCCATCGTCATATTTTTTCTCATTTATTATTATTAAAAACATCATTATATTTTTAATAAACTATATCTATGTGTGTGTGATAAAAAATGTGTGTAATGTGTGTATGTTTGTATGTGTGCAAGGATTTATTTCACAATACTAAAAAAAAGTAAAGCATTTTAAATTAAAAAAGTTCATCATTAGAAACTATCTTCAAACAGTATGAATGTCTAATAATTAAACACATCTCCATCTTTCTTTATTATTATTACAATGCTTATTTTATTAAACTTCATTAATTCAACAGTTTTAATTAACCATCAGTTTTCTTCAGAGCTAAAAGATATATTATTAGCTCTGAAGAAAACTGTTGGTCAATCAGAACTGTCAGATTGCTGCAGTTTAATAAAGTAAGCATTGTAACAGTAATAAAGAAAAATAGAATTGTTTAATTGTTTAAAATTTTATCAATGCATATAGAAGGATATAAGATGAAAGGATGAATACAAACACTTCATAAAGCCTAATAAAAAAAAATCGAAATGTGAAAAGGGAATAATTATTGGGGAGTAAGTGTATGTAAATTTCATTTAAAATTTTGACTGGCTATTTTTATGTTATGGTTAAATTTTAAATAATACTACCACAAGCGCAAGACAATGGTATGATGAGTGAATAATAGGTTCTCATACATATGACAATCCATTTCACTCGGTGGCACTATTGCTAGTCAAAAACAAATAGATATAATGTTACCGGGCTGATTTACATTTTAATTTTTTTTAAAATAATGCTTTCACCGGTTTATTTTCTTTTTGGGGATTTACATTTTTTTTTAGATATAAAACATTGAATTTCTTTCAAAATACATTTACTTTTTCTTTTAAAAATATTATTTTCTAAATTACAATTTTTTATTACATTATATATTTCAGAGCATAGTGCTGGAATGTGCAGGAGGGGTGCCTGCTGTTTTTGTCGATTCAAAGGATCGGCCAATAAATCCACTACTCTGATTGAACCAACCTTAGGATTTCTAAAATTACATTATATATTGCAGTGTGTAGCACTGGAATGTGCAGGGGGGTGACCGCTGTTTATGCCAATTCTTCGGATCAGCCAATAAATCCACTACTCAGATCAAACCAACCTTAGGATTTCTAAAACAATGTGCAACCTCAGACATTTGATTTCTCTCATAGTTGTTCTTTAAAAAACAATATTATTTAATAGAATGGAATAATTATGTTTTTAAATTACATTATATATTTCAGCATGTAGCGCTCCACCACAGTCATTTTAGTAGTCTCGTAGCAGTTCTCGCACAAACGTGACTTTTCCCTGGAATTCTCTAAAATGGTGCTGGGACCTACTCTTTTGAAATTAAATTCACCTTCAAATATGTGTAGGGAAGCATGGTAATGGGCTTACAATTATTACTATGTAACAATACATCAGGTAGAATGTAAGATCATTACTTTGAATGCACATTAAAAGTTATGACGAGTTGAATTCTATACACCCTCACATCGTACAGTAATGATATGTGAAGTGTGTGCTATTTGTATAATGTTGCAAAACATTTTAGCAGGCCATGTGCAATGCAATCTAGGCCTGCAATGGCTAATATGAACACAACTATTCTAAAGACCGTAAGTTGGTCGCATAAATGGCATATTTCTGTGCTTTTGCATGGAAACAGCGCCATCAAGAGAGATGGGTTGTCATATGTATGAGTACTAAATAATATAACATCAGAAATAGAAGTATATCAGAGTTCAAGCAATTAATAAAATCTGAATTGAATAGTTTCTAGATACAGCCTTCACTAGGGGTAAAAATATTAGTTATAATTATTTTATAAAAAATCTATCTGGTCACAAAATGCAAAGTGTTCAATGTCAATCAATTCCATGTGAAACAATCAATTTAAATATTAGAAAATGAGCATCTATTGAACTTCAACTAAATAGCATTCTCTTCCTATATTCTATTTTGCCTGAGATCTAAAAAATGTTGGAAATAGATTTGTCATAAAGAGAAAATGAAAAAAAAAATTAATCATAAAGAAATATTTATAAAAAACAATAACATTCTCTTATAAAAAATGAAAATTGTATTATTGTGATGTAAATCTCACATGAAAGGATAGAACAAAAAAACCTAATACATTTAAATGAGTATATTTATGCCATCGAGAAAAAGAAAGTCATTTTAATATTTTATTGTATTAACACAAAAAAAATTTCCATGAACAAACTTTATTTCTGCATTTTAATTTTCATTGTTTATTTTGTTTTTCTTTTTATCCTATGACTTATAAAAAAAAAAATCAAAGGATATTGCATCACTTGACCAGGAAACAACTGCCTCAAAATAGTTACTGCTTCTAAATAAATGTAGAAGATGCCATACTAATTAAACAACATATTATTTTTCATCTACTTTTGCTGATAATAAAAACAAAAATTGTAAATATCAAAAAAAAAATAACAAATATACATAATACTTTTAAATAGGTAGAAAATATTTGTCTTTCTGTTTATAAAACAAATGGCTTTTTTGCATGAAACACATTTGTTAATTTATTACTACTTGGAGAATTGAGGTTATAGTTCTTTTATTAAAAGAAATTAGGACTCTCATATTAAAAAGACTAACCAGGATTAGTTGTATTAAAAAATGTTTGATTTCTAAAAAAATATTTTTTTTAAATATACTTTTATTACTTAAGAGACAAATGCATATATTCTCTATCATTTATATGATTAATATAATATGAGTGAGCATTATTTGACCCTAAATAATTTCATTCTTTCATATTTTATCTTACTTGTTTTGAGTAATTTATTATTGAAGTTCAGAAGAAGATATTTTCTCCTGTATTTATTTAAAGGTAAAGAAAATAATATTTAATAGTAAGTATTTAAATCTGCAGTTATTTTCATCATTCAATATGCTATGTCATTTAGTTTTTGGGAGATTGTATAAATCAAGCTTTTTTCTTTTAATAATTTCTTTTTATTATCATTAAACATTCTGTTTGTTGATTTGTTTGCAAACACTTTTATTTAAGTTAGAATAAAATTGATAATTAATACATTTATATTCAATTAATGTGTTGAAATTTTGTACATTTCTTATAAATCATTGGCAATGTAATATGACAGTAAAATATTTTAGGTAGTGTCTCTAGTTTCTTAAATCCAAAAAAGTTGGCAGATGAAATTCCAAATATTTCAATATCAAATTTCAAAAAAGTTCTTATCATTTCAATAAGTTTTCAGTAATTCATGCAAGAGGATGGTATATATATATTTTTAAATCATCTTAATAATCTTTTATAATTGAAATAAAAATAAATCTTGATTATAAAAGTTTACTTTTTTAAAAAATATATATATTTTTTATTTTGACTGTAAAAGTTGATTTTTAAAAAATGTTTTTCAAATAACAAATTACATTGTAAATGATTTTTAATCTGCCACGATTTTACTTTCAAATATTAAGCAGTGCTATATTATCAGTAAGGCATGTGAAAAAGTAGTAAATATATATTTTAAAAAAGGTTGCATTAAAAAGTATTTTAGTCATCATTTAAAATTCAAACAAAAATAAATCTTTGAATGAAAAATTTCATTTTTTTAAAAAGTAACATTTTTTTCCTTTTGATTCTAAAAATTGATTTTTGTAAAAAACATTTTTGAAATATATGACTGTATTTTGTAAATAATCTTATTTAATACATATGATTTTTTCTATTATTAAGATGACTTATGATAATTGCAAAAAGTATAAAAATGCTAAAAATTTGAAAATAATATATATATACATATTTTATAATCAAAGCTTTTAATTACTTTGCATTAAAAAAATTTCTTCAACCACAAGTGGGTTTTTTATATTTATTTTAAAATAAAAGCATGGGGCAGGAGGAGCAAAAATTAATTAAGTCAAAATTAAGTCAATCCCTAATTTTTATAACAAGAGATGACTTTAATTAATTTCTAGACCCCCCCCCCCCCCCACACACACACTTTTCTTTAACATTAAATATAAAAAACCTCAATTGTAAGTAAAAAAGAAATATTTTTTAAGGGTAAAATAAATAAAAGTGTTGATTATAAAATATGTTTTATATCTATTATGTTTTATATATTTGATTTTATATTTTTTATAATTATACTTTTAATAAAAAAAATTGCTCATCATTTCTTTCACTAAATTAATTTTTATATTAATTTCTCTGTTGAAATTAGGTTGGATTAACTAAATAACAGAGTGCAATGATCAAGTGATACCATTTGATCATCAGCAGTAATTATCAATTGTTTGCCATTCTTTTAACAATTTATTCTAGAATCTCAATTTTAGAGTTACATCATAAATTTTAATAGCTCCATAAATGGTTAAATAAAATATTTTACTCTGCCTATTACTTTTAATTATTTATTAAGATTCATAATTTCCATTTTGTTCTTTTAATATTTATAAATATAATTCTGATGATTTCTATGATTTTGAAATTATGCAAAAAAAAAACAGCAACCTATATATTAATTTATTAAATGGGATTAAGTTTAATTTCTTGCATAAATTTAATTCATCATATATATACAATCATACTAATGTATTAAATGTGCATTACGATTTTTGGTAATTATAATTTAAACAGTACAATTACTATTAGCACTGTAAAATTGTATAGAAGTTGCACTAAATTCAACAAACAAAATATTTTAAACATTAAAGTATTTTTAAATAAAACATATGATTCCATACTGGCTAAAGTTTAATCAATAATTGCAATTAAATTTTTGCTCTCTATTATTAATTCTTAATAAATTATATACCCCACACATAAATATATATGTACACACATTCAGGCTATTATCCAACAATTTTGCACAGACTTGTATATACATAACAATTACTAAAACACAAAATAATAAAATAGAAAGTCAGCTCATGTATGCATATACTAGTATGAGAAATTAGCTCCCTAATCTTCCAGTCTAATCAACTGAAGAGAAAGACTTTTGAAACTATGGATCTTTGTGTCCATATTTCACATTAACCTTTCAACAATTTACTGAAAGAGTTCATTAATCTTAACATTTGAAAAAAAAACCTATAACAGGAAATATTTGATTATTTATTAAAAATAAAAATTACTTAGAATTTAATATCAAAAAACAACAATTCTAAAGCATACAAATTATTTAATATTCTAAAATAACTTACATATATATATATAATAAAATTACCCCAAATCCTAGTTTAGCTTTATGTTTGTAATGCTTACATATATTTTTTTAAAAAAGAAAAATGATGGTCCAAATTTTAAAAAAAAAAATTAACTGCGAATATTAAATTTTATTTTTATCTATATTGAAGAACAACTCCTCTATTACTTGAAAAAAATAAAACTAAGAAAAAGAAGACTTAGTAAAATTTCTTCAGTTAATTAAAAAGCTCAAAGTGAATGAAATAATAATGTAAACATCGTAATGCTTAGAAATGGTTTATATCACAACATTCTCTTAAAAGTTAATTAATGTGGAAAATAAGCTGAGAGACCTACATCAAGGTAACAGATGAAGATCAATATAAATAAAGAGGAAGACATTAGAAAAGATTTAAAAATTCTTAAAAATAAAAATCAATATAATATTTTATATATATAAAAATTCAGATAGTTGTATTTCTGTCAAAAGTTTATTCAATTTTTTTTTAAAAAAATAAACAAATTTTAAAATAAATACAACATTAAAAAAAAAAGACAACTCTTTATGGGACTAGAGAAATTATCATTTATATATTGATAATTAATATAAATTAGAAATAAAACAAATTAATAATAAATATAATCGATTTTTTCAGACGCTTATTCCTATGGTTACAGCCTTAGTAAATATTACTTAATATAATAATGTGCGTTTAATAAAATTTATAATTACAACTTTAAATTATCGTAATAGATTTCTTACTATAAGATCTTTCCATTGACTCATTGTAAATCGTAAGATTTCGCGAGTATTAATGTATAATAAGAATTGTGGGCTTAATTATTGAAGTATTGAATAGCTTCACACTCTTAGATCTAATCACTTCAGCTTCACCTATTCGTATATAAAAGTAGGTTGAAGTAAAGAAGGGTTTCCCTCTCTTTTGGGTTTCCGTCTTTTCTTCCAAGCGTAAGCTTGTGGCTAAGACCTGTAGAGGTCCCTACCTCCGAATTTTTCAGACGCTTATTTCTATGGTTACAGCCTTAGTAAATATTACTTCATATGATTATTATAACACTAGGAGGTCACCAAAGTGATAATCAATTGACCATACTATATATGTATTTTATTTTTTTCAGATGGGTACCAATCCAGAAACCTTCACTTCACCATTGTTACTATATATAGAACCATATAAGTCATATAGTTCATAATAGAGCCAGTTGGAAAAAAAAAATGATGTTCAATAAAACCAATGAGAGCTAAATTCAGTAAAAAATGTAGTAATCAAGCTTTTATTAGGCTATAATCCTAGAACAGGAGTCTCCAAAGTGATCAATATAGATCCCAAGGGGTCGATATGATATTGAAAGGGGTCGATTTGCACTCTGAATCAATGGAAAAGGTAAATTAAAAATCACTGCTATAATATATAACTAAATTGTAACGATTTAATTTTAAGATTAATTTGATATTACACACGCACATATTATATATATATAATTATTATACATAAAAAAGAAGACAAATTAATTATATTTTATGTCTGTTGTAAAAATATAAATTATCAAAATGAAATCAGCTGCAGTAGTGTTAACAATTTGAAACCTCTCACTTTGAAGTAGTTTATTTAAGGTTATAATTTATAATGGTATTTTTATTTTTAGTGTCAATCAATTCTACTAACTTAATAAGTTTTTTATTATAATGCATCTCATTAGAAATAAATATATGTAATCTAAAAAATTGTTGATGGATTCAACTATCAAAAAAATTTGGGAACCGCTACCCCAGAAGAATCACAATAAAATAAAAATAAATAGAAAGAATAATGTAAAAGTGCATATAAAAAGCTTAATAATAAAAATCAAGTATTTAGGCAAGATTATGTAGATATAAGAGATAGAAGAACTGCAAAGGAAAAATAATTATAATACACAGTAGAATAAAACAGTTTAGCTGATTGTATATTATCAATATGATGTATTGAATGGATAAGAAAATATAATCAGTATTTGCTCGAAATATGTTTAAATAATTGAGGAAAAATTGATAATTAAAAAAAAAAAATTGTAAAATGTTATTGCAATAACAGTAATAATAATTAGTAAAAAATATAAAACTTCAGATCAATAATTTAATTTTTCATACAGATGATAATACTGAAAATTTCGAATAGTTCGATTTTTATACATTGGATTTAAAAAAAACATACACACACACACACACACAATTTGATTTAAAAGGTGGGGGGGGTCAAATTTTAAGTTGTAAAAATTAATGATAAAAAAATGTTTAAATAAAGAAGAGACTCTAATAATTATTTTTTTGAGTTTTGAAATGCATTTACGTACGTGAATTGTACTGTTTTGATAAGGGATAGAGCAGTGCCTGCCAAACTTTTTTACTTTACAGACCATTGAGCGAGGGGAATTTATTTTACGGCACACTAAATAAAAATCCCAACAATATTAAATATATTTTATTAGTAAGAATAAAAATAAATAAATTCTTATTATGGTAACAATAAAAAAACATTGTTTTATGAATATAATATATATATATAGGTAATATATTACAATAATAATAATGTTATTAGTGAGAAGGATTGCCTTTTGAGAAAAAATTTGTCAAAATGCGGCTCTAAAATCAGATAATTGTTCCTATTTTTTGATTTCATTTCCATAATTGCTGAGAAAGGTTAATTCTCAGATACGATGATCCAAAGGGCAACAGAGATTTAACAGCTGTAGTAGTTAATCAAGGATATTGGCTCCAAAGCAAAATCCAAAATTCTGACAATTCTAGCACAGAAAATGAGGCTTTATACACAAGATCATTTTTCAAGTCTATTAAATTTTCTTCTTCTGTTAATGTTAATGGCAGGTCTGTACCCTCATATTTTGTGAAAGGATTGATGACCCCTGGTACATTTGATAATCAATTGATGAAAAATACTTAGAAAATGATACAGAGGTTTTCTATTGCCATCTGCACTTCTGACAACATTTTAAATCTGTTTGGAAAAACCTCTATGCCTGGGAAGCAATCACGCTGCAAGTCTTTAACTCTCCTGGTCCACGGTTTTAACTTGTCATGAAAGACTTTACTTTGAACTGTAATTGTAATGATATTTTTATTCATTCCTTCAGACTCAAATTTAAAACATTCAACTTCTCAAAAAGATCATTGAGAAATGTTATTTCCAGCCACCAATTATAATCCTTAAGAAATTCAAATCTAGAATTTTCAGCATCAAAGAAACATTATTTCATATCACAAAGAGATAAATTGTGTGAGCACTTTTCCTTTCAAGAGCCATCACACTTCTGTATGAAGCAGTAAACACTTAACATCAGAATCCAAGGATTCATATAGGAATGCAAAAAGTGTGCAACAGAGGAAATATATGTAATTCACCACCTTAACAATGTTGTCCATCATTTTCAGGATTAGAGATTTTGACAGCAAAACTTCATGGTGAATCATGCAATGTGCAATTTTAACTTGTGAATTTTTTTGTAATACACAGGCCATGAAGCCTTTTTTTGATCCTGCATGGATGGAGTGACATAACTGCAAACACTAATACAAGTTTGCCACTGTATCCCTCTCAATCTGACATTTTGGTTTGCCAGGTTAAAGACATCTGTTATTCTTTCTTTCAATTTGTAGCAAAAGCAAAACTATCTTATGATTTTACCATGTCTGATGATTTTCAGAAATTAAATTAATTGAGCTTTGTTGCTGATGTAAGGCCCACAAATTTTTTAGTTCTTTTTTTGCTTCAGTGACATCATGGAGCTTATCAATGTCTCATGAAATGTCTTGAATTTTATAGAAATTGTGTGGGCTGACAAAGGAATTAGCTTAATTTGTTTGATGACTTCATCACTAATCATTGTGCCAGTGGTGATCTCCAAGACTGGTAAAATATTTTTGACATCAGAATTTGGTTTTTTCTTCTTTACCAAAAGCTGAGCAATCTTGTAACTAGTGATTTGAGCTTTCTCGGGAATCAAGTGAAATTTCTTCAGCCTTTTTGATTGAATTTTTAAATTATTTTTTAGCATTTCAAAGTATTCTTTTAGTTTGTCCTTATGTTATAGATGATTTGTTATTAAATAACATTCAAGTTTGCTGGGAACTATCGCTTCATTTGAGAGTGTTATTAAACAAATCATACAAAAAGGAACAGAATTGTCTTTTTCCAATAATATAAAACCATATTGGATTTAATTTTCATTGGATTTTCATTTTGATGAAGCGGAATTTTTATTCTGATGTTTGTCTTGTTTGCTATGACTCTCACATTTTTCTGAGTTTTAATAAAAATTTGTCCATGTTTAAAATATTTTCTCTTCACTAAAAATCAATTAAACATAAAATAATTTATGTAAACTATAAAGAAATCATAAACTAAAAACTACTAGGACTACCAAACAATTTACTTACAGACAATCATGGTTTAACATTATTAATGCAGAAATATAATATATTGCAGCAAAACTGCTGTTCATCATGTAATGTAATTAATTTATATTTACAGTATTTTATGTAATATTTACAATTAAAATTATTTTAAACTAACCAATTCCTAACTAATCACTATCACTAATATTTATATAACAAATCATTCAATTTATTTTAACCACAGTTCACATTTTACCACGATTACTGCTCTACTCTGTCCACTGCTGTTATATATACTCGACATGTTTGAACTTTGTGAATACTCTTGGATCTTTTGTTTCCCAAAACAATCACAAGGTGATTCACAGTCGAACAGTCTGAGGTATCTTCACACATTATTTATCTATATTTTTAAATCTTACATGGTACACAATTTGTCAGACACTTAGAGGGATAAAAATTATTATAAAATAAGTATTTGAAAAAGATAATAATGATATGAGAAATTTTTCTCCAACTCTGATAGATATCTTAATAATCCAAAGAAAGTTAAATAATGAGATTAATCTTTCCTATTTATTTTAGATTATTTTTTTGGATATCATGATATTTAATCCTATAAATATTTCCAGTAAAATCTACGAATGTTCTGAAATTCCCTGAAATAAAGTAACTTTGGTAGATAATTATCAATCTATAAGGTTCTGAAGTTAATTTATTAGTTTTTTTTTTGTGAGAAATTTACTAACTTGTCATTTGATGAAAATATTTATAATTTGAAAATTATAATAACATTATAATTAATAATAAATAAGACATTTCTAACTCCAGAAAAAGAAGAAAAAGTTAATAATAAGAAGTAATTTTTGGATATTGTGACTCTTAGTCATAAATATTTCCAATAAAAACCAAGAACATTAAATTACCTGAAATAAATATATCAATTAAGTATGTTCTGAAATTAATATGAAAATTGGTTTTCTTTTCTGAAATATTTACTAACTTGTTTATTTGGTGAAAATACATATAATTTGCAAATTATAATAGTATTATCCTTTATAATCATTCATAACTAAATAAGGCATTTATAACTCCAGAAAAAAGAAAAAAAAGTTAATTTGTAATCCTTAATACAAATCAATTTGGGAATTACAAATATGTCTGCCTATATCACATGCTAGTCCTAAAGTATATTTATTTGAAATTTTGTAATCTTTTAATTTCATCTAAAGCAAACTCTTCTTCTGAAAGTCTTTAATATTTTCCCTAATTGTAGCTCTCCATTGTATGCAATCCTATCATATTCTTTGAAAAAAAGCAATTAATATTTCACTTTTTCAAAATATTTTTATGATAACTTTTATATTGCAAATGAAGTATGCCTCTTCCACAAAAATCATGCTTAAGTTTATCTTTAAAAGACATTTTTAAAAAATTTGTTATTTCTTTGCTTATAATGTCAAGTCCATTGAAAATGTGCCTTACAATAGTAGATAATATAAGATTCAACAACTTAAGAATATATTATTTGGTTTATTATTTTGCCATTGTCTTGGAGAATATTAGGTAGTATTCTTAAATGAAAATTTTCCACAACCATAGATTACAACAATAGAGAATCCCTTCAAAAAATATGACCCAATATTAATATTAATACAACTAAGCAGTTATATTACTATGACAACATAATCTACTTTTAAACTGTTAAATGCTTCAGTATATTGGAATCTGTACCCAAGACCATTATCCAAATTCATCGTTCTACCTGAAATGCTATTAAGATATTTATTTAAATTGATTCATTTCTCTAGCTAACAAACATCCAATCTAAAAATCATTGAATAGTTTTCTATCATTAGCTAATAAAGCACTGAGTTTCTGAAACATTAAAATTACTAAATCAAATTTTTTATACATTAAATTCAAACATTAACCATTCTACAAATCATTCTTCCCATAGGTAAAAATAGCAAAATTATAAGATTACTGTAAATCTATAAACCAAGAAGATAAAATTCTATAAAAAAGGGATAACTTTTTGCTTTAACTAGTATAAATTAAAAACTTCACTATCCCATTTACATCACATCTTAATGCCAGCTTCATGAAGTTGCTTACCACAAAAAATAGATAATAAAGTTGGAGCTATTACAAATTTCAATTTAACATCAGTTTCCATTACAAATATATATTTTCCTACTACTATATAAAAATATTTTATACCATAAATGTAGAAATTGCACTGCATAGTTGGTTGCACTGTAGAATAGCAGACTTTAGATTCAAAAACTATGGGTAACAACCAGATCTGCTAGTTATATTACTGAAACTTATGAACTCTTGATTAGTAAACCATTCAATTATTTTATGTCATCATTATTTGAAATCATTATAAATTTTCCATTTTTTTACATCCATAGCCTCTCAATATCACAGCAGCAAACTATCTTATTTCATTCATTCATTTAAGATTGTAATATCTTCTAGTCTTTTACAATCTCTTAGAATCCAGTTTAAAACTTTAACTGTCCATCTGTTATCATCTTTTTTAGTAATGTGACTCACCCAGATCCATTTCAGTCTCTAAATTCTTGTCACTGATACATATTTATTACTTTATTTTTAATCTCTTCTTGTTACTCTTAACATACTCTTTTCATGCTTCTTTGAGTGTACTGAAGTCTCTACATTACACTTCTATTATTTGCCCAAGTCCATAAGTTAGAAAGGTTTTTTTAAAATACAAAATCATATCTCCTTTTAATAGTAAATTATTTTAACCAAAAATATTCCATTTGATTAATTTCATCCATTATACTTATTAATATTCTGACTAAGATATTTGAAGTTAACTTCTTTTACATTATGATTATATATTTTTTATTTTCTTCTTCTGATAAAATCTATTAAACAATATTTGACCTTTTTAGTATTGATCTTCAATTCTACTTTTTATTTCCATTTGATATTTCTTGCAACATTTCCTGAAGCTAGAAAACATTTCCTGAAAAAACAACACCTTCAAAATCTAAATGACTTAAATAATACCCATTTACTTTTATTCCATTAGTTTCCCACTTTAATCTTTAAAATACTTCTTGTAAAACTGATGCAAAAATTTTTGAGATATGGAATCAGTTTGTTGAATACCTTTCTTAATGTTGATCTTTTTAGTATCACTATGTAATCTTATCATTTCTATCGAATTCTGATATTTTTTTTTAGAATATGGTAATATCCTGATTTGTATAGTGATAATCCAAAATTATAATCACTATAGAAATGCTTATAAAATCAAATATCTTTTATAATCTATAAATCCAAAGTATAATAGCAACTCATATTCATTTATTCTAGCTATAATTTCTCAATATTTTGATGTGATTCAAAGTGCTAAAACTATTTTCAATTACAGTTTGTTCATTTGGTTAATTAGAATTGAAAGTTTGCTAGAAATGAATTGTAATTATCTTGGTTAAGATTGATTGTAGAACTGATAGAAGACTGATAGTTCTATAATTTCTAATATCTGCTTTATCAACTTTCTTAAATATAAATATTACTATGACAATCTTCCAATTATATGGTTCACCATTATCATTTAGACATTTGATATACAGTTTTGTCAACAATATTTTTATCTCTTCATCAGCTTCTTTTAAAATATCAATAATCATTTCATTATTTCCTGAAACTTTTTCCTTCTTCATAGATTTAATTGCATGTCTCATTTCCTCATTTAAAATGTCAAGAAACTCAGAAGATGTAGTAATTGTAGGGGATACTTTTGTTTTCTTGTTTTTTGTTACTACAAAACTCTTTATAGAATTCTTCCACACATTTCATGGTAAATTTCTCTTTTTAGTAATAGTTCCACCTTTTCTTATTATTATTGAAGCAGCTTTCTTTCCAATGCCAAAATGTTGTTTTACACTTCTGAGACTTTTATTTATATCTTTTTGTGTCTCAAAAGATAAATTGCTGCTTTTTATCTTCTTATTGATTTAAAACAAGTGTGACCCATCTTCAAAAACTATTCATATTTTAAAAAATTTATATTTCTTCTTTCTTCAAACATTGTACTATCACAAAAAATTAACTGCTAATTTGCTACCTTTTTTATACTATCTTTCTAGCAATTCATAATAAAATATCAATTATCTTCTTATTGATTTCAGTTAAATCTGAATTCTGTTCAAAATCTATTAATATTTTTAAATGATTTGCAAGTTCAAATTGAAATTCACTGGAAAATTTCTAATGATTAGGCATATCAATTATTAATAATGTCTTTCTCAATAGTTTTTATTACATATATCATTAAAATGTATCTTACATCTCATTAATTAATGATCATTTATAGTAATGAATCTATTAAGAACATTGGTATCAAAAAATACATTTTCTGAGTCAAAATATAATCCAATTCTACTGCTCTTAATATTTCCATGTCCATTTCTGTTTAGCTTTTTTTTTCAAGCATTGGTGGCGTAGCGGTTCACATAGCTGACTTCCAAGCAGCTGGCTCGAGTTTGCTTTCTGGTCAACGCTTTGACATATATATAAAAAAATTCATATTGTACAGTTTTTCTTTTTTTTTTTTTTTGTAAATTTTACAAATCTGTGTCCATTCCCATTTCTGCCTCTATAGCCAAATGTTTTGTGTAGAAATTATATAATATTAATAAACTTCAGCAAGAAACTAACTAATTTCAAATATTATCCCAAAACTTTTGATTAACTCAGGCATATATCTCATACAATCAAAAAAAGTAATATATATTATAACGATCACAAAATATATGTTGTACAAACACACACATATGTCTATCTGCATTACATATTTTATAAATTGAAATAAACAAATTATTAAGAAAAAGAGAAACAAAAAATAGTTTGAAAAAAAGTACATTTGTAAAAATGAAATCAATAAAATAAAAGATTGCTAATTTTCTTTTAGAATAAAACTATTTATTAAGAATAGGGTGGGGGAAAAGAATCATGACAGATAATGATTTAAAAACCTGCTCTCTTCTTTTTATAAATTTTAAAAAAAAGTAAATATTAAAAAAATAAATAAACGTGAAATGTTTTAAAATAAAACTGACAATAGTATTAATTAGTAAAAAAAAATCCTTGTAAACTATCTCATCGGTAGGAATGTGATAAGATAGTAGATGAATCTAAAAAAAAAAAATAGATAAAAATGTAAAATTAATTAACAAATTCGTGTTTACCGCCCACATAATGCAGATTTTCAAATTATAAACATCCAGGTTCAGATTAACGGAAATCTATGCAGGTTATGCATGCACTTTTTACACCTTCGTTTCCATCTTTTTTTCTAGTTTCCAGAAAGGTAAGTCTTATTTTTCTAAGATAAAAAATAAAAATTTTATGATAATTTTTGTGATCAAGTAAATTGAATTTTTTGTCTTTCTCTCATTTTTTTTGATAGTTACTAGAACAGCATTCGCTGTAAATGATACATCAGTAAAAAGTTTTACTTTTTATGATGTATTTTGAAGACAACGTTATGGAGGGCTTAGTAGTAAGTATTTATTTTTTTAATTGTTATTTTATTTTTTAATTATTATTTTATTTTTATATTTGATAAAAAATATACGAAAAAATTATTATTGAAACTAATATAAAAAAATAGATTGTGATTGTATATATTTATATCGTGAATTATTTGCATTTTTTGCTATGATATGGGCTTGAGTCAAGTATTTGAATTAGGTGATATTATGACCCAATTTAGATTTTTCTATGTCTTGGCTACATTTTCATAATAATAAAAATACGCAAATGCTAAAAGTAAAGATTTTGAAAATATATAAACTTAGGTCAATTATATACTACTGCAATGTAAATTTCAAAGCTGCATATCAAATGCAAAGAGAGGTGGCAGTTGATGAAGCTATTTCTAAATTTATGGTCATAATAGCATGAAGCAATATGAGCCCTCAAAACCTATACAGATAGAATAAATAATACTACATCACATTGACTGTAAACTACTAACTTATGTATTTCAAACTTAACTCTATAATGAATTTAGGATTTCATTCATTTTTTATTTTATTTTATTTTGTATATAGTGAATATTTTAGTAGTACTTTTTAATAATTTACAAACTGTATTGAAGTCCTTTATTATAATAATCAAATTATACCAATTATTGATCAATATTAAATGCTTGTTATAAGGGATGTTATTAGGGATGACATGTTTATTGCAACTCCTGTATAGAAATACATTTTGAAGGGCTACTAGGAAAAATGAAAGGTACTAATGTCTTTATTCTACCAAGTTTTCAAGTGAAAAATTAGTGTGAGTGTCATTATATACACATTTTTTAAAATTTTTATGATGAATCCAACTAACCTCCTAACAAAAATATAATTTTAAGTTATATGCATGATGAGTTAGGATTTATGAAATAATATGAAAATAATTATTAGAAATATTATTCTTTTTTATTACTTTGAATATCAATGACTATATTTTTTCAGCTTAATTACATTCTTTGATGTTTGATCTTTCAAAGAATATAAATTGTCATTTTTTATTAATAAAACTTAACAGTTATGATAAAATTTGTGACTTAGCATAATTTTTTAAATATTCAATATTGCAAGTGAAGAGGTTAAAGCAAATTAAAATTATGATAAAATTAACAATGGGAGAGTTAGGTATAAAAAGGCAGCTTGTCTATTGTTTCCAGTTTCAGTTTGAGTTTTCAGTTCTGGTTTTCAGTTTAGGTTTCCAGTTCAAGTTTTCAATTTCCTTTTCAGCAAAAATATAGCAGAAATTTAGTTGCAGCAGATTGTCAGTAATTGCAGAGCTTTTCCATCTCACCAATTCATCAGAAAACGTAAATCAGAAGCCACAGAAGTAGCAACATGCATTTCTAGAGAACCTTTGGAGTATTTGGCTGGGCTTCAAGCTTTGAGTCCTCAGTTTCATCAACTGCTCTCACCTGGAATCAATACCTCATCCATAATACAGATTCTGCCACATACTCTCCTATTTTCTGTCAAAAATATGGAAGGAAACCCATAAAGCCATCGCTGGAGACCAAAAGGCCAGCCATAGAAATCAGAATCTAAGGAAAAGTGTCAACTTCAGAAAGGCGATGTCATCTTAACTTAATGAAAACCTAAGTAAATATACTTTTAGATCATAAATTGTGTAGACATATTTTTTAAATTGAATGAACTATATGAAGAACAATCAGTTGTGATATACTAATTAAAACCTGACATGAGATACTACCCGAACAATGGATACATCCACTGTCAAATAATTATTTACTAGAGATCGACTAAAATTATTAGAACAAACAACAATAATAATCGTTGGAGTATTCGTTGTTGCTAATATACTTACGTGCTCGTGTGATATAAAATATATATATATACAGAATTATTAACTTGAAAGCTTATACAGGAACTATCTGCTAGTAGTATAAATTAATTATGAAGTAGAGCAAACAATTAGTTCAGAGCCAATTGGACGTTTTAAAGGTTGGCGATAAATATTGATTAACCTTGGTGGTTAAACAAACCAATTTGGTGCAGTCAAGTACAGAACCTGCAAAAGAAACATTAAACATAATCATCAATGGCCGCCAATGTTCCAAATGTCAATAGGAGAATTTGATATCGAGAACCCTACCAACTGGTCACTATACGTTAAACATGTGGAAAAATTTTTCCTTAACAATATCAAGGAAAACCACATAAAGGTGGCCACATCACTAGGATTTTCCAGAATGAAAGTGCTCAAGATTGCAAACCATCTATATGAACCGGCAGAGCCTGAAACTTTTCAATACGATGAAATTCTTCAAAAATTAACAGCACCCTTCTGCCCTCTCCCATCGAAACACATCACGAGACTGCATTTTAAAAATCAATGGCAAATGAAAGCAGAAACTTTCGAAGAATTTGACACAGCGCTAAGGGAACTAGCAAAAAATTGTGTCTATGGACAATTTCTAGAAGAGGCCCTGTTGGAGCAGTTATTATGGGGCATATATGACACTAAATTCCATGAACAACTATTAGCTGATTCAGAGTTAAATTACAAGGATGCCATTAAAAGAGGAATTGCACATGAGTTTGTGATGAACCAAGCTAATCTGGATACCATGCCATTGGTAAATTTTTACCAATCAATTAATAAAACCATTGAACAGGGAAATGAAATGTCAAAACAGCAACAAGTAAAAGATAAAAAAAAACTGTTACTGCTGTGACAAATCGGGACATATTGCTCGAAATTGTAAGAAAAATCGAGAGTATTATACAAATTGTGGATCGAAAGGTCATCTAGCGAAAGTCTGTCGTAAACAAAAACCAGAAAATACAGACAAAAGAAACCTTAATACAAGCATTAAAAATTTAAAATGTAATGAAGCAAAATTCAAACTGCCAATACTCATCAAAGGGAAATACGTTAAAATGGATATTGACAGGGGCTCCGGAGTTACACTAATGTTCCTTAGCAATTGGGAAGTTCTCACTGTGCAAAGAAATGTTACCCATAAAATGGAAAAAACCAATGTAAGCGCCAAAGACATAAACGGCAATATGGTGGAAGTAGTTGGAATGGTAAAAGTAAAAGTTAAATTAAACTCAAAAATAAGAAAATTACCTCTATACATAGTCTATAAACAAGTAAATCCATTAATAGGCAGGAATTGGTTTAGCACTCGGGATTACCATAAACGTAATTAAAAAAATCAATACTGAAAATGAAATGCAAAATAAATTCCCAAACCTATTTAAGCCAAAACTAGGCGAATTAAAAATAACACCAGTACAATTAGAACTCAAGGAACATTCAACCCCAATCATATGTAGAGAATGGAAAGTGTCATTTGCACAAAGAACTAAAGTAGAAAAAGCATTAAATGAACTCATGCAAAAAGGAATAATAAGTTCAACAGAAGATTCTGAGTGGGTCACACTAAATGTTATAGTTAATAGACTATAGAATAACTGTTAATAAAAATCTTTGTAAAAGTGCATACCCTGTTCCAAATGCATGAGAAATTTTAGCATTATTGCAAAAATCATCACATTTCGCTAAACTCGATCTCCAGGCAGCTTTTCACCAGATACCAGTATGTAAGGAAACTTCAGAAATATTAACAATTACAACTCACTTAGGATTATTCAGATATAACCATCTTCCATTTGGAAACAGTAAGCACCAAACATTTTTCAAGCAAAAATTGATAGGTTGCTCAATGGTATAGTGGGGGTAATTCCATATTTTGATGATATTCTCATTACAGCTAACACTGAAGAAACACTCAGAGAGAGAAATTATACAAGTGTGCAGGAGGCTTGAGGATTTTGGAGCCACACTAAATGCTGACAAATGCATATGGAACACCAGAAAACTTTTACGTTTTTGGGACACATAGTGTGACAAGATGGGAAAACCCCTGCACCAGATAAAATTAGAGCAGTAATGAATGCACCCAGACCAAAAAATGAAAAACAACTTCAGGCATGAACCCTTCCTTAAAGGGAAAGCACACGTGGCTCAACCTCTATATAAACTCTTGAAGAAAAATCAAAACTGGGAATGGTCAACAGATCAAGAGGAGGCATTTCTGAAAACAAAATCCCTATTAACATCAGAAAAGTTGCTAATTCATTATGACAGTAAACTGGAGATAGTACTGACCACAGATGCATCAGAATATGGAATTGGAGCAGTGTTGACTCATCCCACACATAATGGAGAGAGACCAATAGCATATGCATCACAAACCTTAAACAAGGCAGAAAAACTCTACAGTCAATTCGAGAAGAAAGCCCTGGCCATAGTTTTTGGAATTAAAAAAATTTCATCAATATGTGTATGGCCAACAATTTACAGTTATAACTGACCACAAACCACTATTGGAAATATTGGCAAAGATAAAACCAACCCCAGATCATCTCAGCCCATGCATGCTGTGCTGGATAACACTACTTTCAGCTTATGACTATGATCTAAACTATAAAGAGGGCAGTTTGATACAACATGCAGATGCAATCTCACGGATGCCAGAGACAACTGAGATAAAAAAAAAAAATCAATGTGGAAATCAACTACATAGACAACTGGAATTCATGGATAACTAGTTAAAAAGTAGCAGAGTGGACAGATAATGATCCAGGATATCAATTGCTTATAAAATGGATTAGTAAAGGTTGGCCCAATAAACGACCAAAGATCTTGCCACTGGCTTTTTGGAATGCTTCTTCAAGCTTATCAGTCTGCAAAAGGTGCATACTAAATGGAGACAGAGTTATAATACCCTCACAGGGCCGGAATCAGGTGCTCAAAATGCTGCACAAAGGACACCCCGGAGTTGTTCGGGCAAAAGCAGTCACCAGAAGTTTACGTTTGGTGGCCTAAGATAAATGAGGACATTGAGTCCTTCACAAAAACATGTACAGCATATAAATCAAATGCCCAATCAACAATAAAAGAATATAGTTCATGGACACCAGCTAAAAATGCATGGGAATGTGTTCACATGGACCATGCAGGTCCATTTATGGGATATACCTTCTTGATATTAGTAGATGCCTATTCCCACTGGGAAGAATACTGTATCATGAAAAACATTGGTTCGGAAGAAGTCATCCATCATCTAAATGAAATATTCGCAACACAGGGCTACCCAGAGACTCTCATTATAGATCAGCATTTCCCAACCTTTTTTGGCTCGCATACCACTTGGTAGTACATCACGCTAAATTGTACCACTTCGTAAAAATTATTGTATTTTGTGAAATTTATTGCGCGTGTTATTTTATTTGCATTATAAATATTATAGGGTGACCATGTATTCACATCACAATGAGACAAATTACATTGAAACACGCTTAAACGATTATAAACTCACTGAAAATATAAATTCACTGTAACATATATATATATATGTGTGTTTGTTCAAAGTTTCATATTTATCTACTATTTTGTCATATTTCGTTTACTTTAAATGGTTTTAATAAAAACACAAAATTATAAAAAACCAATTAATATATTTTATCATAATCAAATATTTTTATAAAATAAATTTAATGAGATCCTTGTGCTTGTTTCGAAAAACATAATTTTTTGGAATTTGGTTCAAAAGATGTGAGGTATACCCTTAAGTCTACAGCTGCATTCAATTTGTTTCAATACTTTTTTTTTTTTAATATATGAAGAAAAAGCTCTTTCTCTACTAATTTCATACTAGTAAATGGTAATAATAATTTAAGAGCTTTCTCAGAAAGTTGTTCATAATCTTTAATGTTTAACCAAAATTAATTAGATTGTGTCGATAATTCTATTAAACTTTCTTTCTCTTTTATTGATAATGATGTAGCTTTTTCTAAATTTTCTTCATAGAAGGGGTTTGAAATCCACTTATCATTTGTGTTTTCGGGTTTTGCAAAATATTCCATTAAAGACAATTTTAATCCTGTTAAATGTGCTATTATATTTTCTCGTATATCTTGAGACAGACTAACATTATTTTCAAACAAAAAAATATGTAGAGTTTTGAATACTTCCGGTTGATTGTTTTCAATACACTGCTTCCAAAAAACTAATTTCTTAATCATATTTTCAATTTTATCATTAATATTAAAGATCGTTATCGAGTTGTTCTGAGGTGTCAAATTTAAGTTATTTATTTGCAAAAAAATATCAGTTAAATATGCAATCACCTGAATGAAGCCAACCAAAATCATACAATTTCGAAGAAAGATCAAAAGAATTGTCTTCAAAAAAAAACTGTCCTTCTTGTCTAAATTCGAATAAGCGGGTTATATGGGGATCAATGAATTTTAATAAACAAAGACGATACAATCACAAACAATAACCTGTCACTTGTAAGCTGCGCGGTGAAGTGAACAAGAGTGCAGCACCATGACAACAGTGGCGGCAACATCTCAAGTTACTAATGGCTAACGGCTAAATTTAAAAATGCACTCCAAAAAAACGATATCGATTGCTGGATTTTCGATCATCGACTGTACATATTAACAACTTTACTGTATAAAATTATTAATTAAAATAATTTTTATGAATTATAGGAAAAAACATTTCTATGATATTTTTATGATTTGATTTTTTTTTATGTCTGCCATTATTGATTATTTTTCACGTACCACCAACCAGCAACTCACGTACCACCAGTGGTAGGCGTACCACAGGTTGGGAAACGCTGTTATAGATAATGGTTCTGGATTTACTTCAGCAATGTTTGATACTTCAGCAAAGTTTGAAGAATACTTAGAAACCAGGGGCATTAAACATATGTACTCGGCCTCAAACCATCCTGAGAGCAATGGATTGGCTAAAAATGCAGTAAACCAACTTAAACATGCACTGAAAAAAGAAATGTCAACAAAAATGCCAGAAACACTGCACCGCATATTATTGCATCAACACTCCACACCAACAGCAATAAGTGGAAAGTCCCCAGCTGAACTATTGTTGAAACAGAGGTTAACGACAGAACTGACACTGTTACTACCAAAAAACATGTACATAAGGGCCAAAACAGAAAATAAATCATTCGTAATGGAAGAAAAAGTATGGATCAGAGATAGTCTACACAAAACATGGATAAAGGGAGAAATTGTCAACTTAACATCCAAATTTATAGCAGCGGTGAGAACAGAGGATAATGTAGTATACAAGCGACACATAAACCACATATGCCCTCGCAGTTCTCCAAGCTGGGAGAACAATAAACCCAGTGAAAATAAAATCATCGAACCAGCAAAGATGAAATCAGAGATAGATAAACCACAAACTGGACAAACATACTCAGGCAGAACAAGGGGTAGATGCTACACTACAATGGGAAGATATGCCAAGAGAAGTAGCAGGTGACAACATTAAAAAAAGATCACCAAGACCTCAGAGAAAAAAACAGTCTCCCAAATTCTTAAGACTATGTCTGCTAGAAGAGAGGAGAAAAAAGAAAATGTTTCCATGTTTACTCCTAGTTCTGTATAGAGTGAGGAGAAGTGTGATATACTAATTAAAACCTGGCATGAGATACTACCCAGAACAATGGATACATCCGCTGTCAAATAATTATTTGCTAGAGATCGACTGTAAAATTATTAGAACAAACAACAATAATAATCGTTGGAGTATTCGTTGTTGCTAATATACTTACGTGCTCACGTGATATGAAATATATATATACAGAATTATTAACTTGAAAGCTTATGCAGGAACTATCTGCTAGTTGTATAAATTAATTGTGAAGTAGAGTGAACATTAATTAGTTCAGAGCCAGTTGAATGTTTTAAAGGTTGGCGATAAATACTGATTAACTTCGTTGGTTAAACAAACCATCAGTAATATTGATTTTTTAACAATTAATATGTACTTTTGTATTTTCTGTCTTAAAATGTACTGTTATATTTATTTAAATATGTGTGCATGTGAATAAAAAAAATATTTGCTTAAATGTTGCTTGATCTATATTTTCCCTCTCTCTCTCTTTTAATTGTGTCACCAGTAATTTAAAGGTTAGAAATATTTCTATATGTTAATTAGTATGGCACTGAATCCCCTGATCAAGATTATGAGTTAGTGTGGGTATATTTTAAGCACTGGGTTCATGTGCCTGACGTCCGAGCTTGCCAGCTATATATAACATATATGGCCAGATGGTGGCTGAGATTTGTTCTCAAAACTAATAAAGTGCTTTGGACAGCATGGGTTATTCCAGCAGTATGGAAAGGTGCTATGGTCAGAAAAGATGGTTGAGGTTGTCCATTTGTGTAGCCTCCATCTGGCCATAGGTATCATTGATGGTTAATCTGTCAATGATATTCTACCCCTCTGCTTGAATGTGTAATCTGATGCTGAGGCATTAAATAAGAAAGCCAATCTTGTAAAGTAAAATAATAAAATGATAATAAATAATAGTGTATAATAAAATAAATATAAAAATATTTTTAGAAAATTAATGGTTACAAATGACCAAAAATGTCCCTGTTGTGTACCAGATCATTATATATATATATATATATATATATAAATTGCTCATAATAGTTTGCATGCATTTGCCATGTCTACAATATTTGTTGACTTGCTTCTCTGTTACTCACTTATCTAAGATAATTATTACAGAATTTTTTTGTCCTATAATAAAGTAGTTTCTTTGGATTCATACTTTTTATGAAACTTCTTAATATTTATGAAACTATAACATCACCATCATCTGAATTTCATTAGAACATGTAGCCTTTCCATTTTCCATCCAAATATGAATTAACTGATTTTATAGATATATTATTAATCATTTGGGAAGAATAAAATTGTTTATCTATGTGAAATATCATCATTAATTATATGAGTACCATCCATAGAGCTAAGATCATTATGATATTGTCTCAGGTTCTTTACAAATTACTTAATAAACATGAAATTACTAACTTTTATTTATTTATGGTAACTTTAAACTTAATTAAAGATTAAATGTATGTTTTATTCTCTGATTTTAAATATATGCATAATTTTTGCATTCTTTTAAGCATATGCTCATCAAATAACAATACTATTAATGTTATCCAATTTTTCTCTGCAAACAATCCTTTGACCCATGAACCTTCATATTACATTTTTACTGAACAAATCACATCAGGCTGATCCAAGCATTATTACATATTCAAATATTATCAGATGTCTTTCAATATCTACATAAACTCGCATTTAAAAATAACAAGTACTAATTTTTCAAATGACAAATCTTGCCAAAATAAATTTTTGACAATTAATTATTAAACATGAAATTAGGAAACTTTATATTGAACAGAGTCAGAGAAAATTGCTCTGATTATATTCTTAAATCTCGATTTTAACTCAGGTTGCATTTTTCACTACGGCAAGAGAAGTAGAATATCACAGATAGATGAAATATCAATGGTACCTGTAACCAGACCAAGGCAATACAAAGTATAACCCACAATCACATTTTCAGACTATAGCACTTCTCAACTGCTAGATTCAATCTCTTGCTATCCAGAGTATTTTATTTGCTTTGAGGATTAATCTTAGGGACCAAGTAACCACAGTTTATATACTCAGCATGCTCCGGATGACAGATACACAATCCAGAACTTGACATATCCCAAGCTAGCTTCTTTTCTCAATTATCAGCGGGGAATCTTTGGCACACTTACCCAACACTTATAGTTATTTATAAATTAAATTACTAATGGTGCAGTTCTAAGAGGGAGAATTGATCAAATAACAATTAAGCAAACAAATATTTATTTTTACACACACACATAATTAAAACACAATATAATAAAATGGCTGTAGCCATGTGTAAATATTTATAATGGAAGAAAAGAAATATATTTATCTATGATTTAGAATAACACATCACACTTTCATGAATTCAGTTCCTTGATTATTTCCTTACTTGTTGACTACCAACCGATTGGCCTTTGATTTCCATTAAGGATTTCTGGCTTCTTATCAATTCTTCAAGTTTACAATGAGGGAGAGAGATTATTGGCAGTTCACAGGTCATGAATCAAGCATTGGTTCCAGGTGGAGAACATCTGATGGTACTGAAGACGGGATCAAAGCTATCTGAAAACTTCTAGTGTTCTTTAGCACTGCATATTACTAAATTGGCCTTAAGTGAAAATAATGAACACACATACTGAAATTGTAGACAGCTTTTCTGACCATCTTTATTTTTTTAATAGTAATATGTCAGAGCATTGATAATAATACTCTGCCTGAATGATAAATTGATAGCATCTCAATAACAATCTGACTGGGAATTAATTAAATTTCTTGTCTCTTCTGTCTTTTACATTTCTCCCACTCATTGTTTTCTCTTTATCGTCCTCAGATCAAGTTTAATTAATTTTATATTTTATCTTAATCCTTTTCCAGATTCATCTACTATTTCACTAGAATTAATTTTTGCATTCTTTGGTTATCTAATCTCATTCCAAGATTTATCCACCTTTCTTGATAAGATATTATATTTGAGTTTTCCTTTTTTTTCTTTAATTAGCTCAACTGGGAGTTTAGTTTTATCAGACAAGTCATTTTTAATGAATTGCAATTTTAAAAGTTTTTTTTTTTCACAAATTATATTTTGTCTTTTATTTTTACATTTATTTGTTATTATTTTCTTTTTTTTTCATTCCAAAAAAAAATATTTTTTAAATTTATAAAAAGGAAGAGCTAGTTTTAAGTTTTACTTAGAATTATCCCCCCCCCCCCAATTCACTTCTTAATGCTAAAACTTTCTTTTTTTAAAAAAAAAAAAGAATAAGATGATGCAATACTTTCATTTTTGTAAGTTTGTGTTTCTTAGAAAAAAAGAAAAAAAACTTTTTAAAAACATATATTTTTCTTTTTATTTTACTATTCACACTGCATTTTAAAAGCAATGTGGTCATTTATTTTTAAATGATTATATATGTAATGCAGAATATATGTTTTTGACACATATATTTTCCAGCAGTATATCACCCCCCTCCCCCAGTTTGAGAGGTAAAATGCATCAAATTGACCATTTATCTCTAAATAATTTATTTGTGGCTTTCCATTTCAATTTTTCCCTTTTTAATTATTTACTTATTATTTTGGTTTACACAATATGACTTTTAACTTTTCTTTATTTATAAAAGAAATCCCTCTTTAATGTTTTTTTTTTTTTCCTAATAAATTTTAGAATTGCTAAGATGGATAAACTACCAGTGTGACTTTATTTGCACTGCTCTTCTTTCCAGACTGTACTCTATTTTGCTTTCAATAATTATGCAATGTGTGATGACCCAGGGACAACATGCATCTCTAGAATGTGTACAGGGGTTTAAATATACTGCGGATCACAGAATACATCTGGCTTATAATCGACTTATGCACTAAACAAAAAAAACTTTACCTTCTATGCTGTGATTTCTCTACCAGCCAATTGAATGAGCCCATGACTTTCTCCAATGGGTCTGCATCCTAGAAGATAAAATGGGGGCACTGTGAATGGCAGTATTCATCATCAATACAGCTTATGCTAGAATGAAATTTATTATGACATGTGGGGAATTTTTCCCTCAAAGAATTGATTTGTGGCTTATGCTATTATTTTTTCAGTGCACATATTTGATACAGGATTGGGACTATTTCTCCTAGCATGATTTGGATGGGTTCAGGAATCCCTCCACTGGATCCTCATCCTATAGGACAATCCCCTATTCCACCCATTATGGGTACTATTTTCACACAGAGTGATGACCTACACTTACTATTCCTTCCTCACCCATCACTTTCTCACTCCACTCCCCTTTACAACTCCAATCTGTCCAACAATCTACACTTATACTAAAGATTATTTTTATTCTTATTCTTTATACAAAATTCTATTTATTTTATTTATTTAATTTTATTCTCATTACCATATATTGATTTTCTAAAAAAAAAAAAAAAACTTACTTTGTTTCATTTCCGTAATAATTAACTCTAAAAAAACTTTTTGTTGCATTTTATTTATTTCTACTATCATATATTAGCTCTCAAAAACATTATTTTAGTTCATTTATTTAACTTTCATTTCATTAATGTATATTGATTCTAAAAAAGAATTCTTTTACTTTATTTCATTTCCATTATTAATTCTCAAAAAAAAAAATTTATTTTACCTATTGACTTTTATTTCCATTATTCTTATAATCCATGGACAAAATGTATTTATATTGTAGTTTCTGATATCTAAAAATCCATCCCATCTCTTTAAATCAAACTCACTTAACCTTTGTCAGGTGGTTTCTTTATTATTTCTACCATCCTCACTTGGACCAGGGAATCTTGACCTACTTCCATGCCTGGCTTGGTATTCTGGGCAGTTGGTTTCTCATTTATGGCTAGTATATTTAAAATCACTCCTTCTTTTAGAGCTATATGACAATCTATGTCTATTATTTTTACCCCAATCATTATTATCATGGCTGTAGTTTATGGCATTTATATTTTTTCTCTTTCTTTTTTTATTTTCTACCCCTATTGCTGCTGTTGGTTTAACTGTGATCTGTAGGTAGAATTAACTACAGATATCTTTCCTGGTATTGTATCTGTCTTTTCTTTGCTGTTTAAATACATTTACCATTTTATATTTTTTGCAAACTTCCTTTCTGTTATGTTTCACTTCTGACACCTTTTTATTTTTAATTTCAAAGTTGTTGTTTGAATAAGAAATTTCTGGTTCTGGCTTAATTTCTAAGTTGGACTTATTTTCTGGTTCAGATTTAAATTTTCATTCAAAATATATTTGCAATATTTCAGCTATTTGACTGTGTGTACTTATTTAAGCTTTCCTGTTCCCAGTTGTTAATGTCTATGCTACTAATTTCTAATTTAACTGTATTCTCTTCACTTTTTAATTTTACTATGCAAATTTCTTCTGTTGATTTACTTATATCTGATCTTTCCTTTTTCCTTTCCAATCTATCTATTCTCTCTACTAGTGTATCCATATCTGTTCTGATGCTCACTATTATTCTCCTATCTTCTCATCGTGCTATAATTACTTCCAATGTCCATCATTGTATTTCTTTTACCAGCATTTCTTTCTGCCTCTCCATTTTTTCCCCTTGTAATCTTATTTCTTTTATGTCTATATTATTTATGAGCCTCCATTTTTGTTTTGGCCCTATTACAGATTACTAATTTTTTTTACTAACTTTTATACCACAAATTTTATTTTACTTATTTTTAAATATTTTATTTGAAGTGTTTGACCATCTCCAAACCCCTTAGCCTTTTCCAATTCCAATCTTAGCATCAATATCCCCAATATGTATAAAAATATTTATCTCGAAAGGCTCTCTCCTTTTTATTTATATTTTACTATTTAATATTATAATTTGCTTGCTTTGATCTATTCTATTCTCATACTGCTCACCCATTTCAACTTCTATTACACAATTTGGCGTTTATTTAGAATTTGGTTTCAAACTTTTTTTTTTAATTTTAATCTAGTTTCAAAGTGATTCATTATTAAAATTTCACTATCCTGCTCAAGATAATAAGTAAAGATTATCACTTTTCTAAACCTGTCTCTAAAGTTTTCTCTATGCTGAACAATTTGGAAACTTATAGTCTCATACAAACTTGCATACTACCAAATAAAAAATTGAATCAATCTTGTTGTGACTATAATTAAAAAATAGAAAATTGTTATATAAAAACACAATCACATTATCCTATTTAATAAAAAAAAACTGACCAAGAACATAATAACTGTCTTGCATTGGTGGTCACACTTTGCACTTACAGGCAGTTGCCCGGGTTGCGGGTTCGCGTCCCGATCGATGCTATGACCTTAAAAAAAAAAAAAAGAACATAATAAATTCATAATGATTGGCCCTTATAAGATTTTTAAAAAATGAATAAGAAAGAATAGAGAATATTAAAAAATACTATTTGTATTTAGAAACAATATTTAATCTTTAATGGCTATCAACTTAAGCTTTAAGATAGCTTGTGAATAAGTTTTGTAAGGCCTACATATTATTTCCTCTCTAAAAATCATTTTACTATCTGACCTCTTTGGATTCTATAGTCTATATTTGGTATATTATAATAATATTGCATAAGTGATTGTTCATATTATGATGTTAAATGTAAAATAGTTCTATTTAGTTTGATTTAATTGGTAAAATTAAATTTGGAGAAGAAATAGACAATAACATTCCATATAATATTCAGCAACATCAGTTTCATAAAAAAAAAAATTAAACGCAGAGAGGATTACTAATGTTTGATCTTGAAAGTCTATATATTTTACAAAAAGTAAAACACTATTTATATCAAAAATATTTAAAATCACTAATAGATATGAGGGTCTTATGTATATATTGAACTATTTCCATCATATAAGTATTGAATGTCTTTAGAAAAATTTAACTTTAATTAAATATTCCAAATACACTCAACTGTTAGTAATAGCACATGGCTAGTATGTACATGGTTTGAGAGGTATTATTCTCCCCTCTTCTTCAGGTGTTGCCTGACCAAAGACAGTACTAGCATGGGAATCAAAACTGGATCCTTAAGAGTCTTGAATATTGCGTTTTAAGATGATGCTCTAATGAATTAAGCCATCCTGCCAAAGCTAACAGTCACTAGAAATTTCATATACTTATCTATGAGGGTCCTCCTAGCCTCCACTTTTTCTTAAAAGCCAACTTGATTAATGGTTTCCATACATTAGGTATAGTCACACTAAGTTGACATATGGGTTTGTTTGCTATTGTCATGTGATCAGCTTCTTTAAATTTTCTTCTTTTTACCTTTTCTTCTCTATCCAATATTTTTGTATTGTAACAATTGAACATATGTTCATTGGTGCATACATGATCGCTTTCTTAGACCGATATGTTTTCTCTCATCTAATTATCAGTTTGGGTTCTTGCAAGTTCTTTTCAATGGGATGATTGGTCTCATCAATATATCTTCTTTCTCATTTACATGATATTTTATAGATGCAGTTTTTTTTCTTTTCAGCATTTCAAGTTTTAGCTTTTGTAGATGTTAGAATTCCTCAACAATGTGGTATGACTCTGGAAAGCTGTTCTAAGGTTATAATGATTGCAGGTTTTCCCTAATTTGTTTGCTATTTTTGATAAGTATGGGTAAAGTACAGTACCAATAATTATTTTTTATGGTTCTTTTTGTTGTTTATTGAAGGTTTTCTTAATAACAGCTGATGGATAACCATTTTTAGTTTGTTCTATATAGAAAAGATACAAAAAAGAAAATTTAAAGAAGCTGCTTGCATAACAATGGCAAACAACTCCATAAGTCAACTTAATATAACTATACATAATGTATAACAACCACTAATCAACTTTACTCTTTAAAAAAAAAGTGGAGAAATCAAGAGCAACTTCATAGATAAGTATATGAAATTTTACTAACTGTTGCCTTTGGCAGGATGGCTCAGTTGGTTAGAGCATTACCCCCCGATTCAGCATTCAAGAATATAAGGTCCAGGTTTGGTTCCCATGCTAATAATGTCACTGGCCAGGCCAAAAACACCTGAAGAAGAGGGGAGAATAATACCCAAAGCATTGTGCATATACTACCTGAATGCTATTATCAAAAGTTGAATGTACTTGGAATATTTAAATGAAGTTAAATTTTTCTAAAGACATTCAATACTTATATCAGATGATGGAAATAGTCCAATATATAAATACAACTAAAATCTTATCATCACAAACATTCAGGAAAGCAATATGATGATCTAATTAGAAACTGTATATGTTGAAATAAGTAATGCCCATTTTTCATTCAAATTCATTGGCCAGGTCTGGTTTCTGGTAAAGATTTTAATAATTTATTATCTAGTTTACATCATCTTTAAGTTTTATTTACTGCTGCAATAATGATATGTAGCTGCTATTAGTTTAGTTGATTGAAATAAACCAAGAAATATGTTTAGATAAGATTACATGATCATATATAGAAGAAAAAAAAGATTAATTATTCTAAAAATACAGTAAATTGGATAGCATAATGAATCTTCTAATTTTATTCAAAATAATACTATAATCTATATACTGGTAATTTTATACAGATATTTTGAGATCTTAGGAAAACAAAATAATAAAAGTATATAGATATAACAAGTTATTCTTCTGAAAATATAGCAATTTGGTGCAATTTAATAGCAAAGTTTTAAAATAAATTTGTTAGCTGAATTAGTAAATTACAATTTTTGGCGACCATCATAAAGCAATTATCAGCTTTTAAATAATATATTGTATCAATTAAAAATTGTTTATAATTATTATAAATATCTATCGCAAATACTTTTTTATAATTTCTGAAGGATAATAATTTTCTTAAATATGAACAAAATTCTGTCCTGATCATAATGTTATGTTTTTATGATGATCATCATTTAAATAATATAAATAGTATAATTAAAATGTTCATATAAAAAATTTCATCTTAATAACTTTCATATAAAGTTCCTAATAAAATATGGTCTTACTTTAAAAGTAGCATTAACATTTTCAATAATTATTCTAAAAAACAAATATAAATATAATCCTTTAAAAGTTTTACTTAACCTTCTTCTATCTTGAGCTGTTTAAAATTGCTAGTTACCAACATTTAAAATTCCTCACTTAATGAGTCAAATTCCTTGATGGTAGTCATTATCAAGCATTTAAAAAGGCAGATTTCAATTCATTTATTGGTGACTGTAATTAAAAAATATGACATCCTGAGGTAAAATGAGAATTATATTAATACTACCTGCTACCATGTCTTCATTCTATATCTCAAATTTTTAACTGTACTTGATATCCTTTTGTAAAAAATCATCAGTTAATTCATAAACTATATAACCTTTGAAAATAATTCCCTAAAGATTCCTAAACATTATATGTCCATAAATATACAATACAAAAAAAAAAAATTGAAGAGAGTTAGAAAGCCTGATATTTTTACTGTCAGATGTCAGAGGAAATATTTATTTTTAAATCTAAAAATGTTAAGATCTTAATAAACACTACAATGGTAGAATGTCAGTTAAGATTCAATTTCAAAATAAAACATTAGTATTGACTAAATAACCTTAATATTTTGAATTATAAATGTATCTCTTTTAAATGAGTTATGATAGATTTAGAAAATTCTATCTAGTTTTTTTTTTCTTAATATTACTGTAATGAAATTCTTGAATACCATATATGTTGCATTCTCCTGAATAAATAATTATATCAAATGATTCAGATGAACAATTATTTGTATTATTTTATATTTAATCTAAAATATTAATATAAAGACAAGTTATTCCTGGCAATGAAGAATTATAAGTAGAGATCATAAGATTGAAGTCTTGCAGATGCCTCACAATGCCTTGACATCTTGATTTTAAGTTTAAGCATTGATCTAAATAAGATTGAAATAAACAACTAGTGATAATTATGATTAAAAGTACAATTTAATGTAAATAATGCCCAGTAGATGGAGTGGATATAATTAATCGATCATGTCTGAAAGACATTGGCTAAAATAAATAATTATATAGAGAGATTGAAATTAAATAGTAAATTATTGGAAGATATTAATAAAAGTAGAACAGATGGGAGTAAAAAAATTTGGAAAAATAGTAAACATATAGGGGACAGAAATAGTATTACTAAATGAAGAGGAGAAAGAGTGTAGTTCTAGAGAAAAATTAGAGTCAATCTTACATAAATATGTAATGGATATAGAAAGGATGTTAGATGTGAAAGACAGAATGATAACAATCATAAAAGCGTATAAAAATGAAAATATTAGTTTTACAGAAAATGAATTCAATGATGAAGGAAAAGTTGAAAAGGCGAGACATTTAGATGGATGGCCAGCAAAGGTGGTGATGAATTTTGGAAATATGGCAAAATTAAATCTATTATCACACTGTAATAAGATATCACAGAAACAGAATTTCCAAATGGCTGGAATAATACAAGAGACTATTATTTAAAGGAAAGGGTAAAGACTATAGAAAGATAAACAATTATAGACTGATAGTGATACCATCAGTGTTGTATAGTTTTTGCATATATGGTGGTAGGAATAGTGGCAAATGGATGGATGAAAATAATATAGTGGGAGAAATTCAAGATTTTAGAATTAATAGGCATGTAGGAGATACTTTATTTGTAGTCACATAACTTATAAAAATGAGTAGGAATACATGTAGACAGTTATACATGATTTTTATAGTCAAAGAGAAGACATAAAATTGAGTGAATAGAAATAGATTATGAATAAGTTTAGTAAATTTGGGAATGAATGGAGCTTTAGTAAATCTTACTAAAGGATTGTATGAAAATAATTGTTATATTATAAAAAAAAATTTTTTTCTTTTTTTTTCATTTATCTATTATTCAAATACTAATCAAATTTAAACTACATAAGATATATATATCTCAGGTTTACTGGTACTATATCCATTGCTTATCCTGTTTCCAATGGAACAGGTTTCAAACTCCATGCATTATACATTTCTCAACATCAACCTATCTACTGCCTCATATTCCAGCACGGAATATCTAATAACTAACCATCTCATCTTACTGTTAATTTTATTACCAAATAATAAATCTATAATATCGTTAAACTGTTTTACTAAAGAAAATTTTTCAAAAATAATTTTCATTTTACATTCAACCTTACTATTTAAAAATATAGACATTATATAACCAAAAAGTGGAAGGGATCAAACCCTATGAGATCACTCCTCATTTTACATTGCGTCTCATCACTAACCAATATCAAAATATTATTTTCTTTCTACAACATACTATCACTATTTCACGGTTTAAAGAATATTGGTTGTATACAATCCATTTTCATTTTACAGCATATCTTTGTCTGAAAATCCGCTATATTTTTATTAATACTTTTAACATCACAATTACTATTTTGTCTCCTATAATTATAATCTGGCAAAGTCTTATTGAATATATTATTTCTCTTCTCCATATTAAAACTACTTATCAATGGATAAGCCTCTTCTGTTTCATTTCTTTTTACACTCATCTCTAAATTATGAAAATTATGATCACTGTCTTGTCCAGCTATTTTACAATTAAATTTCATTTCTTCATACTGTAAATTTAGACTAGATATAACCTGATTTTGTTCTATCTTAATCTTTATCTCTTGAATATTTCTACCTCTACTCTGTTCTTTTGTTTCCACTATCTTATACTCTAGCTTTTCTAAATGATTTTCTGAAATTCTTTTACCATCTCTCCAGTCTACATCTATGTAAGCAAAACTGACAACTTAACTGATTGACTGTTTCTTGCCTACTATTAACTAACTTCTTATCAATTTTGTCATATACTCATTCCACAATTGTTCTTTAGTCTGATGTATTTTTCCTTCTAAACTTTTGGTCATGGCCTCCATCTGCTCTTTCACTGCAAAATTTAAATTTTCTACTGACTCATGAGGTTCCTTTTGGTTCATCTACATAGCCTCTTTAACTCCACTTTCTACAGTGTCAATTCTTCCCTCTAATTGAACACTTTGTATTTTGCAACTTTCTCTAAATACCTTCAACTGATTGCCTATCCAAGATTTTTGAGCATCTATTTTATCCTCTAAGATGTCTACTTTTTAATTCTCCTTTCAGGCTATTTTGATATGCATGTAAACGCTCATTTTGAGTATTTAGCCTATCATTCTGTGCATCTAACCTTGCATTTTGATTGTCTATCCTTTCATTCAATTCTTGCTTCAGTACTCTCCTTTTGAGCATCTAATTTTTTACTTAACTCTTCTTTTTGAGCATCTATTTTTTTACTTAACTCTTATTTTTGAGCATCTTGTTTCTTCATCATCTCTTGCATCATTAAAAGAAGTGATTGGCTATCTACACTTGTCATTTTAGTTTCAGCTATTTCTTGACTCATGGGAACTAATTCTGGGACTTCTTCAAATTCTACTTCTTGATCTACACACTCCAACCTCATCTTTTTCTATGAATTCTCTGGTCAACTTAACTGCATATGCTTAACTATATAAATTTTAATAAATAGGTGTACACCTCCTCTCCCCTCCATCAACTGAGGCAAAATCCACCCCAAGTTTTGCACTGGTGGTCTAACCAATCTACCTCATCTATCTCTTCACTCGACAAATTTTCATCTTTAACTTCTATAAGTGTCTTTATAATATCTCAACATCTAGAATTCTATACACCTGCTTAATAATTGACAATAACATGTCTTATAAATTGACTTCCAAGTATCACAGATTGATTCATGAAACAACCCAAATGAGTTTTATTTATTTGCTAATGAACATCTTCAATATAAACACCTAATTTTAATCCTATAGCAAACAGACTGATAATATTGTTTTATTATACATCATCTACACACACACACACTCATTTTTACATTATATACACTGTCTTAATACACTCTCATAGTCTTTATAGTTTCTTCCAACCACAGATCATTATTAGGCCCCATATTGAGCACCAAATCCCTCTTTCTATCTCTCTAACCTAAACTTTAGGCAAGTCAATTGAAAATAATATTACTGGAACCAAATAAGGAATGCTAGTGTGTTTACCTACTAATAGTAATAATAAGATGATGTATGCCAAATTGTATCTATGAAATTGTAATGCCCACCAGAGATCATCATCCATGTTTATTACTATAGAACACAATAAAGAAGTAATTAGAATGTCTTCATAAAAAATTATGACATTGATATATCCAATTTAATTTATCATGTCTTAATTTTGAACTTAATAACAATTATGTAAATACTCTCATGATAAATTATTACTTCTAACTAAATAATATAAACAACTTTCTTCCACAACTTTATATAGATATATGATCTTTTACGGTAATCACAAGAATGTTAGGTATATCTCTAATATATAAATGACTAAAAATAAATCAGTAATCGCTGCTTATATGACTCAAAATAAATCAGTAATAGCTGCAGAGAACTCATAACTTATGTTTATAAAATATACTACTAGATTATTATTTAATTCAAAATAAAATAAAAGAAATGTTATAAATCCTTCCCATTTAACCCAACTACTATTAATTTCATTCTCAGCATCTATTACTTTTAAGTCACAATTATATTACATTAAATATCTGTGTTATGTTCTCCTTTATATCTTTTTAACTGACAACTCTTAATCTTATTTCCTTAAACACACCTATAGACCTACCAGAATTGAATGTACTTTTTATTCCAACTAATTCCAGATTAATTATCAAAATAGTATTTCCCAATTTTTAACATTTACACTATTTGACTTCCAAGCTAGCTCTCTTAAATTTAATAAAGTACTCAAATCTCTCGAGGTCTTGATCTGCTAATGAGGTGCAATTATTAATTACTACTAATTCATTACAATCCAATGGATATGATCCCATAACTTGCTAAAATAAAATTCAATGTGAGTTTACCAGGGGGAATCATATTAAATACCAAAAGCAGAAAAGGGATTTTATGTCTACTTTTAATATTCATAACATTGCAATAAACTAAATAACTAGGTTTAACATATCTGAATTGACTATTTTCCCTTATTTTATTTTATGTAATAAATTGTTTTTTCTCTTCACTAGTAAAAATTGTAATTATAAATATGCGACTTTTTAGCATGCGTTAATGAAGCTATAATTGTATTATAATGTGTAATAGGTCTGCTTAGCACTTTCAAGATTTAATGTTCGAATCTCATACTGATAGCTTTGTGAATGAAGACTGTTGTGATTTATTGTACACATATGCAAATGAGTTTGAATTTTTAATTTGTTAGTCCAGGGTTAAAAATAAAAATGAAGGAATATCAGTATTCTCGGACCACCAAGCAGTTACAGGCCATGTATTCAAACCCAGTTCTGCCCAAACAATTTGTACAGAGAAGAGTGATGCCAAAAGAAAAGTTAAAGAAGCTTTTTACATAGCAAATGATTTCAGTGCCATTAATGAAAGAGAAGCATGCTTTGCTCTCTCTAAACAATGGATTAACTAATTAAAAATTCAAACTCATTTGCATATGTGTACAATAAATCACAACAGTCTTCATTCACAAAACTATGAGTATGAGATTTGAACATTAAATCTCAAAAGCGCTAAGCAGACCTATTACACATTATAATATAATTATAGCTTCACTAACGCATGCGGAAAAAAGTCACATACTTATTTTATTTTGTATCATCTGTTTGCCAAAATTAACTAGTAGTTTTAAATCTATTACATTTTATGAGTTGGGTATATTCTTTATCCACATGAAATGATCATTCCCTTTTATAAAAACCTTTCCTGGTTGATATTTATATAGGCGAATTATGGAAGTAAATTATGGACATGAATTATGGAAATTAATCAACATAAGATAATTCATAAATTTAAATGCGATCAAATGAATTGTGGAAATCAACAAACATAAGACAATTCATAAATTTAAATGTGATCTGATATTAACACATTGTATTTATACCATGTTTACAAAATTGGTTATGGTAGTTTATAGAATATACCTTTTATAAGGCAGTGTAAGGTTCTAGATATCTGAAATATCAAAACACAAGACACATGTAAATTTTTAACAATAACAAATATTTATTATATTTAAATAAGAAAGAAACACATATATGTAATATCACAACAATCTCAAATATTATATTCATTGTAAGAACAATAAAAAATGTAATTTCTTTCCAAACGAAATTGACATTCTATGTTTTCAGATTAGCATGAAATCATTCTACTAAGATATACTATCTTAAGCACTATAAAATAATAATAAGAATAAGAATAATAAAATTATATACTTTCATATTATTTAAATTTCAGAATTAAACTTGATCATTGTTTTGACCCATATTTCAACTTTAAATATTAATGTGCTTAAGCATGGAATTAGAATTCCGCATTTAAATATAAATATATTATCGTATAACTTTAACCAACAGCTTATTCAATTTCTTGGCCAACTTCACTACAATAAATATAAATTGAACTACTTCAACAAGGAATAATATCTTTTATTTTCTATATAAAGACAATATTCTATCCAATTTTTCTGGCTATTCATTAATTGTAAATAATTGTTTGAAATATAAAACAATCATTTTATTTTCATGCATACTAAATATTCACCACTATCCCCCTGTAATCCTGATCATTAATTCACCAATCTGGCAACGGTATTCATGTGGATAGGCTAGTATGTTGTAACAGCTTGACGACGTTCATATTTATCTTCCATAAACCTTGACCACAGGTAGGCCAGTGTATAAATAAATTAAAGCAACTCTGTCATCCCCCACATCAATACATACATCTGATTATAACCCTAACCCTGCCCTAGCAACTTTTATACTATCTTGCAAAAACCCTCCATACAATTTATATCACTATGCAGCACTTTATAATGCACACATTAGTTTCTTAGTAAGGGAAATTAAACATATTATTCATAACTACAAATGTTAGCATTGGCCAGGGCACTGCTTTCTTCCTGAGACTAAGTATTATGTGAGGAACTAGTCTCTACACATTTATTTTTAATAGGCATGCAAAATATTTAACCACAACTATATAAATAATTCCCTAATTAAATAATAAGTAGAAATGGAGCTAGGAACAAGTCCTCAATCTCCCAATACCTGCATACATAGTAATTAAATAATAAGATAGCTATTTTCTATCTATCCCTTCGAGGTGGTACGATAGCTCTACCTCAGTAATACTCAACATTCACAGCTTCATGCATACATACATAGGGTGATTATAGTATTGATGCAAAATGACAGTTTTAACCGATCACTAACAAAACCCATGAACTATATTAATTTTAAAAGTCAAGCACACAGCAACCCTCATCCAAGATTTATGATCAAAATAGATCACATCTACTTGTCAAGGCACAGCAATGACTATTCAAATGGTATTCACAAACCTAATAATAGGCATATAATTTTGATTTGATAATTTTTTTTTTCATATGACAAATATATAAGCATTCATGCTGTCTCACTTTGATTATACATTAACAATTTTTCATTTCTTTTTTTAAAAAAAAAAACATCAATAGTTTCTTATGGGATCAAAATCATCTTTTTTTTTAATTTTTACTATGAATGTTAAATATCTATTAAACATAATAACAAATATATAAATAAAAGACAAAAGAAATAAATAATAAAACATTATGCATTGTCTTTGGTTTGGGTTCCTTTGGAGCTAAATCCGAGTATTTTGCAAGGTCAATACCAATTTAAGGGAAAAACATACACGTATCATACATAAACACCATTTACCATCCAGGAGCATATCATACATAAACACCATTTACCATCCAGGATGCAGCTACATTAATAATCGGTATTATCATTTTTAATCACAATAATTTTAAAACTGTTGAAAAATAGTCCTGCAGGTTACTTTCATTTTTTTTAAACACTTTTGTTCCTGTGTTCGAATCCAGATGCTTGGTTTCACATTTTTAGTCCATAACTTTATTTCTCTTTTTTTTTTTTATGCTACTTTTTTTTTAGTATTCTTTTAGGAAAAAAAATCCAAACAAAACCAGTGTTCTAGATGCTCTTTTCCCACATATATTCTTAGGTTTGATTTCATAATTGATAAAAAATTGCGAATTTATTTTCAGCAATTATTTCCTGTACATTTGACAAGTGTCCCTTGCATATTTGAGTGATTCAAATAAACACTATTGGCACATTAATTCTTTCTTACTGGTGTCACAATCAAAAAAAACTTAATAATGATGATGATGATTCTAACTACATTTATATTAAAATCCAATTAATCCTTGAAGTTTTTAATTAAGCCATGGATAAAATATTGTTCCTGAGATATCTTATTTTAATCAAAATTTTAAAAGCCAAATACGAAGATTGAGATATAATGTACAAAACTTTTTGTTGCGAACTAATTTTGTCATCATTGATTTTGAAGGAGAGATCATTACATCCATTTATATTTCCTTTAACCCTTCATGTTATGTTATACATACACACTTCTTAAATTTTAGTCAACTGCTATCTGAGGCAAATGATAAGATCTGAGACTTAGCAAGCAGCAGAGAATTATCAGCCAGAGAATCCCCTACTTCATTTGCACCAGCTTTTATATAATAAAAAAAAAATAACCACCTGCAAATTTTGCTTTGATCCTCTCTATCTACCGATGCCTCAAACAATCTTTCACAACATTTGTTAAATGTTGGTTTTGGTTTATTGACCTCAGCTCTCATTATCTTATCTTTCTTGATACATTTTCTTGCTTTGATCTATGAGAAATATTTTTTTAAAAAATTATAATAATGGATATTTTATATACCTGATTTTTAATAAGTAAATTTCTCTTTTTTTTCCTCTTTTAACTTAAAATCAAATTTAGAACTGAAAACAATAACCAATTCCTGTAAAACCCATACAAAATAAATTCCTTTACATTATACTATATCAAATAGTATATAGTACAATGCGTAAATTTCAATGATCAAAAAAAAATCCATATATATCACACATGCACACACTCACAATACTAAATAGTGATATACTTGTTCAAATTCTTATTAGTACAAAATATCTTTCATAATTTCCTGAAAATTTAAACCTATTCTCCTGTAAAGAACTTTCAAACAAATACTATCTATGACAAATTCAATTTCTATTTGTACTATCATTTTTTTTATTTATAAATATTATGATTAATATAAGTCAACATTTTAAGATATTACAGTGTGCACAATAGTCAATCCCCCTTCCCCTCTACATAATAATACTATGCTATAATTTTAAATAAAATACAAACATGTTTATCTATACATTAAATTCAAGCCACATGGTCATTGATCTCTCTAAATAAAGCTTTTAACTTTTCTTGAACTTAAAAAAAAAAATTTATTCGGATATAGTTATTTACTAATCCTACTATTTATTTCCCAATTATTAGTTTCTTTATGAAAGAAACTAAGGGTTACAGTATCAATTAAGAAACATAGAAACAGAGTTCAAAATGAAGTGGGACTAAGGCAAGGATGCCCTGTCACCTATTTTGTTATATTTGAGAAATAGAAAAGGCAATAGAAAGATTAGAAAGAGGGTTAGAGATACCATTATTAGATGGCAAGAGAATATATACATTTATCAGATTTTTTATCTTCTGAGGGTATTTTTTATGCACAAAAAGTAGGAAATATATGAAAGTTGTGCTGAAGACTTGTGAAGGAATAGGCAAAAAGATCAGGATCAAATTTAGTGAAGAAAAATCAAAAGTAATGATGGTAAATCCTGGATAAACAGAAGAGAAAGAACTTTTTTTGGAGGGGGGAGGATATAAAGTTAAGTATTATGAACAGATACAACTATTTAGGAATTGTCTTTAAAAAAATCAGAGAAATTTCTTGAAAAAATGGGGGGGGGGGAATTGATAAATGAAGCAAAGGAAAGAAAGCTGACTGATAAAGCAAGGTTAACCCCTATGGTAATGATGTGTTATGTGTTAGTAAAGAGGTGTTAAAGAACTTAGAAAAAGTATAAAGATAAATACAAAAACATGCCTTAGATACAGATATATGGAAGGCAAAGGGGTCAATTCAAGAAGAAATAGGTGGTCAAATTATGAGAGAAGCAAAAAGTAAAATGAAAATGATTGTAGATTGCAATTTATGGATAGTATAACCAAAATAGCATTTAGTTGGGTTATTAATAAAGGGCAGGTAACAAGATAGGTGTAAAAAGTAGTACGGTATAAAAAAGATTTGGAAAGACACTATGTCAGTATACTTGTATAAAGGGTGAGATGATTGTGTCAGGAGGATTGTTCAGTGTTATAGTGGCAAAGAGTGGGATAGAAGATTAGAGGTATTAATAAAAAATATGGAACTTGATTTCTAGTATGAAAAGTAAAAAGAGCTTAAATATATATAAAAGTAAACAGGATATTGGATGTAAGTTAATTTATGATAATAGCAGGGAAAGTAGTTTACTGTTTAAGTCTCGAACAGGATCACTAGCAACAAGGGAATATACACATAAATGGACAAATGTAAGTAAGTTAGTCTGCAGGTTATGTAAGAAAAGCGTGAAAAATATTAGGCATTTGCTAATAGAATGTAAATGCTTATAAGCAGAAAAAATACAAATAATAAAACTGTGGGAAAATAAATATAGATCAAGTGATTACACCTAGGTCTTGTTTTATGCGGTAGATAGGTTCCTCAGAAAATGCGCACAAAAGAAATTGCACAAAAATAGACTTAACTTACCTTGAAAAATGGGGATAGGGGATTGTAATTTTCAGAAATCACATAAAAGCAAAGCAAGAAGAAAAAATTACTTTAAAATTCGCATTAAAAAAATAAGGAAACAAAGTATGACTAATAAAAAATTGCAAATATTTGAAAAAAAAAAAATACAAGACAAACTTTTTTTATTAACTACAGTATTTAATTTTACATTTTTTCATACATATTTTAATCATTAGTGGTTGTTTGACTATTTGACAATATGCGTTTGTTTGGGAAATGTTAAGAAATCAGATTCGTCATGTGACATACAACTAACGCCACTTTCAGTCTTGAGCTGCATTAATTGTTTTTTGTTTCTATATTAAAAAAATGAGATTGTAATCAAAACAAAAAGAATATAGATTATCATTAGAAAGATTATTTTCAGTTTATAAAATCAATAAAATCTTTGTTAGTATTTATTTTAAACATCTAAAAAATTATTTATTTCTGTTATAATTAACAAAATATGTTTTAAACGTTTAAAATTTTTGATTATTTATTGCGATATTTTTATATGTAAATATAAATCTATTATTATTATTTAGTCATTAGTATAAGTAGGTCATTACATAGAAACTAATTTTTTTTTTTAAAAGTTTAAAATTTTTGACTATTTATTGCGATATTTTTATATGTAAATATAAATCTATTATTATTATTTAGTCATTAGTATAAGTAGGTTATTACATAGAAACTAATATTCTAAATGCAGCTTCAGGCCATATTCACGTTAACTGCTAATATAACGTTATATTTTTGGGAAAAAAAAGTATTTCAAGTCAAAATAAGTTATTAATAATTTAAATATTCTTGATATCTAATAAATATAGTGAAATATGAAAGATATTAAGAAGAAACACGAATCGCATAACTTCAAAATCGCATTAAAATAATCCATATAAAACAAGACCCAGGTGTATATAGAAGGGGGATATTGGTCTTTATGCTGAGGTTGGAAAGAGATAAAGGGGGTCTAGATACAAAGGCCATGGAGTGGACGAAGATGAGGATGTGGAAATAGAATAGAGCAGGATATGGAGAAAAGATAGGGTGGGAATGGAAAGGAAAGGTAAAGTGGCTAACAGGTTTTTCTTGGACATATTGGCAGAGAGAATCCTGACTTTAATAAAGAAGCAGCATATCATATCTGAAAATTTTATTTTGATACCAGCATATAAAATGGTTGGAATTAAATAAAGCAGTTAAAATGAAGAGCTTGAGGTACTAGCAGAAGTGGAAACACATCTAAGAGAAGAAAATCCTACACTAGAAGACTTGGCTATAAGTAGAAAAGAAAAAAGGGTGGGGGTATAGGAGGTATGTCAAAAAAATATTTAAATACTGTTCAATGTCAAGAGCATTAGTGGTTTGATATAAGATTAGGAAGGCAGGAATGGATGGTGGCTGTAGTGTGTATAGTCACTGGTAATAGCCTAACTATAATGGAATGGAACAGCAACATGAATGTCTAGTTAAGGATATACAGTTTTAAAGAAAAGGGGTAGAGATTAATCGTTATAGGGAATATGAATGACATATTAAAGAAATTGATGATGTAGATAACAAGAATGGAGAGCTTTTGAAGAATTTTTGTCAGACAGCAAATTTGAGAATTGGAAAATTGCCAAATATTTATGAAGGCCAATACACATAGTCTAGAAATAATATGTTTCACACAATAGATTATGTATTAGTGGAGAAAGAGGAAATGAATAAAGTACAGAAAATTAAAGTGTTTAATAATGAAGAGAGAATATGTAATAGTGATCATATTTTTTTACAATAGAAATGTTTACTAATATGATGAAAAATAGTAATAAAAGTAGAAAAGATAGTGAAAGATGTGGATGGAGAATAAATGATAAGAATACGTTAGAAAAATATAAAATAAAAGTTAAAAACTATGAAAGAGTTGGTTGGGTTGAATATAAGAACAAGTGTAGTAAAGTAGAAAAAGTGGCAAATAGGGTTTTAGGTGAAAATATTCAGAAGAAAAATAGTAATAGGAAAGTGAGAGTTAGTAAAAAGTGTAAAAAAGGGGGGAAGGTTTGCAGAGAATACAAGTGTCATATTGAGAATAAAGAAGGTAGAACTGATGTGTTGGCTATAATAGATAATTGTAAACAGAAAATGAAATTAAATAGTAAGTTGCTCAAGGATATTAATAAAAATTGAAGAGATGGGAATAAAAAAATTTGGAAATATATTAAAAGAAGGAATTTATAGGAGAGAGAAGAAATAATATTACTAGATGATGAGGGAATAGAGTGTAACTCCAGAGAAGAATTAGAGACAATCTTAAATAAGTATGTAATGGATATAGAAAAGATGTTAGATGTGAAGGACAGAATGATAACAATATGAAAGCATATAGTAATGCAAATATTAGGTTTACAGAAAATGAACTGAGTGAGGCAGGGAAGAAATTGAAAAGTGGAAAGGCAAGAGGTTTGGATGGATGGGCAGCAAAGATGGTCATGAATTTGGAATATAATGCAAAATTAAAACTATTATCATGTTTTAATAAGATGGCACAGAAGAGAGATTTACTGGGTAGTTGGAGTAATTCAAGAATAAAGCTACTATTTAAGGGAAAGGACAAGGATCATAGAAAGTTAATCAATTGTAGACTGATATCAGTAATGTCAGTGTTATACAACATTTTCACATATATGGTGGTTGGAAGGGTGGCAAAATGGATGGAAGGAAATAATATAGTGGGAGAAATGCAGGGAGGTTTTTGATCAGATAGGCATATAGGAGATAGTTTATATGTAGTTACACAGCTTATAGATATGAATAGAAATACAGATAAACTGTTATATATGGTTCTTATAGATATAGACAGGGCATATGATAGAGTAAATAGGAATAAAATATGGGTAAATTTAGGAAATTTGGGAATGGATGGAGCTTTCGTGGATATTATTAAGAGATTATTTGAAAATAATTACTATACGTATTGATTAGGGAATATAGAATCAATAAAGTTAAAAATGGGGTGGGACTAAGGCAAAGATGGCCTATGTCATTTATTTTTTTTTGTATTTGAGAGACATGGAGAAAACAATCAAAAGACTAGGAAAGGGGTAGAGATACCATTAATAGGTTGCAAGGAATTATATACATTATCAGGTCTTTTTATTTGCAGATAGTGTGCCTTCTTGTGCAGAAAAGAGGGAAAATATAGAAGTTATTCTGAGGACATGTGAAAGAGCAGGTAAAGAGATTAAATTTAGTGAGGAAACATTAATAATGATTAATACTGGGGAAAGAGAAGACAAAGAATGAGTATTGGGAGATATAAAGTTAAGTATGGTGAATAGGTATAACTATTTGGGAATCGTCTTAAATAATCAGAAAAATTGTTTGGATGAATGAGAAAAAAATTGATAAATGAAGCAAACAAAAGAAAGGGATTTATAAAGAAATTAACTGTGTTTCCATATAATAATTATGATGTATCTAGAATTATATGGAAGGGAGTGGCAGCAGCAAGGTTAACATATGATAATGATGCATTATGTGTTAGTAAAGGGGTATTAGATAACTTAGAAAAAGTACAAAGAGAAGAAGGAAGAATGCATTAGATGCAGATGTGTGGAAGGCAAAGAAGGCAATTCATGAAGAAATGGGATGGTCAAGTTTTTATATGAGAGATGCAAAAAGCAAAATGAAAATGTTCAGTAGATTGCAGTTTATGAATAATAAGAGAATAGCCAAAATAGTGTTTAATTGGGATATGAGTAAAGGGCAAGCAACAGGGTGGGTGAGGAAGGTAGTATGGTATGCAGAAGATTTGGGTAAAGAATTTATGTCAATATACTTACACAAAAGGTGGGATGATTGTATTAGGAGAATTGTTATGTTATAGTGATAAGGAATGGATAGAAGAATAGATGCATTAATAAAGAATAGGGAGTTGGAGAGATAGAGAACTAGTGAATAAAAATTAAATATATAGAGAGAAGTAAATGGAATATTGGCTGCAAGTTAATTTAGAATAATAGCAAGGAAAGTTGCTTACTGTTTAAGGCTCGAACAGGATCTTTAGCAACAAAAAATATACACATAAATGAAAAAATATGGGTGATTTAACCTGCAAATTGTATAGAAAACATAGAAAATATTAGGCATCTGTTAATTAAATGTAAATGCCTAAAAGTAGAAAGGTTACAAATAATAAAGTTGTGGAAGAATGAATATAAACAAAGTGATTATACAGAAAGTGGGTTATTGGTTTTTATGCTGGTTTTGGGAAGAGATAATGGGGAGGGTTTAGATATAAAGATTATGGAGTTGACAACAATTATGTTGTGGAAATGGGTTGGAGCAGGATTGAGAAGAATATGGGAAAACTTAGGATAGGGAATGGAAAGGGAAGGTAAAGTAGCTAACAGATTTTTTTGGGCATAGTGGCTGAGAGATTCCTGAATCCTTATAAGGAGAAGTCACAGTGCATCACATCACATGTCATTTATATAATTAAATGTCTAGAGAAGAACTCAATGGAGATGAAAGTTTGTTCAATAAATATTAAAATATAATCATCATTAGTTGTTTATTTCAATCTTATTTAGATTGATTATTTAATTTATATATATATTACAACATTGTGAACAAATAAGTTATATTGAATATTTGACCATTATAGTGTTATTGATTATTTCTGGTTTAAGTCTGAGAAAAAGTGTATTTAAAAGCTTAAAGACTTTTTTTACCTGTTATTATTATTACCTACTGAAAGTTAAAGTATATTTTTAAGGTCGATATACAGTGATGGTGATGATATTATATTGAGTCCAGAAAATAATATATAGACTCCTTCTAAAGATACAATTTATCTTTCAATTTTTGTTTATTCTTGAAAGAATTGTCTTTTCCACTGTAAAAATTTTGTGGTTAGAACTATTTGAGGTATTGCAGTTCCACTTTAATTGTTCAGTTTTGCAATTTCTATATGAGACACAATTGTTGAAGAAGTGTTCTCCAAAAAATTATAAAACATGATAATATACTTAAAAAATATTAAACATATGCTAAACATATATCAGTTTTTTTAAAAAAGCATAAAACTATTTTAATGATATTCGGAAAAATATTATATGTAGATTCTATTTCACATATATAAGTTTTTAGCTTATAAGAAATATTTTTATTAATAAATAAATAAAAAAAATTATTTATATATACATAAGTTTTACTTTGCAAATCATCACTTTTTTATTAATCTTTATTATTTGTCATTCAATGCTGTTGTTGTTAATTTCGTAAAATTTTATTCCAGCATGTCTCACCCAAAAAGTCAATGTTGGAAAAAATTTCTTATAGAAATATTTCAGGCATCTCTTAAAATATTTATTTATTGCATTTTACAGTTTCTTTAAACAGGTATATTTTTTATTATCATATCACACTTTATTGACTACATTGTTTTAAAAATATGCATCAAAATCATTTGATTATGTAGATGAAAACTTCTATTATATACTTATCTATCTCTTTGGTTTATACATAAAATGTGAAATACATTCATTCATTTTATTTGTTTGAATATCTCATATTGTGTACATGAGGCAAATGTTTCTAATGGTTAAAATATATTAAATAATTTAAGAAAGCATATTTGCATTCAAACTAAAGTTGCTGATTAAACAATATAGGTGTTTTAATGATTGCAAAATTATTAATAAATGAGAATAAGAATTATGTAGGTTAATAAGAGAAATAAATTACATTATTGAAAGTGAGATATCTTTAAAGAGTGATTTTGTAATGATCAGAAAAGAGAAAAACAATTTGATGTTTTTAAAAATAACTTGCAAGAAAAAAAATTATGAAATAAATTAGGGGTGTGTGTAGAAAGAATATACTTATTAAAAAATCTAATTAATAGAAAAGTGATTTGGATGTGTTTGATTATGAAGATGGAAAAATTGTGAAATATATATTGGAGATTGGGATTAAAATGAATAAGAAAAGAAAATGGATTTTTTTCTTTTTTTAAAAGAAGATAATTATAAGTATTTGGAGAGCTAGGAAAAGGTAAAAAAAATTGAAGATGAAGTCTTTTTTCAAAGTTTTCTTTGTGGCACAAAAGTAAGTCTTTACCCTGAATACTGCTATTTAAAGCTGTTTTACTTTTTTATCTATATGATTGCTCACTTTAATAATCAAAAGCGTTGCTTTATGTCATAATAATAATTTACTTTTTTAAAAATATAATATTAGCTCAAATTTGGTGGAGATAACAAAAGAATTTTCCATTATTCTATATGATTTAAAAAGAGAAGCAAAATAAATCTTTAATCAGTGTTAAATCTATTATTCATAACAAATAAAATTTTTAGTCACACAAATCATTAAGTAAAAAATTTCTAAATGCATCATCTCAGTTTTAAATTTCAACGATCCATTTTTTTAATACATGCACATTATACATACACCTGCACAATCTAACTCCTTTCATAATGTCTTTATGCAACATTCAAAAAGTGAGCAGCTGTACTAACAAATTAGTCTTCGATTAGATAAAAAAAAAACTTACACAATGTTGCAGCAATATATATATATAAATTAATATTTGGGTAATCAAAGTGTAAATTATTTCACATCAATTTTAAATTACATTACATATATTATGTGAAGTATAAGTATAAATGTATATATGCATATATTGTATGAGAGTAGACAATAAGATAATACTATAGCCAAACAATAAATGTAATTGAAGGATCTATCATCCAGGAGATCATGTGCTGTTCAAGTACTGAAAGTAATTGTTGAGCTACAATCCAGTTTTATATCTTAGATCTGTAATTGTCATTTCACTAAACCATGCATAACACCAAGCAGTGATAAATACTATCAAAAATATTTTGTCATTGCTTGCCATCTCCTAAACACAAAAAAGTATATCCATTTCATATTTAAATCAATATTCCATAAAATTAAATCCTCGACACATCATGTGATCACCATTTCATATGCTTACACAGCTTGTTATAACAGTATCAAACTCTCAATATAATGCTACCCAGTGCAAGCATATGAAATGATGATCACATGATGTTTTTATACCCATTCTGACAATGGAATAATGGTAACTGTGGTTTTTGAAAAACCAAAGATACCAAAAGATATAGTTGCTGAACTGATATATGTCTATACAAGCAAATGAGCTTGAATTGAAAACATTATTGTGTTTTCTTCTTGAGCTCCTAGCTTTATAGTTAACTAAATAGATAAAAGGTGGCTGCTGGAGGGTTGCATGAGATCCTAGGATCTAGGTGCAGTGCTCTTGAATCCAAGTCTGAAAGTCACAAGCTAGAAACCAATCTGAGGATATTGGATGAGTATGCACTAGAAAGGGATTTTATGCACAAACATTCTTGCATCCATTGATTTTTAAGACTTGTACTTGGTGGCACTACTGTATGGAGAGATTGCTACTTGACTGCCTTGCTGTGCTGACATGGCTGATTTTTACTCCACAAGAAAGTTAGTTTTCTATATTTTAATAACATTTAGATAAAAATTTCTGTTGCAGGGGAATATTTGTTTAGAGAGTGGATGAGAAACAAAAGTTGGAGCATAGAGAGATAGATTTAATTGGATTTGGAATGATTGAGAAAAATATTGCTAACATAATCTGAGCCATCAACATTTTACATATAAAGAAAAAAAAAATTTTGTTTACTGTAATGAGGCCTTAAAACTAAGGCATATATAAAATTAGTTGGATTTTAGAAGGTTCGCTATCAAAAAAGAATTTAATTTAAGTGATTTATTTGAAAAAGAAGGTAATCTTGAGGTATGAGTTTAGGAGAGCACATGTTTCTCTGTCTCCATTATAAAAAAAGAAAAAATATTTTTTTGGATAAAGAGGTTTGGAGAGTGGCAGAAAAATTATAAATTTAAATATAGAGTAGGGAATTAGAAAAATAAGGAAATATGGATTGAATTTGTATCCACAATGTATGTATGATGGTCAAAAAAAACCTAGGCATTCTTTAATAGCATGTACAGTATGTGATAAGGCTTTTCATCTGAAGTACTTAAATAAGACTAGGAAGGATATAAAAAGTATATAATTGTGTAGATCATGTATAAATGTGATAAAAGAGGTGAAAAAAATGTTTTTGAGTGTAGATAATTTAAAGAGAAAGTCAGGAGAAATGAAGGAATATGTAAATAAGGACAATAGAATGGAGTATATATTTAGTAGAGTGACAAGAGATATAGATGACAAAATAAGCAGTGCAATGGGGATAGCTAGGCAAAGAATAAGCAAGATTGAGGAAGAGATTATGGAGAAGTAAAATTAAAAGCATTAGATATGAAGTATAAGCAGATCAAGGAAGTAATAAAACAATAAGAAAGAAAGAGATAAAAAAATTCAGAAGGTTGAAGAGAATGTTACAGATTAATTAGGAAATATAATAAAACAATAAGGAAGAAAGAGATAAGGAATTTCAGAAGGTTGAAGATAATGTTACAGATGAATTAGGGAATATAAATTATGAAACATTTGATAGGGGACTCACTAATTAGAGGATGTGGGGATATAATTGCAAGAGAAAAGAGAAGTAGGTATGTAAGAGTATGTTTTGCCTGGATCTAGAATTAGAGATATTACAAATAAGGTAATAAACAGGGGAGTAGTGGTGTTTATGTTATGGTGGGGACAAATAATTTATCAGAGCCATTGGAGAGAGTAATGGATGAGTACAAAGAATTGAATAGTAGTTTTAATAAGGTTAAAAGAATTTGACAATATGTATATAGTAGATAGGGCATGTTCTATAAATGAGATTGAAAAAAATATTATGTTGATGGATGTGTAGAGTTTTTTTTATTAGTAAGAGGAAGTTATACTATAAAGACAGACTACATTTAACAAAACAAAGAAGTGAAGCATTAGGGGTTTGATTTATGAAAAATATTAGTTTGGGAAACTTATAAAGGGGAATAGGTTTTTAATTACTATATTATTAAAAAGAAGGTTAAGAATGAATTGGATGTAAGAAGTAAACAAAGAGTAGCTGATCCAAATATAAATGTAGATGTGGAAAGGGAATGGGTATGTAAAACTAATGATGAACAAACTAATAACAAATAGAGAAGAAAGAGTAAAAAAAAAATTAGAAAAGGGTAGTAAGAAAAGAATAAATTGTTAAAATTAAAATGCAAGATGATAGATCAGAAAAAATGATTGGAATTAAAGGAATGATCATAATTTCTTTAGAATAGAAATGATTAGTAATGTGATAGAAAATAATAATAAAAGTAGAAAGAATAGTGAAAGATGTGGATGAAGAGTGAATGATAAGAATAAGTTAGAATATAAAATAAAAATAGAAGAAATTATGTTAGAGTTTGTTGAGGATAAGAATAAAGGCTGGTGTGGCAAATAAGGTTTTAGGTGAGAATATTCAGAAGAATAAAAGTAATAGAAAAGTGAGAATCAGTAAAAGTGTACAAGAGAGGGAAAAGTTATGTAGAGAATATAGATGTACTCTTAAAAACAAAGAAGTTAAGATGATAATATTAAATGAAAAATTATTTAAATAAAAAGAAGTTGACTAAAATAGATAATTATAGAGAGAGAGAATGAAATTAAATAGTAAACTATTGGAGAACATTAATAAAAGTGAAAGAGATGGGAGTAAAAAATTTTGGAAATATATTAAAAGAAGAAATATAGGAGAGAGAAATAGTATTACTAGATAATGGGGGAATAGAATATAACTTGAGAAAAGAATTAGAGACAATCTTCAATAAGTATGTAATAGATATAGAAAAGATATTAGATGTGAAGGACACAGAGATAACAAACATAAAAGCATATAGTACTGGAAATATTAGTTTTACAGAAAATGAATTGAATGAAAAGTTGAAGATGGCAAGCAGAGTTGGTGATGAATTTTGGAAATAGGATAAAAATTAAATCTATTATCATGTTTTACCAAGATGGCACAAAAGACAGAATTTCCAGATAGCTGGAATAATACAAGAGTGAGGTTATTATTTAAAGGAAAATGTAAGAACTATAGAAAGATAAACAATAACAGATCTGCAGCAGTAACATCAGTGTTATATAAAGTTTTTGCACATATGGTGGCTGAAAGGGTGGAAAAATGGATGAAAGAAAATAATATAATGGGAGAAATGCAATGTTTTGGAATGGATAGCATATAGGAGATAGTTTATTTGTAGTCACACAACTTGTATATATGAGTAAGAATATAAATAGACAACTATATATGATCTTCAGAAATACAGAATAGAGTAAATAGAAATAGATTGAGTAAATTTAATAAATTTTTGAATGAATGGAACCAACATCCCTAACACCATCTAAAAACAAAGTGTTTGTTTCTTTAAAAAAATGAACCAAATAAAAAAACCGGATGAAAAAAAAGACTTTGATTTATCGTAAGTAATATTATGTAAAACAAACCAACACTCCTAGATCATCTAAAAACAATGCATTTGTTTATTAAAAAAAAAAAACCCAGGTGGAATAAAAAAACTTTGGTGGTTTACCGTAATATTAAGTAAACTAAACAGACAGGCTGACGACAAAAAAGAAATTAAAAAGTAGTTGAAAAAAACAAAAAAAAATATTTTACCATAATATTATGTAAAAAAAAATTCATTTTATCGTAATATTATGTAAACAAACAGGCAGCCTCTGACTCGTTATACTGATGTGCATTGGGGGAAAAGAGCACCATCAATTGGTAGAGTTCAGTATTCATACTATTACCAAAATATTTAATACAAACTGATTTAAATTCAAATTGTTTATAAACTGGAATCCAGGTAGAGAAAAAAGTTGTGGAATCAATTTTTAAAGAAGAAAAATGATTAATTTCTAAATGTTATTTATTATCATGTCTTTTAACTTCAATAGTTTCGCATAAATTATTCAACTATGTAATGAGTACTTTATTTACAAACCTTAAAAACCGTTCTAAAAAAAAAAAACTATTTTATTTTTATTTACATTATTCTTATGCACATTAATCATTGATAGACTTGTTATTTTTTTTAATAACAAGTACATTACTCTTAATTATATTATTTTGAAAACTTTTCAGTTTTATTTTGCTATCATTTATTGCAATATTATTAAAATATATGGATAAGTATTTTATTTTCATAAGCTTCTATATTATGAAAAGTTCTCATATATGAAAATAATATAGTGAAAAACAAGAACTGTATCTACAAAAATTGTATTTGAATGTGGAAAAACATAAGTAATTAAAAAAAAACACCACACATCCACAAAATAAGACAGACATACCCAAACATGTATATATCAATGAACATAAGTTAGTTTGCAAAAACACAAAAATATTATATAGAAAGACAAAAATAAAATGAAAAACAAAATCAAAAAGCCGCTCACATGGCAATTGAAAATAACCCCATAAGTCAACTTCATATAGTCATCCATTTCCCCTTAAAAACAAAGAGAAGTTAGGAAGATCCTCAGAGATAGTCATATAAAATTTCTGCTGACTATTACCTTTGACAGAGTAGCCTAATTATTTAAAGCAAAGATTGTCAGTTAAATCCTCATTGTGGTTCTATATTAAACTGTGGATTATTTCTAATCATTAAATGTATTTATAAAGGTATAAATAAATTTTTCTAAAAACTTTTAGATCAATGGTTCCCAATATTTTTTTTTACTTGCATATACCTTGTCAATTCACTGCTATAAGCTAAATCCTTCCATATTAGTAAAATATAATTAATATAATTACTATTATTTCAAATTTACATGTTATAATTATAAAAAAAATAGCAGAGTAATGGGTTTAAAAAGAAATGGGATAATTAATTTAAAACATAAAATGATGACAGAAGAAACATAGAAAACGCAGAAGATATCTCATTAAACACTTATCACAAAATGTCTGCTTATATATGTGTGTGTGTGTACAAGCATTGTTACTCATACAACAGCACATGAGTGTTTACAAAGCAAAGGAGAATGAAAACTGAGCCTATGATTAGTGTACTTTAAGCATATGCATTATAGCTACATATTTGCAACACACTGTTTAGAGAGGAGACTCCTCATTCATCCAAATAACAAAGCAAAAAAAAAAAGATTCTCTTATCAAGATTAAATAATGAAGGAAAATTAAAAGATGTTCATTCTAATAATCAGATAGCAGAAAAAAATAAAAATTATCGCCAGCACAAGTGATCACTTAAACTAATCTCTTAAGTTGATTGCTTACAGAAGTAAGGATGTGCTGATATTGTTAATTTAAAAATACATTTGTTTATAAAAGACATGAGTAAAAGAACTTTAAAACTATGCATTTGAATAATTTGTAAGTTTTATGATATATTTCATCTTCAAATTTAATTAAAGTGTATATTGCAGAGAGAATGAAGTTTAATATCTCAAATGTGAAAAGTAATTGCCTCATGTTTAAGAAAATGAGGAAATTGTAATAATATATTTAGAGACTGAAGAGATTTAAAAAGCCAATAATTCATATTCTTGCTTTACATTGTTGATCTATGGCATTTTTCTGTTCATATTCATTTTTTTGTGTACTCTTAAATTCCGTGGTTCATATTACTGAGAATATGTACACCAAGTTGAATATCACTCAACTAGATAATGGAAATAGACCAACATATAAATAAAATAACAGAAACTTTCAGACAAATATTTAGGAAACTCTATATAAACTGAATTAGATGCTGGAAATACAGAAAGAAATATAATTCAATAGAGGATAAATATTATAGTTTGTCATCAAAGTATAACCCATTAAGTCCGAAGTGCCCCTGAGAGCCCCTGAACAAAAATGTTGACTTTCAACTGAGTTTGTGCGGAATTGATAAGCAGTACACTTACGGTTCTCAGATCATTCGATCTGCCATCTTTTTCTGATTTAAATGAGGTACTACTTTTTTTCTGCGATAAAATTTGGATTTTTTTATGAAAGTTTTTGTAAAATACAATTTTAAATTTTTTTATTTTTCTTTTGTTTTTTAGATTTAATGTCCATAAATCATGTTTGACGGTCGATTGCTTTAGTTTTACAGCTTCAAAATTATGTTTATCTATGGAGGGGCTTTTACAAGCCCTCTTTCTACAAACTTATTTTTTTTAAAAAAAAAAAAAGTTAGAAGGAAAGTAAAAAAAATGGATTATGTCAAAAAGACAAAAGGATTACTGTTAGTTTTATTTGCTATAATAATCACATTTGATGCCTTCATAACTGAATTCAAATTTGAAACTGATGCTAACATTTAGCCAGGATTCTGTGAGTATTGAATTAGTTTTATTATTTATTTTTTATTATTATTATTGTTTTCTATAATTAAATGTACATATAAATAATATATATGTGATAAAATACATTTCAATAATATAAAAACGTTTATTTGAATTATTTTTCTGACCTAGTTTTAGAAACTCTTTTTTTTATATACGATAGAATTTTAGATAAAACACATTTGAACAATGTAAAAACTTTTTTTTGAATTAGTTTGATGATCTAGTTTTTATTACTTTTTATATATATATATAAATGTAGAAATAATATATATATGATAGAATACACGTGAATAATATAAAAACATTTTTTTGAATTATTTTTCTGACCTAGTTTTAGAACTCTTTATTATATATATACACACATACAAAACAATATATATATGATAGAATTATATATATATGCAGAAAAGAATATATATACAATAGAATTTGATATATATATATATGTAGAAAACAATATACATATACGATAGAATTTTAGACAATACATTTGAATGATATAAAAACATGCACATCCACCCTCAGCCATCCACTCTCATATTTCATCTCCCACAGACATATATAATCAGTGCTCATAATAAATTTGTTTATGTTGATATTTATTGATTTTTTTTGTTCATTTTATCTTGGAGAAATTTTTGTTTGATATTTATTTTTTGAGTACATTTTATTTACTTGAAAAGAATACACATTTTAGGTCACACACCATTTTTCACTAATATAATATAATAAAAGTAATATATAATAATAATATAATATACTATACATTACATTACAATTTACTAAAGTCCTCAACATCTTGTAAATTATTCCTGTTATTTTTTCCCCATTAAAAACCAAACATATTTCTAACAGATACCTGCATGCAAGGACAACTAAACATTTCTAGCATATACTCTGTTGCAAAAGTAGAACATGTGGGGCAGCTAGTAAAAATTGAAGTTACCAATCGCACTGTTTTTGTAATTTTTGCATCAAAAAATTACCTCAGGTAAGACATATTATATATCATTTTTTTCAGCATTTTGAGATGCATGTGATGAAGTTGTCTATGAAATTGTAATTTTAAGTTATACCTTTCAAAATTGAGAATTTGTGAATCAATGTAAAAATAAATATGTTTAAAAATGTAAAAAAAATCTCCTTTTTTGATTATTTTTTTTTTTGTAATGACTATTTTATCAGCTTTATTACATTCTTTCATATTTCCACTTTGTAAAAATGTATATATATTTATATTTATTGTAATAAATTAGAAGTTTCATTTAAAATTATATGTCCTGTAATTTTTTTTTTAAATTTAAAATGGCCGCTCAGGATTCAAAGAGATAAAAGACTGATGACAATGGATAATAGTGTATTTAATAATGTGTTTTTGGATTCATTAAAAAGAATAATCCCTGTCTGGATTTTTGACAAGGATTTTATTATTAGTAATTTTATTCTATGCTTAGCAGAATAATAAATTGAACGCAAAGCTTCAAAACCAATATAAAGAATTAAAGAAAGAAGTTCATCAACTGATAAGAAAACTTAAAAAATAAATTGCAACTACAAAGAACACAATCATTTGCTGTTGTAGTTCTTTACATCTTTTTTTTTGTCACACTGAAAGTAATATAAGAATCTAAAATATTAGCACAACTATATTAAATCAATGGATAGTATTCTTTCATATGATAATGATGATGATATGGAACAGATGTAGGAAGGATCATAATCCTTTTTGAAAAATGATATAGAAATTCAAATATAAGTTTTTAATAATATATAAATCTATCTAATTATTCAAATTGGCCCAAAATATTCAAATTACTGAAGTTAAAACACTTTCTAGTAAAGTTAAAAATACTAGGTGTTAATAGATACATGGAAAAGTATTAAATTCTGATGATATATTAGCTTCTAAACCATGCCATCTGATTTTATGGATCTTTGTACTGTTCCACACTATAAAAAATCAGTCATCTTCCAGAAAGAGAATGTAGAAAATTCATTTATACTGATGACAGTATTTTGACTTCACACGAGATATTTTCCTTAAATAGAAAAGATTCCCAATTAGGATACAAAAAATATTAAAAATCTTTTACAAAGACTGGATTATTAATCCTAATCCAGTGAAAACAGTATTCTCAAGTTTTTATTTTAATGATAGGGAAATATCTTGTAATCTGAATACGACCTTTCATACTACTATATCAAACATAAGTGAAACTTCATACTTTTCTGCAATAAGCTCGAACCATAGCCTAACTTACTTTCCTTATTTATCCAATGATCTAAATTAATATACAAAACTGAATGACACTGCTTGGAATTGTTATAAAAATACTTTAAAGGAACTTTAATCATCCTTTTCAATAACTAGTAAATAATGTGTCTCTGTTTGGAGAAAAAGTTCCATCACTAAATTTCTAAATAATAAATATTATCATAAGAAACATTATCGGCACAATCAAATCTATTCCTTTGCAGTGGCATCCTGTTCTTTCACATATTCCTTCATCAAATATCAGAAGAGAAATTGCTTTAAGAATCTACAATTAAAAAATTATGATGTAAAAAATAAAATTATTATGAGATTCCAAACAAATGTGTTTTTTCAGATCCAATAATAAAGCCAGATGAGTTAGATCTTCCAAGATACAATTGGAATCTCATCAACAGAATGAAGATAATCTATGTTCATTGTTATAGATCTATGTAGATGTGGATAAGCAGAAAATATAAACTGTATATTTTACGACTATTGAATCTGGTTCTAGTCAGTGAAATAAAATATTTAATGTTGCTAGTTAATATTTTGAAAATAATTAATCAGTCTAGAAAAAAAAATTCATATACTAAATAAATAAATAATAATTCTAGTCATAAATGGTTATCAGAAAATTGGTGTCAATTTAGAAAATCACAAAACATCATAGATATGACTTTTGTTGCCAAGCAAATAAAAGAAAACTGTTGTGAAAAAAAAATTATTTATATATTGTGTTTATCAATTTGGTGAAAAAAATATGCTTTATTTAATAAAATTAAAAGTGGTGTTAAACAGAGATATGTATCTTTGGAATAATATGAAAACAAATTCATAAAATAGGCATTAAAAAATCATAGAGATTTGTTGATGAAAATATTATTTTGAACCGATTAAACACAAGAAGTTCATCTTTGCTACTAGATTTATAAATAGTGACAATTATGTTACTGCTATGAATTCAGTGGATAGTCTATACAATAATCTTAATATTCTGAATGCAACCTATAAAAAGTTTGGTTTAATAATTACATTTTAAAAAATCTTAAGTGATTTATCAATCAGTAATCAGGTAAAAAAGAAATGGGTGAAATAAATTTATCGCAGTTAAGCTTGTTGTTGAAATGTGCGACTGGAGTGAGTAATCTTGAAATAAAAAATAATACTGTATTTTTAAAAAAAATTTAAATATATTTATAACTTTCATTTCACAACATACACTTTAATCTGACATCTTAGAAGGCTAAATAATTTCCAAGTTATATTTCATCCTCAATCATCACTCTTCATCTAAACTAGATCACAACTTCTCATTTATCTTTATTATTCTTGTTCAGTATTTATTACTATCAAATTCTTACAATCTAATCTAAAGGTTCTAAAGTTACTGAAATCATAACTATGATACTATTATAAAAATTCCTTATTGATTATTACTAGAAATTTATAAGGCTAGAAATTATAGAATTTTATCTCAGATATACACTTTAAACTTTAAATAAAGATTAATATATCTATTATTATTAAATAGAATTAAATGGAATTAATTTGACTCCATTGTATTTTTTTCATATAAGATCATAAATATTCTTATACCTTTCATTTCATAACATATATTTTAATCATGTGGAATAAAAAAAAGATATATGAAAAAATGCATAATGACCCAAGATACATTTCCTTAATTAATCAAAGTCACAACTTCTCACATATAATAGCTGAAATCACATACGATTACCTGTGTCTATATATGTAATAGACAGGGTATGAGCACAGACTTTCACATGACCTACCACTCTCTATGATTATTACTTTATTTCAAAATTGATCAATATTAACTTATTACAATGTAATTTAAATGCCAAACTTTATCTGCTCTCATAACTAAAACTAATAATTTTATATTTATAAATATATCTGAAATATTAATATGGAAAAAGTGAAATAGAATTGAATTAATTATTCCATGTGGTTGTGTTTAATAATAATATGTTTAATGGTAATACATATATTGGGGTGGATGGGAATAGGCCCAACTTACAAGTAGCATCCATTAGCTTATGAAGTGATATATTTCCATATGAAAACCATACTTCATCTTGATGAATTAAAGCTATAAATTATAAAAATACATAACAAACCTAGTAATATACACTCTGATGGTATTATAGGGAATAGCTGCACTAGAATCACAGAAATGAGGTTCCTAGGCTCTTGGAAATAGAAAATAATTGCACCATGTTAGCAACTATGGAATACCTCAAATAAGAGGTGTATATTATATAGAGACTTCACCTAGAAAATACAATAAATTTACTTTAGCTTAATATTATAAGCATATATCAGCATCAAAAATGGATATCATCTACAAATTAATTCTTCAGCCCAATAACAATGTAATGGCAATTCAGGAGACTTGTCATTTTTCTAATAATGCACATCTTAATATTCCTGGATTTACAAGGATTTTTGGTAACATGTATTATAAATATGGTACGATTACTTTTGATTCAAACCATCTTGTAAGGCAAACAACTTCTATTTAAGATAGTTCAAATTATTTTGCAAACATCATTCAGTTAGATAATTTTTATGTATACAACATTTACAAACTTCTCAATACAAATTGGTCCAGCACTCCTCTTTCAAATCATTCTACACATTCTGCACTTATAGGACATTACATGTTTTATACTTATAAGAGATTTCAACTCTTATAATTGACTTTGGGGATAAGTAAACTTTTAGAATGGATTGATTTGAGCAATGTGCATTTTACGATGCCAAACAAGAAAGAATATTCCATTTAAATGTATGTGGAACAGAAAAAACTGATTTATGATTTGTTTCAACAAAATAATTCAACATTATATGGTACATTACTAATATATTGAATCATCCCCCTCCCATAGCCAATATTAACCAAGTCTAATCACTCTTTGAATCCATATTCCTGTTCTGAGATGGAAATTAAGGAAAGCTAACTAAAAAAAATTTAAAAAAATAGATATCTTTTACAAAATTTTTAACAGAATTTCTCCCATTCCCTTTTGCTATGGGGTTTAATAAGCTTATATCAACAGCTGTCAAAAAGTGTATCCTTCATGATATTGAAAGCAATTCATTCCAAATTGGAGCAAACCCATAGTCAATTTTTGTCTACCAAAGATCCAGAAATAACTGACAAACTTGAAAAATTTCTTTGAAGTAAACCATGGGAAGCAAACATTATAAGATCCAGTCATAAGGCCTGATATTTTTACATAAACTTGGTGAATGCAAAAATACCTTTAAAAGAATACTATTGTCAGGCCTAAAGAGATTGCCAATATTATATATGAAACACCTATACTCAATTTTGATAAATGAGAAAAAGCATCATTACAATAGAATTGAAATATGTTCCTCTAATATTAATCTGATAAATCTGTAAATAATTATGACCTTAAACTTTCCCTGGATTGTCTTAAACCTGGAAAATCCAAAGAAGCAAATGGCATACTTTCAAAGTTTCTAAAAATTTAGGATTTAAATCAAAGCACTATTGGCAAAACTATTCAGTAACATTATTCATGCAGAAACTATTCCAAAATTAGATATAAAATAAAATAAATCCAGCAATGATTAAAAAAAAAATGTCCAATATCATTATTACATGTTCTCTGCAAGCTTAATGATATTGGACATTAAGAATTTGTAAATAATTGAGAACCCATCAATCAAAAGAGCAGGCTGAGTTAAGGCCAAAAAGAAACTGAAGAATAGGTTTCATCTTTAATGATTCAATTAAAAAGGGTTTTGAAAATAAATTTAAAAATTGGTGTTACCTTTATTGATCTAACTTCAGCTTATGATTCTACTTTAAAAAATGATCTAAAAGTTTCTAAAATTTCTAAATGCAGGAAAACAATTAATTTATTTGACAAAATGCTCTTTAAAAATTAACAATTTATTTAACAAAAATTAAATGTAGTAGATACAAATTTTATAGAATGATCTATCTCAAGACTCAGTACTCTCACCTATTGTATGTAATATATTTAGATGTTCCCAGAAAAAGAATGCAGAAAATTTATTTATCCAAATAATATTACTATGATTTCTCAAAAAAAAAAATCACTTTCTAAATGTCTCTCAATAAAAATATAAAAAGATTCAAAATATTTTTCAAATATCAGAATCTTATCTTTAATCCAATGAAGAAAGTGTGCTCAATTTTCCATGTAAATAATAAAGAAAAACTATCTCATAATCTGAATATACTCTTTTGCAATCATAGACTGAAATACAATCCTAATTCATGCTACTTAGAATGTTAGTTAAATCATTTATTTAAAGTTATATTAAAATTAATCTCTAGGACTAACCTTCTTGGAAAATTATCTGACACTATTTAGGATTATGATGTAAGTTTTTTATGAACAACTTCCTTAGCATTAAAAAATTCAGAAGGAGAATATTGTGTCTTTATTTTGAGACTAAGTTCCCACACTCCTGTTTAATTAATTAAATATTGTCATGGTTTCCTATTCTTTCACATATTCCTCTTCCAGATATCAAATGTTTCCCCATAAAAAATGTTCAGAAATTATATTAAAAAGCTGTTAAGCTGATCACTTTCTAATAATTCAAGGTAGTTTCATAATCTAAGACTCAAATCCGTATCTCTTTTTTTTTTTTTTTTTGAATATTTAATATTTAATCAAAAATCTACAATTGAAAAATTATAGCATAAAAAAGAGAATCCTTATGAGAAACAATAAAGCCAATTGAATATGATCTTCCTATATGTGAGTGAAGTTTCATCAACAAATTCAGGTCAACTCATGTCATTGCACTAATCTGCTTCATACATAGAATTTACCAGGCACTAATTTGGATAGATATGAATAAAATATAAATTATAAACCATTATATTAAAGAAATTCTTGTGAAGTTAAAGTGAGACAAATATATTTCTTGTAATTTTATAATGAAATTTTTAATGATTTAAAATAAAATTTGTAATAGTAAATGTGTTACTAAATTTAAACTCATGTTATATGTAAGAAAATCATAATCTTGCTAATGCAATCAATAAATTTTAATTTAGGAATAAACCCAAAGTGTCCTACAAAAGACCTTGTAATTGATTTCTATGCCCTAATGATCTATTAAATAATTTTGCATATATTTAATTACATAGCATTTCTATGTAGTTTATGAAGTTACATATATTAAAGAATCAATTAATATTTAATATAATATATTTATTAAGATCTTTCTGCATTTACTGCATTATATGCAGCTTTACTTTAAGTATTATATTTTAGTAGTTCTTATATTTCTGCATTTTCAAAATGATTTCTTAAAATATTTTTGTAAAGTGGATCACTGGTCAAGACTTTGATAAGCAATTATTTATAAAAGATAATAAAATAAAGTTAAAGTTCAAATCTGACTCTTCTAATAAGGACATTTTAATTCAAACAATACATAATTTTAATGTATTAATAATTTGATTCCATCTTAGATCTACATGATGTAGTTACAGACAGACAATTGTAGAAGTCATTTTTTTCTTGAATAAAAGTTTTCATTCATATTATAGATGATATGAAAAACACACTTGTTCAAAATTAAGTTACATAAATTATCTAATTCTCTTTTTACATGATAACACAAGTTAATAATATGATGTTTAGATTAAAAAAATGGTATTTAGGGATTAGAACTGCTGTTACATATTCATGATTGGAATAAAGAAATGAACATTACTGTCTGGAATGCTTAAAAAGCAAATCATCTTACGTACTTAAAGTAATTATTAGATTATCTTAATTTATTATTAAATTTTTGTGTAGAATTCTAAATAATTTTATATAAGTAATGTAAAATAATTTATTTTCATTTTTAGAAGACTGTAAATGTTTTTAATTCAGTGTTTACTTACGGATTTGTTTCTGAGATTGAATTAGTCATGATTATGTCACAAAACTTAAAAAAATATTTATGTCAGTTATTATCATCTAATTTAAAAAGTTTCATCTCTTTATTATCCTTTTTTTTTTTTTTAAAAAATCCTTTTTTCAGCAATATTCCTACAAATTGGGAAATTTGTCTGCATTGGAATGTTTTTGACATTTTGTTTTGAAAGGGAAATACCTTTTTGGTATTGATGCTTTGTTTACATTTTGACATTTGGTTTTTTAAAAAAAAATCCTTCCCATTAATGTTAAAAAATTTAATTTTGTTTAAATTTAATTTATTAATTTTGCCAAAATTCAATAAATGTTAAATTATGCATTACAAGTTTTAGGGATAGCAATGGTTTTCTAATCATGCACAAACATATGCATTTATTATCAGAAAGTGATAATGAATAAATCTTGGGTACTTTTCTGTTTTACAGCTAAGCAAGATGGTACCTGTATTTTTGATAAATGTACAGTTCCAGGAACTTACAATTTCACTTTTAGAATTGTTAGTTGCTAAATTTTAAAAAAAATTAATAAGTTAAATGAAATAAAAATAATAAATTCTGATAAATTACAATTAATAGTCTTTATTTCAATCTTTTATTTTTATTATTTATAATGTGGAAGTGATGATAAGGTCTGAACTTTAAAGTTTTCAGTGGTTTGTGTAAAAAAATCAGTAAGTGCTTCATCATAAGTGTTATCATTTTCAAGTTTCTTTTATTTTTCAAATAAAATTTATGTTACTATAACTCATACTTTCATTTATGCGCATGTATATGAAGTAAAATTTGATAGCACTCAAAATATATAATATTCTAATAAAATTTTTCATATGGCTTTTTATTTTCCATATATACAATGTATTTTTCCTACAATTTCTGGACACCAATCTACCATGTAAGAAGAAAATTATATATTTATTTTATTTAGTGAAACAAAAATTATATATTTCACATGAATATAATGTGCTACTATATATAATTTCTATATATTTTATTTTCATGCTTTTTATTCTTCGTAATCTTCGAAAACTATTATATTTATTCAATTTCTATATATAGTATACTATTTTGTCTTTTTAGGGTATTATAAAATTATTCTTAGATTTAATAGTTATTGTAATTAGTAAAGACTAATCATTTGTAATCATTATCAATTCACTCCAAGATGAAACTCTAAATTATATCCAGTTTCTCTGAACCATAGCTTTTCCACATTTTCCCAGCAAACTTCTTTATTTCATCTATCCATCTCATATATTACCTATTTCTATGTTGTTTATAATCTCTTGGGATACAGTTTAATATTTAAAATGTCCATCTTTCATCATCTCTTATATCCATGTGTCCAATACAGTTCCATTTCAATTTCTTAATTCTTTCAGAAATGTCAATAATATGAGTTTGTTCTTTCATCCATATATTTTTCCAAATCCTTCTTATCACTCCTAATATACATCTTTCCATACTTTATTGAGTTGTCTGAAGTCTTTGTATTACTCTACTGTCAAGTGTTTACGTCTCAGAGTTATAATGTAATTATTCATAAAATTCTTTTCAAACACTAGGCATATTTGCTTTTATATTACTTTTACCAAAAACATTCCATTCAAGCTTAATTCCATGATTAATTTCATCAAATATATTTCCATCTGCATTAATAATCTGATAAAAATAACATAACATGGTCTAGCAAAACTTGCATTTTTTTTTCACATTTAGCATTTATTATTGTTAATATTATTATCATTTTCATCTAGATGCAACAAATATATTAGGATTTACAAACTATTGATGTAGATTAATTTTATGTATATTAATTCTGTTTTTAATTAAATCAATCATTGCAATATATTTTAGAAAATGTTTGTCATGTTATATTAATCATTATTTATCTATATAGAGGATTAAACACACACACACATATTAATTTTTTTCTTTACAATTCATGAGTAAATGTTAAAAGCAAAATTTTAATAATCTCTTATCTATAAATTATGTCTGTCTTCAAAAGAAGTAGATTTTATGTTGTTCTTAGAAGAAAATCTTTATGGTAATATCTAAATATCAAGCAAAGAAATTCTTAAATCAACACCACATGAATAACAGTCAAGATTGCATCTGTTGCCATATGGCCATATGACCATAAAAAGTTTGCTCACTTTTATTTAGCATCCTAAAAAAAGCTAACCAAGGTTGAACTAAAGTATCCAATTCAATTTTTCATAGAACAGAAAATAAAAACTAAATTATTAAATTATTTTTAAATACTGATCAAAAAATAAACACATTTAAAATAATTTGGCAGAGATGAATTTATATATATATAAAATACATAATATACTATATAGACACACAATGCTATTTATAATAGGTTATCAACTAGTAGAATGGATGAAGTTAAACAACATGCACTTATTTTACCTGCTATGTAAGGAGGAACAAAATTGTTCACTATTACCTGATGTACTATTGATATATCATTTTTCCCATAGCCAATATAAACCAAGTCTGATCATTCCCATAATCTACATTCCTGTAGTTGAAAGCTATTCTGTTTTGAGATGAAATTAAGAAAAATCAATTGGAATCAATATATTGGATAGTTTGAATAAAATATTAATAGAATCTCTAATTCTAGCATGCTATGATAGGTTTAACAAACTCTTAATAATAGATAGCAAAGAATCCATTCCTTATGGATATAGTAAGAAACTCCAGATTAGACTAAAATTAGCAGTGCATTTTGTAGTTATTTTTTGTCAACAAACTTATAAAATCAATAGATGATGCCAAAAAAAAAAGATAGACCATGGAGAAACAAAACTTTATAAAATCTTGTTATAAGGCTTCACATATTTACAAAATTTGGGTGAATGTAAAAGTAATTCTAAAAGAGTCACTAGTAGAACTATAAATTCAGACATCTAAATCCAATACTGATAGAATGAGAAAAAGCATTATTAGAACAAAATTGCAAGCATTTGTTTCACAATGTTCCTATCATATCAATCTGATAAAACAAATACATTTGGTGAACTCAAACATGCCTTTGATTGCCTTAAATCAAGAAGCAGATAATATATTTTTCAAATTGTGAAAAAAATTAGGAACTAAAACTAAAGCTTGATAATGAGAATTATTCAGTAATATTATTCAAACAGAAAGTATTCCTGAAATTTGGCATACAGATAAAACTATCATCATTAATAATATTCTGTCCTATGGATAAATCCAGATAGAAGTCATGCAGTAAGTTCATCCATTTCTCCAGTCTATTTTTTTCATTGCCCAGGTCTTTAATTCCACATATCTCTTTGGACTTCTTACATCATCAAACAAAATCAATTTTTTCCATCCTTTCTTCTTGTTTCCATTCACCATTCCCTCTAAAACATCCTTCATTAAAGTAGACCTTCTTAATATATAGCCAAGTTAGTTTTTCTATTTCTAATTTCCTCTATTTTTCATTTATTTTTTTCCAACTTCTTCATTTATCATTTTATTTATCCAACTAATTTTTTCCAATCTTCTCCATAAACACATCTCAAAGATTCAAATTTGTTGCTAATCCTTTTACTCACTATCCATGTTTCACAACCATACCAAACAAGCACTCCACATATAGCATTTAATACATCTTTTCCTTAATTCTCTCTTCAAAACTATAACAATCTTAAAATCAAACAAAGCCACCAATGACCAATAAATTATTATCTAATATCATTACTATGTGTTTAGTTAAATTTTTTGAAAGACACATATTAACAAGAATTTTACCAATAGTTGAGAACCAACTTCTTATACAGCATGTTGGTTTTAGGCCAGGAAGAAGTTGCTGTAAACAAAGTTTATCCTTAACAATTCATCTTGGAAAAAGTCTTTCAAAATTAATTAAAAACTGATGCATTTTTATTGATCTAACATTAATCATGATTCTATTGGAAAATAATCTTCTAAAAGTTTTTAAAATTCTTGCATTTTTCTATAGGTGACTTTAAAAAGATCATAATAGTTGAGACAAAATTTTCAGAATAGATTGTCATAGAATTCAGTTATCTCACCTACTTTATTTAATATATTTATATTTTTTAGATATAAAAGGCAGGAAATTCATCTTTACTGATTATATTATCTTTTTTTTTTTTTAAGTGTCATAGCATCGGCCGGGACGCGAACCCGCAACCTGGGCAACTGCCTGCTAGTGCAAGGCAGTCGCGCTGACCTCTCGACCACCAATGCAAGACTGATTATATTACTTTGACTTCTCAAAAGAGATACTTTCCTGAAAATTTCTCAATAACAAAATGAAAAAAATTGAAAGACTGGAGTCTTATTCCTAATCCAATAAAAACAGTATATTCAACTTTTCATTTAAACAAGGATTCCATTTGTAATATGAATATAATCTTTTGCTATAGTAGTTTAAAATATAATCCTATCTCTTGCTATTTAGAAGTGATCTTGAATCATAGCCTAATTTAGTTTCTTTATTTATTTAAGACTAAATCAAAATTAATTTCTAATTTAACAACCTCTTTGGAAATCTATCTGCACTACTTGAGATTGTTAAGTAAATATTTTTACAAACAGCTTTCCTACAATTGGCCTATTCCATTGATGAATATTGCACTACTGTTTGGAAAAAAAGGTCTCATGTTAAATGTATAAATCCTCAATTAAATATTACTATGAGAAATATTATTGACCAAAGAAGTCTATTCATTTGCAGTCTCTTCTTAAACTGTGATGTACTCCTCCACTAGATATCAAAAGGGAAATTTCCTCATAGAAAAGATATTAAAAAATGTCAAATATACTGAACTTGCCAATAACTCAATATATACTTTCATCACCCAAGACTTCATGCAAATCCAGATTCCTTTTTGGATGTTCAATCAAGAATCTATAAAAAAAAATTGATGTAAAAAGTATGTATAAGATTCCAAATAAATTTATTCATTTGATAGCAAACAATAAAGCCAACTGGATTTGATTTTCCTTGATGTAATTGGAGACTCATCAACACAATGCCAAAGAACCCATAGTTATTGTGTTCATCTGCTACATAAATGGAATTTACCAGGCATCAATCTATATAAACATGGGCAAATAGAAACTATAACCATATCTGATAATATGTTGGATTACATCCACCATCTGTCAGTAAATGTTGAATGTATAGAAATATTTAAACTTTTCAAGTAATATATAATACACAAATAGACAATACAGGTTAGTAATTACACAATGTTTTGAGTAGTATTATTCTTCACTCTTCTTCAAATATTGCTGGTCTCATGGGTGACAATATTAGCACGGAAGTCAAACTTACACCTTTAGATTTTCTAATATCAAATTTTAAGGTAACACTCTAACCAACTGAGCTATTCTGTCAAAGGCAATAGATAGTAAAAATTTCATATATTTATATATGGGGGTTGGTCCAAATTCTCCTGAGACCAAATTTTTTTAAATACTTTTTTTTGAAGAGCAATGATAATTAGATTTTTCCATACATTGTATACTGCTATACATGGTTGATCTATATGATTATTTCCCATTATCATATGAGGAATTTCCAATTATAGCTACTGTTGTATATTCATACATATAAGCAATAGCAGACAAATTGAAGAAAATCTGCAGTGAATATAACTTTAGAATAGCTTTCCAAAGCCATATCATACTGCAAGAAATTCTAACTTCTACTAAGCCTAAATGCTGAAAAACAAAAACTGCATCTATGAAATACCATGTGAATATGGAAGTATATTGGTGAGACTTGTTGGCCTGTTGAACAGTGATTGAAAAATCAGATGCCTAAAGTAGCAAACCATGTATCACTAATGACCATATGTTCAATTAGGAAAATACAAAAATATTGTTTAGGAGAAGAAATATCTTTATATGACAATGGCAAATAGACCTATATGTCAGCCCAATGTGGCAATACACAATGTATGGAAACCTCCAATTAACCTTACTCTTAGAAATAAGTATTAAAAATAATTTGAAGGACACAGAAGGATTTGAACCAACCCTCACATATAAATATATGAAATTTCTATTACCTGTTGCCTTTGATAGAATATCTCAGTTAGTTACAGCATTGCCTTAAAATTTGATATTCAAGACTCTAAAAGTGTAAGCTCAACTCCTATGCTAATATTTCACTGATAGACCAGCACCATCTGAAGAAGAGTGGAGAATAATACTGCTCAAAATATTGGGTAACTACTAACCTGAGTTATCTACGTTTATGTTATTACTACAAGTTGTTTACATTTTAAAAAGTTTAAATAAAATTTAAAATTTTCTATACATTCAACATTTAACACCATCAAAGCATCACATGATCACCATTTCATATGCTTACACATGTTGTTAATAAGTGTGCTAAACTCTCCATGCAATAGTGCCACCAAGGACAAGTTTTCATAATCAATGGATTCAGGAAGGTTTGTGCATAAAATCCCTATCTAGGGTCTTCCATCCGACATCCCCAGACTAGTTTCTAGGTGCAGTGCTCCCAAATCCAAGGCTCCTCACTGATGAAAGCCACAATCTAGAAACTAGTCTATGGATGTTGGATGATTAGGCACTAGATAGGGATTTTATACACAAATCCTGTATCCACTGGTTAAAAAGGTTTGCACTTGCTGGCACTATTGTATGGAGAGTTTGGTACTCTCATTATCATTCAACATGTAATGGTAGATGATGGAAATAGTCCAATGTATATACCATTATCATTAACCTTCAGGCAAATACTATGAACCATATAGTTGATGACTATCTGATTTATGGTTACAGTGGCAGAATTAAAAGGCTTATAATTGCAATTTCTACAGATTTATAAAGCTATTTAAATCCATACTAAATAAATATTTTAAAAAAATCATTAGAATATTAGAAGTATCAAGTAAGCACCAATTACTGGAGATTCTCCCAGAAATAATTTATCATGTTTGATTTTTTTAGGATTAATTAAAGGCACATTCATTAAAATGATAATGGAGACCAATCACCTCAATACTGATCATTTTCTTTCACCATCAATATTTATGAGCATTGAAATTATATAACCAAAATAAGATAATTCCAATCTGATGATTTGAGCTTTAAAGTCTAATCTCAAGTATCAAATTGTTTCCTTGCTACCATTGTATTATTAAAAGTCTTCATTACCATCACAGTTCACAATCATTATTTCACATTCATAGAATCTTATAAAATTACGTACTTCAACAATTTTGAGTATTTTTTGTGAACTTTTCAATGCAACTTAAACAAACATTAGTCTGATATAAACATTGTGAGAACTATATCCTTTGTTATTAATAAATAATTCAAAATAAAAAATCTGACATCCTCCTCTATATTTCATCATCTGTTTAAAAATCAAATCATTTTCCTGCTGTTATGATCTTGATTTTCTTCATACTTAGTTGTAAAATGAACCTTTGCATTTTATTTTTAGACTTCTCTGATAAAGACTGGGAATTCTCAACTTTCATCTACAAGTATATTATCATCAATTACATTTCAATTGTTCCACCAATTATGAATCACTGTTTGGTTTCATATAATAAGGATTTATTAATACATATTTACAATACAACTTGAACAATAAAGTCAGTCTATTTTACCATAGTTAGTTTTGTTTTAGTTTCTAGCTTCATATAAAATTATTCATAAGAACAATGATCAGTTAAATCAAAGGCTTAGCTGTAATCAACAAAATACATGAAAACTTCCTTTTGGTTTTACCTAATTTTTTCAATTAATCAATATACATCAGTAAAGATATCTTTTGTTCTTTAACCTTTCCATTCGATGAAAGATTTTAATATGTGCAAATGATATTTAGTATAATTAAACTTGTAGATGATCTAATAGATATAGTACAAAAGTTTAAGCCATTCTATCAACATTCTTCTCTTTGATATAAAAATATTTAAAAAAATTAATATTCAATACCTTTATTAAATTTTGCTTTCATGCAAAAATTCAGATGCAATGCTATCAATTCCACTTTTCTTACATTTTATTACTGAATTCATGGTTAATCAAATTTCATTTTTAATGTTATAAGTTCTATATAAGATACCTAATAAAGTCTTCATTTTGGTCTTTATAAATATTTTGGATTTTTTTTTTCATTTTTAATTGATAATTGTTTTAACAATTTGTTGCTTAATTTTTAAATAAAACAATTTATGACTGGAAATTCTTTTTAATCACTGCAAAAATTTGAAAAACATCTTGTTTTTCCTAAATTATTTATAATGTATTTCAAATATTGTTCTACTGCTTCTAATGTTTTATGGATGTTCTTATAAAATTTCTTATTCAGTTTTATATATATATAAACCTTATTTCTTTATTTAAAAAAAGAAAACTTTGTCCTGCTGACTCTTTTTCTTGTAATATTAGTTCATCTTCTGATATCTGTTTAAATTTTCTTTGTTATTTCAATCACTTACTATGAAAACTTTACAACGATATATATTATAGTTTTTCTCAATATTTATACATGAGATATTTGTGATTTGTTTCGCAATCTGCTCCAAATCATGTTTTTGTTATTGAAACTGAAATCTTTAATTGATCTATGAATGTCCAACTATGAGCATACATATTTTAATATTTCATATGCTTAGAGAATTTACTGCCAATAAAAAGATCATTCCATTCACATTCTTCTACTTTACTTCTGTTTTCAAGCTCATATTAACCAATAGCATGTCTTTTTTTCACTTTCTACATTCAAGTTATCCATTAGCAAATGCACGTTTTAATCAATTTTTGGCTTTATTTTATAAAAAATTTCTAATTTTTCATCATCTGCTTGCATTGTTGAAATGTAAACTTGAATTCTTTTGAATAAATATTCACCAAAAGAAATTAATGTCAGTCCCTTCAATGGTGATTATTAAGTCTTTCTAACAGTGAAAATTATTCTTTTTTCTGTTAATTTATACATTACAAACAATACATCTTCATTTAATGAATAATATTTTTGCAATGTAATTTTCATTACACTATACCCTTGCCTGATAGGGACTGGTTTCTACCCACTTTTAGCATATTGTGGAAGAGTGTAGATCATAAATATATGACAAAAGACATGTGAAAAAGATGTGTGATCTCAAAGATGCACATTTTGTGCTGAACAAGTACTCATCAGTTGACCCAAACCACATTCTCTTACACATATCTTTATCATTCTTCAGTATATATAGATAGGAAATTACTGCAATTTAAATGATTATTGTCAAACTGCCCTCACAATTTTAACACAAACACCTTGCTGAAAATATATTAATAATTTTTTTAATCATTCTAAACTAAAGATTATCCATTTAATGAATATTTCTATAGCATTATTCTCACTACACTGCTTTCATGCAAGGTGTTAAAAGTGGATAGCAGGAGAGCAGTGTAGTGAAAATTACACTACAGAAATATTATACATTAAATGAATAATCTCTAGTCTAATGAATAACTAATAAAAAATTATTAATATACTTCCATCAAGGTGTTTGTATCAAAGTTGAAAGGGCAGTATGTTTCACAATTATCAATTAAACTGTAGTAATTCCCTATCTATATATATATTGGAGAATGATAAAGATATGTGTAAGAGAATGTGATCTGGCGAAACTGATAAGTGCTGGTTCAGCATGAAAATGCATCTTGGGGATCATATATCTTTTTCATGTCTTCCATCATATGTTTATGATTACACCCCTCCACAAGATGTGAAAGGTGAATAGAAACCAATCCCTACCTTGCATGTAGCAGTGTAGTGAAAATTACATTACAGAAATATTATTCATTAAATGGTTACTCTAATGAATGACATAAAAATTATTAATGTCTTCATGATTTAAAATTCTCTAGTACAGTCACTTTATCAAAAAAAAATTGTTTTTTGCTTGTGATAAGGGGGCATAGACTATTTTGGTGATGTTGAATAGGTATTCACTAAATTGAATTGATATTAAATTAATAATTAAACTGATTAAATTTAATAAAGATCCTTACAATATTCTTTTAGACAAAAAAGCATACAATTTTTTCTTATTTGTGCTGCCTTTGACAAGAATTACAAACATGTATTATTGCATTTCAGCTGCTGATAAGTAACCAAACTATTTCCATGTCTATCATATTAAACTTTCTTGACTCATATTTGTACATATCAATATCATATATGCCATCAGAAAAGAAACATAATAATGTGTTGTTTAGAATTTTTTAACAAGTTGTTCTGCTGCTGACATAGTTAGAATCAACTATCATTAATACCAACCTATATTGCTGCTTACCAATAATAAACACTAAAATATATACACAGAACAAAAACAAAATATAATTTATAAAAAATAAAATATAGTTCCATTTTTCGTGAGATAAAACCATGATAAAATATAAATATCCAAGTATTTATGGACATATAAGTATGGACACCCAAGTCAAAAACTCTACTCTTACTAAAAAAATTCATTATAATATGAATAACTTTTTTACTTAATAATTTAACTAAATGATTTATCTCCAATTTTTTGAATAAGATTTTAGCAACTCTTAAATATTGAAATTATCATGCCTACTTTATAAATGCCATGTTTTTAACAACTTGAAATTCTTAAGAATTAGATTTAAGTATGACTTGCTGTGAGATTGATTTAATATATTAATAATATTATATTTTTGATGATGAAATCAAGCACTGTGCTAATCAGCAAACTCAAAAGTTTATCCCCTCCCCTCCCCAAACAATACTTTTTCATTTGCCTTTGCTAAAATTTGATTTATGAAACTATTGCATGATTAACAAGCTACTTACTCTATTAACTAAAACAATTTGCTCAAAGCTTAGAATTTTTATAATTTAGAACTATTTCTCTATTATGATTTTAATAATAAAACACCTACAACTAATAATTATCCATAATTAAAGTATTTATAATAAATAGCACTGCAAAAACGATTTATTTCATAAATTAGAAACTTAATATTAAAAACACACAAATCAGTATTTACTATACTTTAGAAATGACCATTAGCAGTTGTTTTTTTAACTTGAAAATGACTTTTGATAGTCTATTTTCTTACAATTATAATTTTTTATCATAAAGCTACTTCTTTAAATGTAGCTGAATTTTTTAACCTAATATTGACTATTATTTTATAACTAGAGTTTGAAAATACAATTAAATAAAGAATTTATTGTAAATGACATTAAAACACTCTTATTTTCTTTTTACATTGTTTTAATATTTTACAAGTGATAAATAACAGTGAACGGTTTTCTTTAGTGCTTCTTACAAGCACTCTCCGTCCGTTGCTATAATTTTATTTAATTTTAATTATTATTTTAAAATAGACTTATAACAAGAATTTAGTGTTTTTATTTAATTAAAGTAATGTATAGTAAATTATATTGGAAAAATTAATTTGTATCATAATTTTAACAAAAAATAAATAAAATTTAATACAAATTTTATTTATTAAACGGCTCAATTTTACTATCTTTTTTTTATTTATTTCTTTAAATTGCCCACTAATAATCTTTATAGAGGAACAATAAAAGAAATGGCAGAATTCACCAGATTTGTCAATTACCGATTGGGGAGATTTAGAGCATTTCCCAATCTTTTGTTTTATTCTCAAAATAACTAGATACTAATTTGCTAATTAATATTAGATAGTTAGCTAGGGTGGCTATGGGTTAGCTGAGAGAGAAATCCTAATAATGAATCAGAAGTTGCAGAATATGGCTTTTGTTAACTGACACACACACACAAAAGAAGACATTTCAACTTTACGATTAAAAAGAGAATTTTGTTTTAATGAATAATATTTAATGTAAATTAAATCACTTGCAAGAACATTTTCAAAAATTTAATAAAATCAATCTAAAAAGTAAATTAGAAAACACTTCTATCTGACAAACTAGAAAATATCAAAATAATTAGAAATCATTTTAAAATGATCTTATGATGGGAAGCCATAAATTTCAAAATTATTATATCATTGAAATAAAAAAATATATACTCAAACTTATAATGAATTGCAACAAAATTATTAGTTAACTGTATTGAAAATATAAATAAGGATTTTAGTTATATTGTACTGGTGTATACCTAGTATGTATAGTGCATTTAAAAATATTTCTCATTTATATTTAACCAAAAACAGTCTTTATATATATATTTGAATTAAAATATCTTAAAATTGATTGATGAAATAAGCAAATTTATTCGATATAAAAAAATATTGTAAACACTAGTAGTTTGGGATTCATTATAAATAAATAAAAAATGTAACAACACTGTGGAAATTAATTATATATTAGAGAGAGGGTAAAATTACTTGTTCAACTTAATGAGAAATATCAAATGCATATAATTCAAGTATTGCTCCAAAATGTTCTCATTCTGATGAAGAAATAGAGACATTATATACAGAATGCTTTTGATTAAACATTTTAAAATATTTTAATGTTAGAATTAGAAAATAATTGAAGATGAGAGTGTTATTAATAAATATGGATATAGGGACAGAAATAAGTCAAACATCTAGAATTTTCACAAAAAGAAAAACTGTATATATAGTTGTTGTCATTGTTATTATCATTATTGTTGGTGTTATTACTATGATTATGTTTCAATGATAAGCTTTATTTGTCTTTGAGAGTTACAAGAGTTTTACATACCTTGAATTGCTGTTTACATGGGCAATCCGCAGTTGTAGGTTTACATATATAAAACTTGATTTATTGGTTTACAGAGAATTGCAGAAATTTTTACATACTGTAGATTAGTTACAAGGGATTTACATAGATTAGACTGTTGTGGTTTCATGGGCAATCCATAGATGTAGGTTTGTTTATGTAAAAGTTGAGTTTATTTATTTACATGAAATTACAGGAATTTTTATATGCTGTGGATTAATTACAAGAGATTTTCATAGCTTAGATTGCTGTAATTACATGAGTAATCTATAGCTGTAGGTTTAGATATGTAAAAGTTGATTTATTGATTTACACAAGATTACATAAATTTTACATGCTCTGGATTACTGTATCTACAATTGCAAACCAGGTTTAGTTTTATATGTGGTTGGGTTGCTTAGATAACATGGGTGAGGGACTAGCAATTTTCATGGTAGTGTGGCAATTATCTGTGATGTCCACAATAGTAATGAGATCAATGTCAGTTATTTTTTAATTTTTAGGTTGCTGGATCATCTTTGGTTGACCAGATTTTCTCTTTAAGTTTCATTGGCAAAGTGGCTTGTGGAGAGTATGGTATAGATGGGAGGTATGGTGGGATTGTTTTCATAATTGGTACAACTCCATTATGCTTGTTTTCTGGTGTAATTGAATAGGTGAGTGTTCCAGAGGAAGGGTGGTACAGCTATATTAGAACAGGTTGCAATTATTGAGTTGAAGTGTGTTAGGTTGGTCAAATTCTGGGTTTGGCTGTGTCAGAAGTGGAGACCAAGTGAGGTTTTTGATATGGTTTAAGTGTGAAATTCATGGGTATAGAGCCCAGATAGAGATACAGGGTAAAATCTGAGTAGATGGTTAGGTTCAGCATTGGTATTGAGAGTGCCTTATATTTTTTGAAATTATCTAGTAACTTGAAGTTAGTTGAAGATTTAAATAAAAAATTTAACACAAAATTGGAATAAGTTATCAAGTAATTGGAAATTGAAAAAAATATATAAAGATAGTTTCTTTTTTTTTTTACCTTGCTAGCCTAATGTTTTGACTACTTTATAAACATAAATAGCCAGAGTTTGTTAATTTGGTTGTGAGCAAGTGAACTAATTGCTGAGATTTCAAAGTTGAATTTTTATTGCTAAACAAAAATCAGAGTTTACTGCAGTAATATTAAAAATAAGTGTGTGCTTGACTGACCTTTGGACTTTTAAACTCTGTGCTGGTATTATTGGTGGCAGACATTGGTCATGTGATGGTTTTTAAAAAAAAAATTATCATTAAGTATGAATAAAAAATGTAAAAGAAGTTGAATTTAAGTAATCAACTGATTAACAGTATATTATTATCTTGCATTAAACTAAGGTTTTGAATTTTTTTCATCATAAAAAAACCAGAGCTTGTTAACTTGTTTCTGAGCAAGTGAATTTCTTGATGGAAAATTTGAAGTTGAATTTTTTTTTTTTCCAAAGAAAGATAGGAATTTGCTACTGTAACATCCACTACTCTATTAGGGTTTTTCATATGAGTTAACTACCCGTACTGGGTGACCAAATTACGTCCTATCTATTAAATTTGTTTTGTCAGACAATTCAGTAAGATTTAATGGATGCAATTATTTTTCCTGGTCCCCAACGCCCTTTTAACTAATGTAACTACTAAAATAATGGGATCAAGTAAGCCAGCTTTTAATTTATTTGAAAGGTGCCAGGATTCTGTATCGGAATCCACTGGCTAAACCCCTTTTATTTATTTAGTTACGACAAAATTATCTGGAAACTCCAGAGGATTGAGTTTCAGTACAGCATTGGCAAAGGTAAATTATATTTTCAAATCTTAATAATTAACATTAATAAATTTATTAATAATCATTAATAATGTACAATGAATAGGAGTATTAGAAATAAATATTTTTATTTTAACAAATTAAAATATTAAATAAAAAAACACATTATGAATTAATTAATTGGAAAGATGACACACACGCTAATCCAGATATGAATCAATAAAAAAAACAGTTCAACAATTATATTTCTTAGGTAAACAGGAGTCTCTTGAAGAATAAAAATTTAAAGTCTTAATCGGGATTATTTTGATGTTATTTTTAAGAATTGTTTGCAAACTTTGTCACAATCGGGAAAAGTTACTCTTAACTTAGTAGTAAGTTGGTGTAGGTTTTGGGGATTCCGAGCTCATAAGAATTTCCATTGGTCTCTCCTGCCGGCGTCTTCCATTATTGTTCCGTTCTATAACTGGAGAAAAGGCATGTTTGTAGTGACCCTTTCATTGCAAAAAGCGATCTTCACAAGGCCTGTTTCCATGCTTGTATGACAGCTTGGTACTGCAAGTACTGTACCTGTGCAGAAGTATATTACTGCTACAGGTTATGCTCGCAGAAACCCACAACTTTCAGCATGTAACTAGAAGGTAAAGAGCAGACCTAAATCGAAGTGTTGCCCTCTTCTTTTTATACCTTGATCCATTTTTGAAACTTCTGTGCATATCTTTTGTTTGTCAAAAATACCCATTGATAATCTTGCAGATTCTTTATCAAATTTACATTACAAAGTCTTTATTTTTTTAGCATAATTCTGCCATCTTTAATTATCTAAAAAGATTTTTCTAATTACAATCTTTTTATTTTTGGAATTCTTTTAATTTTCTAATTGTAATCTTTTCACTTTTGGAATTCTTTTAATTTATCTGGATTAGTAATCTGCATGTCATTTATTCTTTCCAATTTTAACTTTTATTTTTAATTACATAAAAAAATGTGGATGAAAATTTTAGCTTTCATTGTACGTTTAAAAAAAAATTATACTAATCAAAAAAAAATTTAATTCCGTCTTTTTAATAAGATCGCCAAATTTACTTTTTTTTAGCTTTTACCCTTATGCCAATATATTTGTACCATATATAAATAAACAGTACACTACTATAAAATTGAAAATAAGCTTACATTTAACTGAACTATAGATTTTGAAACTCTGTGAAGGTAATATTGGCAACAAGCATCTGGTCATGTGATGGCTTTGTTGCCAAATTGTTTTCTAAAATTATCATTGGGTAACTTGATTTTAATTGAAATTTTGAATGAAAAATGTAATACAAAATTATTAATTATCAATTCATTGGAAATTGAAAAAGGTATATCAGAATAAGGTTTTTATCTTGTCAGGCTTAAGTTTTGGGTACTTTTGGAACATGAAAAACTAGAGTTTGTTAATTTGGTTGTGAACAAGTGGGCTTTTGCTGCAGAACATTGATGCTGTTGCTATTGGGAAAAGAAATTCAAATCAAAAATAAATATAGAAGCATCCAAATGAAAACACAAATTAATTGAATTACAATTCTGACTACCAAAAAATATGTATTTCATGACTGTAAGTGGTAGTGTAAATCAAAAGAAAGATAAAAAATATTAAGTAAAATGGTATTACTAATAATCCTATATATTCAGAAATATTCTATTAAATTTAAGCTAGAATTTTCAAATCATTTGAAAATATAAAATTTTACAAATGACTAAAATTTCAGTGAGATCTTAAGAAGATAACAGACAGTAAAAGCAAACCAGTTGAAATTGACCAATAATTTTTTTATTAAGACAAGATAATAGAAAGAAAAAAAAGTATGAAATATAAAAATATTTTAAAATGTTACAAGAACTGAAAAAAAATAAATGAGGACAAAAAATATAACTGTGAAATATAAAACATGTTATTGGGAAAAGTAATTTCAGTAATAATAAAAATCCTAAAATATGATAAAAATATAATCATAATTTTTTTTTTTTTTTTACAAAAAATGATAAAATACACAAAAATAAAGTAACCTATACACTTACAACTATAACTTTTGAAATTTTAAATATTTAAAATAAAGTGAAATATGCAATTTATGAAGAATGGAAAAACTAGAATAATGAAATCATTATACTATTTTAAAAGAAGCAAATGAAAAAATAGAGAAATTGTTGACCAAGCTAACTAATTTAAATATATCAGATGATTGAAATATTGACATTTAATACAGATGAAAGAGAAAATACAATGATTCCCTATATTTATGATATTTTTTGACATATTGACATCAAAATGTACAAATAGTAAAAAAAAAAACATATGAAATATGTTTTAAACATAATCATATTTACATTTTGTATTGGAATTATACCAGCTAGTGATTATATTCTACTTTCAAGACTCTAGAAAATAATTATTTATCCATTCAATGTCCAGAAGACAATTGTATACAAGATGGGGTGATTATAATCTTACAATTTAAACTTTATTAGATCATAGCCATAAATAACAGACAGACTGAAGTTCAATCAAGCACTAATCTAAAAGTAAATCACAGCACATTTGTTGAAGAATATCCAACCCACATATATGTCAACTAATAAAGATGTGTTTTAATTAGCCCTATATTATATCATAAAGCATTCTTTACCTTACACATAGACTAAATATTTGTCTAATGGATGAGAAATTTATAAGGGATAAGGTTTTTAATAATAACAATTTGTTAATAAAAATTCAAAAAAAAAACAACAATAAATTAACTTCCTCTATTCCCTTATATTTTCAAATTTACATAATAAAAAAATTATTTCAGAATAAATCAGTGAAATCAATCAAGCATATAATGTTTAATTCATTTTACTTAAATTCTTTACACGCCCCCCCCCCCTCCATTTGATTCATTTTTTGGTTCCAGGATTAATAATATGGAATAATTATTATAATACATAAAAACAAACATTTTTTTTTTGTTTTGCTTTTTGTAAATGGAATTAGGTTAATATTAAAAATACAATTTAAATGTTAGAATAAAATTTAAATAAAAAAATCACTGCAAAATTTAAAACAATTTTGCAGATTATTAAAATATGAATCATTTGAAATGATCTTACTAAAATTTTGCTGAGTTCAACATATAAATTAAGTTTAAAATGCTTAATATTTCAATTTAATTTTAAAGTCTCCATTGCTTATGTACCTCAAGTAATTTTTTTTCTGTCATGACTTTATGTGTTTTCAATTTACTTAATAATAGTAAAATATCAGGTAGATGTTTAAGATGTTATTTCTCTTCTTTGGTATTCATTCTTTCTTTCTGCCCATGAACTATTTCTTCTCTGATGATTTATAATCAGGCATTATAAGCAATGAAAATAGAGTGATGGCAAACAATCCAATAAATGTTAAGTTTAAGTAGGCATTTATTTTAGAAAATCTTCAGGCATATAGCTGTGTAACTTAGGTTACATTATAGGAATATGGGGGAAAACAGCCCCTTGGAATCACTATTTAGCCATAATAGATATACATGAATAGAGCTGACTTTAAATTACCCTTACATTAACTTGGAGATAGTAGAAACGCCTTTTTAATACATGAATAGGAAAAGTCAAAATTTCAATGGCAATAATTAAAACAATAAAAAAATAACCTTGTATATCTTACTCCTCCTTTATGAATTATACTGTTTCACTTTTTTATTAATCAACATTAAAAAAATTTCAAAAATAATTAATTTGATTTTTGCATCATAGCACAATAGTTTATCTTAATCACTTATATATTATACAAGATATCATAATTTTTTTTATAAACAAACAAGGCAAAACATATTTTTAAATGCATATTCAGGACAAAAGAATTTAATGTATTTCAGTTTATTTCCCTAATCCTCAGTTTATCTCAAAATGAAACACAATTTTCACTTTATTTAAATTTCACTTTTTTAATTATTTTCTGTTAGGAAAAGACAAAAGAAATGATATTTTATCAAAAGTTAAATTTATTATATCTTTATAGCTTCTTTTTAATTATTTTTAGTTTTACACAATTAATCTGTTAGAAGTTTTAAAACATATATCCCCCAATATATTAAATTATCTAAGCTATTATTAAAATAATTTTAATCATCACTTAGTTTTTAAATTAATATTGATATTTATCAGGTTGTTTATGTAACCCATGATGAAAAGGTTACATTTCTCCCCTCTCCATTGAGGAATAAAATACAGTCAATTCAATATTAGACAACAATTGATTTTATTTCTATTCTTAAAAGTTATTTTTCCTTCCTTTTTAAAAAACTCATAACAAGGTCATACTTCCTTCAAAATCAGAATGGTTTTCATAATAAAATTTCATTATAATCGGTATTATTTATTTTTTTCTGTGAAAAGATGTGACTTGAGTTAATTATTAGAATTGAACACCTGCTCACAGTTCTGGAATAGAAAAAAATCCATTTACCAGGTAATGTGTATAAAATGCAATATCAACATCAAGAGGATTATCTCATTTAACCAAAATGTGCAAATTATCACTCTATATAAAAGTGCTGTTTAATTTCATAGTCTTAGAGGTCAGTGGTTCATGACCCAGAATTACATAGACTGTTCATAAAATAAAACAGAAATTATGCATCTCATTTTGAAACTAATAAATATACAATATAGGAATTCTGCCTGGTTCATTTTCAAGACTGCCAGGTTGCTAAATATAAATATATATTTTTGTTAATATAAGTTCCACTTCCAGTTTGATGAATAATTCTCATTCTCTTTGGACTGTCCATTGATCTTCTTCATTTCACTTTATTTCTCCATGATGATCACTCTTCTGGTCTTTCTTCATATCATGGTGTGCATTTCTTTTCTCATAACCAATAGTATGGATTTGACTCTCTCTATTGGAATTTAAATTCCTGCTCTCTGTTTGCTGCTATCAAAAGAATTTAATAGCTGTCACCAGCTCCTTGGTTTTCCTATCAGTGCCTGATGTCTAATTATCCATATAGGCTGATTTTTAAATAAGGGATATGTTGTCAATGACCTCAGCTACCTGCTTTTGAAAAAATGAAGTGAATGCCTTTCCAGGTCAGCATTTCCCTTGGTTGATATAATGTTTGATTCTTCCTGATAATCTGTACACCAATATGAGTATAGCCTGGGATCAAAATTCACAAGTTTCTTGAACAACAAATACCACCAAGTTTGTGATGCACTTTGGAGATGGTATAAGCCATCATTAATTTAGTTTCTTCAGATAATTTATTTAGATTTAAGTATCTCTCCAAGCTCTTAATATAACCTGTTGGAGGTTTCCCTACATACATCCCAAAATCCTACTTAAATATTGATTAACAATTCTTGAGTTAAAACTATATGTCTGTGTTTATATGCTTATTAACATTTTCCTGAATATTTCAAAGACAATATTTGAGCTCTCTATAACCAAGTCTATTATTGAAATTGTATATTCCTGACCTAATATACATTTCACATATTTTCCCTATAACTCCATCTGTACCAGATTTAACCTCCCTAGGAGTACATGTATACATGCATCAATACAATTATATATGTATCATCTCACATATATATGTAGATAAATGACTAGTATTATAGGTTTATATATATTACAGCATGTATATTTTATTTAAAATTTAAATCTTTTAAATTATAGATTTTATCTTATTAAAATCACTCAATTTGTTATTTTATACTAAAAATTGCATGGATATGTATAAAGTTTATGTATCACCAGGATACATATATAACAAAATGTTATTTAAAAGTTTCTTATAATTCTTAATTTTAAATTAAAGTTATAGTAAACAAAAAACATGCCACCACACACCTGAATGAGTGTGTGAGGTTTTAAATCTTATTTTGCAATAATATTTTTTCCTAAAATGTATTTTATAAATAACAAAATCCACTGAGCTGGAACTATTGCCAAGTCTTTAGGGAATCGAGATGGCCCAAGTTAAATTAAAAGTACCTGGTTTAAAATTTAAGTAAAAGTGTAAATCAATTTTATAAATTAAAATATAAGATAATAAATAAGTGCCAATGGATTTCCCAGCTGTAAATACATCTTGTTATCAAAATATTATAGGATCCAAAAATAGTATAAATACTCTAATTTTTTTGACATGTTTAGCTTATGCTATACCAGAATCCACACCCATCTAAAATGGCAGAATAGGAGGCTGCAAATTTGCTGTTTTTCTTGTGGGAAGATGAACTCGAATCCATTCTATGTGCCATAATGGCATGCAATCATCATCATGGAGATGGAAGATTTCCAGCAACAGCCTGCTGTAAAAAGAAGACATTTTAAACCATGAAATCTATCCAGAGAAGAGTGATGCCTTCCATCCAATATGAGTGAAGTATCAGCTGCAATAAAGAAGACTGGTAATATTTTCTTCAAAAACTGCAGAGCTCTTAATTGATCTGTAATCTTTAATATTAAGCTAGCTTATTTAAATAATGAACATTCACTATTATTTCTTAAAACTCTGTTTAAAGTAAAATCATTTATAAAATTAAACCTGTATAAATCTTGCCTGAATTCATTTCTATAAATGTAATTTTGTCCTCTAATATGTAAAAGCTGTAATCAATTATCTAAATTTATTTAATACTGCAGTTATGCCTATATTATATTCTAATTATTTTACCTCAATTTAATTTATGTTATAATATGCCAATATTTTGAAACAGCGACTACTAAATTTTAGTAAACTTTTAAAGGAGAAATAATTGTTAATATTTCCATTTTAATATTTTAAAAATGTGACTTAGCATACTTGAATGCTGTTTCAAAATCCTATTATGTTAAATAATAACCGATCACTACACACTCGTTATTATCATTGATTTAGCTATATTATATTCCATTATGGTTTGCATAGTCAGTTATTATAACATATGACTTTTTGATTTCTGCTAGTTAGAAGTGATAAGCTAGCTAGAGATATTAAAGTATATTTGTTAATGTTTATTAATGCCCATTTAATATACTTTCTCCCTCCTTAATTATATATGCAGAATCAGTATTTTAACTTGGATCCCAATATAGTTTAGCTCTTTTACTTAGCGTAATTAATGTGCTAGTTTAAGAACTGGGATGTGTTAGTTAGCAGATAGAAGCTGTCTGTGTCTAAGAGCACTTAGAGATACACATATTTGTATTGCTTTACTACTTGTGGATGTGTTCTTACTAAGTACATTAGTACATAATGACTTACTGCATCTTTTTATATGAGTTTGCAGAGGAGGCCACTGTCATTCTTTACTGGGATTAAAGGCCTGAAATGCTTGAGTAGCCTATCCGAGTTCCCTGAATTAGATATATTCATTATTAGTGGCAAGCCATTCAGTCCTAGAAACTGCACATTTGATGCAAAATCCCATGAATAATTACCTATCCACAGGCAATTTGTTTATGAATACTTTCTTTAGCACCATAGCATATATATGTAAATCTAAAAGTAATCAGTTCTTCCCTCCTTGTTAATTAACTATTCAGCATTAGACTGAAACCCTCATCTTTGTTACAAGGTTGAATCTGCATCATCTTGAGTTTATTATTCACTCACACCATTCATATGTATAACAGCCATCTTAATACTGTATATAGTAATCATCTTGACTAGATTATTAACTTGTAATATTAGCAAACCAATACAAAATTGGTTTGGCATATTAAATGTTATAGTCAAGATTTTAATATCCGCACAAACACATATCTATTTTTTTTTTGTCAAGAGGAGATTGCTGTGTTAATCTGGTCTCATCCACTATGTAATGCCTATGCGTGTTAATTCATATATTAACACTACATAATTATTGTCATTTTGTTTTGTTTGATTCAATATTGTTTAATAAACATATTTAAAATATAAACTTGTTTAATGTCTGCTGCTTGCAATCCAATCCCAATTCCTTAATGATTTTTATAATTGAATATGCATTATTTTAGTTAATTTAATTAGTGTATTAAATAGTTTATTTAACCCTTAAGTTACAGTTAAATTGTTAATTCCTCCATGAGTCTCATGTTTCTCCCTGTTCAGAGCCACCTCACTGAAGAAATTGAGACCAAGTATATTCTCAGAAATGTCATTCACAAGTAATAAATCACAGAATACTGGTAAATGAGCTGAAGTTTCATCAGATTCGGTATTTCATCATTTCATTTCAGTCAGCGTTGGTGTATTTTGCCTGAACTCTGGCATTTGTTATGTGAATGTACAAATCTGACTGTTACACTATAATCAAGTTTACTTTTGATGAAGGTTTTTCTCTTTCAGGTTAAATTTTATTTTTAATAGTCTCTCTGCTATTACCTCATGTGTTTTATTTAGGCTTTCACTTTTTATTCGGATCTCTCAAGTTTGAATAAGACAGCTGATTTCATCTCTCATTTGTTTCTTCTATCATTTCATGCAACTTCCTGAAGTTCCTATCCTGCTCATCTTTATTCAGTTGAAATTCAAGATCTACTTCTTTAGCCCTACTTTAGTTACCTAATAGACTATTTCTATAGAAACAAACAAAAAAAAACTTTTAAACATATTGTTCCTTCTTTTTATTTAAAATATTTACCCCTCTTCCTGTTCTGCAAACTTCACTACTATTGCCCTCATACTTATTTTAGTTTTATTGCTTTATTATTATCTAGTTTTTGTTTGCCAAATTAGTCCTTCTACTTATCCTATTTGTACCATTATTGATGCTCCCCAATTCCTGCTAATTTATTCATTTATTCTTGATCCTTATTTTCCTTTTTTTTTTAAATTGATTTCTCTATTCTATCATTTCTCATCAAACTAAATATTATTTATTTGTCACTAGCTATTTTATTTTATTATTTTTATGGCTCTATAGTTGTGATTTATGAGCCCAAAATAACATATATATATATGTATATTGTAACCGAAATCTGGAGCATATGTGGTGAACATAAGTAGTCAAACCTACCATGTTGCACACTAAAAACTGTAACCGAAAATCTGGTTATGTCACAACAAACAAAATTAATGATATAACATGAAATTGTTATGATCTACTCTGGTCGCAGCCAGGGTACACTGCGAAGACCCATCGTAGCAATATGTGGAAATACATTAGACAAATTATAAGTATGTAATTTTATTATCCTCCAAAACTTTAATCTGCAATTTTTCACTGTGTGAGACCTTATGGCCAACCATAAATAAGATAGCATAATTTGTGAAACTATTACAGATTATGAATTTTAGAATGACATTTATGATTTTGGTACAAATGCTAGTCTAGGTATGAGCTTCACAATAATAAGTAAGTATAGAAATCTTGGGTTCTTTCCTTATAAACTTAAATTTATAATTTAATAATTAGCAGTGAGACTCTTATTATGTTTGATAAATTACAATTATAACATTAAAAAAATAAATTCAATCATAGCATCATTGGTAAATCTTATAAATTTATAAAATCAATTAATTTTGTATCATGTACTAGAATCAACAAAGCAAAGCTAAAATGATGGAAAAGGCAAATGGGATTTTATTGTACCCTACACATCATAAATTACCAAGGACAAAAGCATTCAAATGTTTTCTCAGAATATTACTAAGACTCTTATGTCATACTGATAACAGTATAAACTCCAATGTATGCTCTATTCAAGATATAGGATTTCTGGTTTTGTGAATGGCAAATAGCAATGGCATAGTAAGTTTAATTATAAATTAATATTTATTTACAATTTTATGATTAACAAATAATTGATGTAGGATGTTTAATATAATAAATACATATATAAATAAACAAATAAATAAAATATCATTCCATTTGTTTACTTCAATAAATATATCATAGGCACAGTTTTATAAAAGCCTAATCATAAATTTTATTATAATTTGATCTAATTTCTGCTTTGAGGAAAATATACTGAAATTCAACATCAAATCATGAAATTACCAATGTGTCAGTTCCAGAACCAATAAACCTATAATAATATAATAAATAATATTATATTTGCAGGAATTAGCTATAATGCCATGCTAAACCAAAGTGAAAATTCAAACTTCAGTTCAGATAAAATAGTAATTAACAAACAGTTAATCATTGTGAGGATAATTTAGATAAGATGCCCTGCTACACTTTATGACTGAACTTATAAGTTATACTTATAGATGGAAGAAGATGATTTTAGCATGATAATACAAAATACTTTGCCCAAACTTACATTTATGAAATAAAATGATATTCCTGTGGATGCATTCGTCTATACATAGGAATGATACAACACTGAATACCCTGTAGGTTTATACACCACCATGAAGCAACAAATATAATTACACAATTCCACGGATTAACCACCAGCGTAGGAATGAGTGTGAAATTACAGAAAGTGGCAAATAATTAATCTACGGATTAACCAACAGCACAGACTAATGCTATATAACATTGTAAAGCAGTATTAATATTTACTTCATATTTAATGTGCAAAAATCACCCTGCTCAGTTATTCTGACAATTCAGAAAAATACTAGCAATTTAGCAGATGTGGGTTCATACATAATGAAAAGTGTTTCAATAATAAGGACAACTAATATACTGATTTATCTTGCTTAAAATATAAACATAATAACAATGTAATACAAGTGACATGAGTATAGGTTAGTGTTTCAATAATAAGAGCAACTAATATAGTGATTTATCTTGCTTAAAATATAATCATAGTAACAATGTAATACAAGTGACATGAGTATAGGAACAAAACCCTGGAAAGACTCATAAGACATTTCATAAGAAGTTGACACACCCCATAAATTTATTAGTAATTCTCAAGCTTTTCGCAAGTGCTATTTCCTCAAATAAATATTTTATTCAATCCCATGAATTTAATTTAAACATAGTAAAAGTATAAATCATGAACCTCACATATAAGTTCATATAACAATAAAAATTAAAATTAACTCATTCTTACTTAAATACATAAATAAAAGTGTACAACATTTTTGGAATATTAAATATTATCCATGATATCAATATAAAATATCTTGAACAATAAATACACGACACAAAGTAATAATTATAAATTATAGCTGTATCCCGTAGATGTGCTTTCATCTGTTTGTTCTAGTTATTATGATTACTTTTAAATTAATGAATTTTACGTGGGCTCTATGAATAAGAGATAATTCCAAAAATATGACATGTAGAGTTTAAATGAAAATGTTCATAAGTTATTAAATTCTGCATTTTTATATAGCATTGTTCCAAGTTTATGATATCCAGGCTATATTAATTTATCTATCCACATTTAAATCTAGAAATAATAATTAGAGAAAAATAATTTAATAATTCAAAATTGGCGATTAAAATCAGAAAGTAGTTTTAGTTAATTGTTAAAAGACTATTATCATTATTCAAGTAGTAAATAGTAAATACATTACTGGCAGTATATATTCAGATAAGATAATCAATTTTTTATTATTTAGTTACTGATACACAAAACATTAAAGTAGCATTTCAATAAAATTTAACATTTAAATTTGATTTTAAACGTCTTCTTTTTTTTAAAAAAGTAAAGTTTTCACATCCGAAAAACATCTGCAATTAAAATATTCATTTAATGTTGCCAGTTTGCATGCAATAAAATATCCCAAAACATACTGATCCTCTGCTATTAATTCTACTTTTAAAGTTAAATGTTCCGACATATTTTAAATGTAGATAATGAGCAAATTACTAGCGATTTGATTTAGTAGCTGGCAGACTTGAAGAGACTCTTTAAATTTAGCAGCTCATACTATTATTAAATATCACCATTTTTATATTTAAATTCATATGAGAATTCTTGATTAATCCATGTGCTTATCAAATATTTTTAAAATATGCTTAACATGTTTTGCTTACATGTTATTCTTACACCATTTTATCTCTTAATTATCTACTTTCACTGAAATGCACACATGTATTTATTATATTTTTATCTAATAATTAAAAATTAGTTAAATAAATGGCTTTTGAATTAAAGGAAAATAATTTCTAAGATTATTTTTAATAAATAAGAATTATTATTATTTTTAATCACATTTTACTAAACTTGATGTGTGCTATTGATTTCTTACAGGTTAAACATATTTGACCCAAATCAGTGGATGGAAAAAAGCAATTTTAAATACATTAAAATAATACAGGCAATAAGCAAGGCAAAATATTACTTATTCTCACCAATAAATTATTTTGAATGCAAGTAAATAGTCTGTTCAGGATGCAAACCAAGGCAATCAAATCACCAAAAAGACGACAGAGAAATTTTAAATCAGTTCTATCAATCTATATTTTACACTAAAATATAAGGTTATAATATATATTTATTGCAATAGACAGATGTAGCATAGTTCATTTATTTACATTTTCTCTATTTATTTACATAAATTACATGGGCACCACTGGTCTTAAGCAACAGGAAATAAACTAACACGTATATCTAAAATAATATTTTATTCAATATAATAATGTAACCATTACATAACCCCATTTAATAATTACCAGTCTAAATCATAAAGAACATAAGTTACTCCCAATGAGTGATGGTTGATCATGCAATCTTACATAAACAATGCATAATTTATTTTCTTTAATAAAATTAACAAATCATGTAGCAGTAATTTCACATGTGTTAATAACAGTAATTTATTTACAAAGTATAATCATTAATTGATATGCAATTTGTTTCCTTAACAGTATCCTTTAATCTTTATATATCATAGTAGCAATATATTTAGATAATATAACACATTCACTTTATCTTTAATCCTGACTTCAAAAACAAATATAATTATACACATATATGAATTCATAAGTACATTTCTTTGACTTGCATGCCTTCTAGTACTTACACATTCATATGTTCTATATGGAATAGACAGCAACTCTATATCACAATAATCATAAGAAATTGCCTTTTTTAGATCCTAATCCTAGGCATAATAATAATGACTATAAAAGGATGGCCTTTTGTTCCTAATCCTAACGGAATAAATCTTCTATATAATATTCATAAGGAATGGCCTTTTGATCCTAAATCTAATTTAATACAATCACAATTTATACAGGGATGGCTGATTCTGAGATCAATCCCTAACTCATTAAACTGATAGGAATATATTCTCTTATATGTATGCAAACATATGTAAACTATTAGACATTGAAAAAACAAGGACATATATAAATCTATTAAATTAAATAATCAATCTAAATAAGATTGAAATAAACAACTAATGATAATTATGTTTTAATATGTATTGAACCGGCTTTCATCTCCATTGAAACCTTCTCAATATATTTAATTATACAAATCACATGATCAATTAATCATATCCACTCCATCTATTGGGCATTATTTACATTAAATTGTACTTTAAATCATATACTCATGCATTATAATCAAATAAATAAATAAACTTAACAAACTTTAGCATCTTACATATACCTATAATTTACAATATATGATTAAACAACTTTAAAAAATATATAAAAACAATAATGTTTCTTTATAAATACTATTTACATATTTACGCTAATTTTCTATATCTTTCAATTATTTAACAAAGCCCACTTTCCTTCTAATTTTTCTGGACCTTTAACATTCACACATTTATCCAAATTTTCCTGAATATATAATCATTTCATATTTTTAGTAAACATTTGATCTAGAATTGTTTTCTTTATTTAGCAATTTATAAATCATAGAAAATGACAAAATACAAATATGTGTGTATATGACAATATATATATACATATCATTCAAATTCCAAAAAGTATGAATTATTAAAATTATATATCAATTAAAATGATGCCTGCATAAAATTACACACAAAATATTTTAATTCAATAATATAAAATAATAATAAAAATAGTATAATTAACAAAATAAAGTGAAAACAAATGTAAATAAATGGATAAAGTTTCTGACTTAAGAATTATTTGACTAATTCTAATCATTCTTACTAAGATGTTCAATACCTTTTCCATTCTTTTTGCAGTAATACAAACACTAATCTGAATGCATATTACTTAGGTGCTACTCTATCAAACTACAACACTAAGTCAAATAATGCTGAGATACTAAAAACATTCTCCAAAACAACAAGAAATGGTTATTAAATCAAGGTAATTCAACTATAAATCATTTCCTTCTTTTCTGACCTAACATAATATATGATTGTTAAGAAAATATACACAGAAAAAGTAGTTATTTAAATATTCAGCTTTAAAAAAAATTACCTTTTCTGGAGATGTTTTCATTAGAAATTATTAAATCAGGGTAATTAAAAGATTAACTTATTTTGATATAAGTATAAAAACAAGTACAGGCAATTTTTTTTTTTACTTGTTTTGCAATAAAAAAGAAAGAAAATAATTAAACAATCTTTTTTTGTAAAAATTTATATAATTGGCCAGTTTTTAATTTGGACTTGTGGGAGACAGGATTGTGATTGATGGAAGACATGTTTGTTCCAAAAATAGAGGGGTGGATAAATCATTAGATCTCAGTATCTTGGAAGGAGCAGTTAGCCTTAATCAAGCTTATGAAGAGGACAGTACTAGAAGTCTTGATCCAACTGCTGAAAAAGAAACAGAAATTTAGCTGTAAAAAAATGTTTCCTAAATTAAGTTGAAGTAAAAATTTAGCTGTAAAAAATCTTTTCTTGAATAAAATTGAAGACAAATATGTGCTAAATTTAGCTAAAGTTAAACATCATCTACTTCCACATAACCTGCTTCACTGAGGGAAATGCAAAAAAAAAAAAATATCCCTGAAGTAATCTGCCACAAGCCTTATAGTCTGTGTCTCTATGTGTTAGACTGACCTGGGAAATTATTAGAAAGAAAATTGATAAATTATTTATTTGTGTTAATCTGAAAATGTTGTATGGAGAAAGAAAAAATTAATTATGTACATTAGCCTAGAATTGAGAAGCCTTCAAGAAGAAAACCTACATGGAAACTGAAAATTACAAGTGTCAATGAAGGACTCAGAAAATAATGTGCACATTGACTCTACAATTATAGATTTTTTTTAAAAAGTAGAGAAATAATAATTAATAAGAATGAATAATTTTATTAAATTTAACATTTTTTTAAACAGGTTTTTTTTCTTTGATTTTCCTCTCAAAATAATACAAAGGATTAAGCAAATTTAATATTTCTGATTAAAAAGTTGTTTTTCAATTTTACTTATTGAAAAGTAAATAACTCAATGATAGAAAAAGTTAATTAAATTAATGAATAAAAAGCATAATGATGAATCACTTTTGTTATATAAAATTAATTTTTTGATCAAATGTATAAGTTTAGATTATCATGCCTTTTTTTATTTTCTGAATTATTAACAAATTAATTTATTAAATAATTGTTTAAAATAACAGGTGTTGTCTTTATTCCACCAGCTATCTGTTGTATGAATTGGCAGTGTATGTAACTTGATTTCATTATAGCTTAGTGCTTTGGAATCCCATTAAAATGTAAAGTAGAATAAGCCATTATATTTATGTTTTACAGTTACAGTCCCTAGAGTTTTATGATCTTGAGCTAGTTCTAGAGAGCATAATGATTAGTTACATGAATGCGGGGGTTTATGTTTGTCTGGACATCCAGATGATAATTCTGAATGGCTACAAAGGTATTACTTTTAAAATCCATTCACAAAATTTTGGTTTTTTTATTAGAAGTTTAGTTTATACTTGGTGTCTATCCTCATAGTACCATATGATCAGATTATTGATGATGATCAGCATCTATTAGAATCCCAGCATTCTTTATTTATAATGAGAGATTGATTAGCACTTAAGTATGTGCATCCAGATTATTCTTATATTTGGCCCTAATTTTGACAGTGGCTAGATAAGTAGACTGCTTATAATGTACCTTCTTTAAATCCTATCAAGATTGATGGGTGACTGTAGATTGATGATGATTTTTTATTATGTGTAATGCTGGGATAGTTTTTTATAACTTGTAGTTTATAATTTATTAGTAGTATAACTACATATGTTTTTCTAATTGCATGCTTATTCACATGCCCATTCCTTTTATACTTGTCCCCCTGCTTTACACCTTATTTCTGCGCCACTACATTATGGTTAAGAGATATCAATCAAATTTCTTTTTTTTGATTAACTATATATATTTGGCAAAAAAAAAAATGGATGTTCACAATTTTTATATTAAAGAAAGTAAATATGTTAAAAGATTTTTCACTCTGCATGAATGAGAAAAAAAGATATATATACTAAATTGATTTAAAAGTTAAACAAATTATTCAGCTCAGAACATTCAATTCATCAATATGTTTGCAATAACACTTAGTGAAAACTAACTCAAATTATACTATATAAAAGGATTGTAAACAACAAGAATTTATATTTAATCATAAAAATAATAAAATCAATTATATATAATTCCATAATTTGATCACCCATTTATGTATTATTAATAACTATAGATCATTAAATATCCTTAAAAACATTAAAGACATTTTACTGTTTATGGTTTAGCCTTGAAATGAAGTTTGAAATTATCTCATTTAATGAAGGCTTATTCAAGTTATATTTTATACCTTCTAAGTTATCTAATGAAAAAAATATAAGCAGAATTCATTAGCTTAAAATTAAATGTAGAATAATATAATTTTTTATAATAAAAAATTTATAATAATAAACAGATCGCACTATTCTTAAATAAACCCAAGTCTTACAATATTACTTATTTTTAAAATTCTTTGTCATTATTGCCATTTTCATCTATATAAGTGAAATTTGCATTCTCATCATCAAAAAATATTTCAGAAATTTAAGAGATTCATTTATTAAAATCAGAAGACTATTGACTGAAAACATCTGAAGCCAATCAAAAATATCATTCATGTTAATGTGAAATCAAATTTAAATGGTATGTTATCATATTATGCCTGTATTCTGTTCATGAAATAAAATCCTAGTTTCTTTTATCTTACCTACATATCCCTTATGGAAAATCTAGATTTTCAATGACAATCCCACTTTGCTATATATTTAAATATTGATTCTAAGACTACAGATGGCATATTGGGCAATGAATTATATCATGTATTACTATATAATTTTATACAGAATAATTGTTCAAACTCCATATAAATTTAGATTTAATATGCACTTAAGGTATATAATACTAATATAAACAAAATTTGAAAAAATGATAAATTGATGACTAACTATTGTCATAAATACTCAATGGATTTACTCTAAAGCAGTGGTCTTCAACCCTTAATCTGCGGACCTGTGCCAGGCCACAGAAATTTTTTACCAGTCCGCAGTAGGAAAGTTTTAATTACAAAATAATAGGAGTTTAAACTTTTAATTAATATAAACAATTATTATTTATTTTTTCATATCATTTTTACCCAATTAAAAAAAAAGAAACAGAATGAAAACAAAATCTAATCAATCATACATAAATTAATTTGTTTTTCTAATTATCCCAGATGACTATGGGGGGGGAGGAGATAAAATTAAATTTTTTATTACTTTTCTAAAAAAAACTAAAATTTAAAAAAAAAGGTTTTTTATTATACAAACTCGATATATATATACAACTTCATTTTGTATATTTAACATTGTTGTTTTGATCAGTTATAACAATTATGCTCATCTAATGCTAAGCAGTTTACATCTTTAAGAAAATTTATCTATAGACTTCTGCTGGTCCGCGAAACCTTATCCTTATTTTTATCGGTGGTCCCTAGGTGTGAAAAGGTAGAAGACCACTGCTCTAAAGTATAATGACTAATAAACCATTAATTTAATCATATTACAGAAATGGAATTCAAACTTTATTTAACAAATATATACTGATATGCTGAGAAAAATTTCAAGTGTTATGAAAAAACCTTTTCTCCCCATTCATCCACATATAAATTGAAATAAAAAAGATTGAAAAATAATTAAATTTTGCAATAAATATCTCATAAAATTGTGAACAGTATTAAAAGTAAATAAAAAGTTATTTCTGCATAACTGGTTGTTATATCTTTCAACCAGATTCCAATTATATTTAAAACATTTCTTTCAGGTAGACAGCCAACAGTTAATCCAGATATCTATTCAATATTGGCTGGCAAATAGATCTCTAGAAATTTGTATAATAACAATAGGGAAAACTGATGAGTAATCTCTTTTATAGCACAATCTTTGCCGTGACACTTATTTAAAATATTGTTTATCTTTTATTTTGTCTTCACATAATTGAAATTTATTGAACAATAATTAATCTCAGTTTACTTATTCAGCAGATATTGGATAGTTTCTCTATATATCAATAATTGTTGCTTATTTCCAAATACTGCATATATATATATGTTATCTATTAACCTTTGAATAATTTAGACTATGGGTAATTTCCTTTCATCTAATAAACTAAAACAAACATACACATATATTTTTATAACTATATATAAACTTATTATATGTGAATTAATGAAAATTAGTTAGTGAAAAATGTTAAATAAAAATAATATCTCAAGATTAACTGGCATTCATCAAACTCTTTATACATTTCAACTGTCCCAAATTAACAGACCATTATATCAATAAAAGATTTGTTTTTGAAAATATTCATTTATTTAACACTCAAAAGGCGCGTGCTCAATTAGCTTGAAAGGCTGATATTGGAATGAAATATAAAATTAAATAAATATTATATTTAAAGGCTCCCAAACCAAAAAATGAACAACTTCTGACCATCATTGATCAAATATAAAAATTTAATAAATATATTAATTTAAAAACAGAAATAAAATGTGCATGCATTTGTAATAAACAATAAATTGTCATAACTTTGCAAAAAAACTGATATGTATTTGTTGATTATTATTTATTTTAACTATGGATTTTTTTAGATAGTTTAACTATAAACAACATACCATTAAAAATATGTAGAAACTCCAAGCAGGAGATAGATACACTAATGGCTTATATAGAAATTCCAAGCAGGCGATAGATTCACTAGTGGCTTTAATAAGCTGTTCAATTCTGCCACTGCAATTATAGTTTCAACATTCATTAACCATATAGTTCATAGTTTGACTTTATGAAGATGATAAGTACAATGACCATGGCTTGTCATGAATCTGTTGATGAGATGTCTAGGAAGATCAAATCCAGCTAGATTTATTGTTGAATCTAGAAAAATAAATTTGTTTAGAACATTACAAAAAGTTTATTTTTATCCCACAATTTTTTGATTATAGACTTTCGGTGGAACTGATGCAGGATCTTGATTTGAGATTAATTTTTGGGAGTTAATATCAGTTTATATATTTTCTATGAGGCAAGTTCTTTTTTTATATCTGGCTGAGGAGTATGTGAAAAAATAGAAAGCTACTGTGAAGAAGAGTTGATTGTAGCAGTAATATTTATCATACTAATATTTAATTGAGTATACAGAAGTTTAATATGGACATTTTTCCCTCTAAAGAGGAACATAATATTTGGCAATAAAATATGCTAGTACTAAGGAAGCTTTTCATATTATACTTGCATGACACATAATAGCAGTTAGCTTTCCAAGAAAGTTATTTTCAGAAATTATTTTACATCTAATTATAGTTAAATGAAAAAAGAAAGTTAGCTATAGTTTAGGTCATTCCTAATTAATATTGGAAAATATTTTATTTCAATTAATTACTAGAAAAGATGATATTCTGATTACAAAATATTTCGTGTTTAATATTTGAAAAAGTTTTTCAATCTTTTTATATTCTTATTGAGAAACTTTTCTATTTCAGGAAAGAATCTCTTTTGTGAAAGTGAAGAATGTCATCAGCATAGATGATGAATATATTCAATAAATTAGATGAAAGAACTGAATCCTGTGGTAGATTATTCTGTCATTTTGTATTTATTATGACAATTCTTTAGTTTTACCTCAATTTTTCTATTGAAGAGCATTTTATCAAATAAATTATTTTCCTGCATTTAAGGATTTTAGAAACTTTTAGAAGATCATCTTCCAAACAGGATCATAAATTGGAGTAACACAAGTTTTTAATTTATTTTGAAAGCCTTTTTCAACATGATGTGTTAAAGATAAAACTTGTTTACAATATCTTTTGTCTGCCTAAATCCAGCTTAATCTATAGATAGATGGTTCTTAACCATTGACAAAATTCTTATTAATAAGATTTTTTCAAATAATTTCTAGAGAACACATAATAATGATATTACTAATAATTTTATGGATTAATGTTGGATTTATTTTGTTTTAAGACTACTGATATAGTTTTGCTTTTATGCCAAATTTTTGATAGTTTCTGTATAAATAATGTTTCAGAATATTTTCAATAACCATGTTTCACCTTTAGATTCTAAATTTTTTAAAAAACTCTAGAAGGATACTATTTGCTCTGGGCTTTTCTTGATTTAAGACAATCAAGAGCAAATTAAAGTTTACCGATAACTATTTTTTTAATAGATTGATATTAAAGGAGCACTATGTAAGAGAAGTTTGCTGTTCTTTTATAATAATATTTTTTTCTCTTTCCTTCAATCTTGGTTTTAAAAGGCTGGTATAACTGGAAATACTATTTAACAGTGATAATAGCTACTTTTACCATCACCAAGCTGATGTAAAGTAACCTAAGGCCTTTTGACTAGATCTTTTAATATTTTGTTTTTCCTTAGTCTCTCTCCACTTTTCTAGCATCATCAAATAATTTAATAAGTACATTAACAATTTCCATATTTTTGAAAGACAACTATTGAGTATAAAAAGCACAGTCAGTTTTGTTCCAATATAAAATCAATTGCTTTCGATCCCCTTTAGAGGTGGCTTTGACATTTATTGTTACGAGTTTGTTAAATACAGTATATCACAGTAAGAAGAAAGTGGACAGATTATATTATTATCTGTAATTATTCTTTTCAAAAAATCAAATATATTGACTATAGTCAACTTTCTGCAAATTTCGCATAAGAATGGAAATAAGTTTTGCCGACAGGAATGGGAATTCCAAAAGTGATTAGACTTGGTTTATGTTGACTAGGGAGGAAATAGTCCAATATCAATAGATAAACATGAAATCATTGATCATTTTTTTGTCAAAAGAAAATATAGATTAAGGGGTTCTGTCTGTTCTCCCCTGGCTGAATGGAGTATTCTTTCTTGCATGGCATTATGAAGAAAGACGTATACAAATCTATTCACTCTTAAAGTTAAAAAGCTTGATTGATCTTATTCTCATTTACATTTTCCCATAGACTAAATATAAAAATTGAAATTTACTATATATACACTGGAGTAGAATGACCTGGATAAGGAGGATAGGGTCAGAGTTTAATGAAAAGTTGTAAATAATGCACCATAAAAAGTATATACCAAATGATGATTGCAATATCATTTAAACTATTTTCAATAGAAGTTGTTTGCTTTACAAGTTAGTTTAAAACAAAGAAACCATATTATGCTTAAAACACATTCTAACAAAAATCAATATAAATGGAGAAATTTTTAAAAAATGTATATTAAAAGAATTATGAGCCATCTGGAAAGTAATAGCATCAATATTAAATCGAATAATTGACTTGTTGAAGATCTCTATTTTTGATTTTGATATAACATCATTATAAAGAGGAAGTGATTTCATTCTTTCCTAGGTGAATAAATGATTACTTTATAAAAATTATATCTACCACTTTAGGTGTTCTATGATTGCCAATATCATATGCAGTCATTTTTTATTTCAAAAGACAAAAATCGTCACTTCTGTATTCTAAAGTAGCTATTCATCATTATACTGTCAGAATTCATATTAAATGTTATATTGTGTATTCTTCACAATACCATCTGTAGATATTATAGGCAATTTCAGTTATGTGTTACAGGCCATATTTAAGTAGACTTTTGGGCTAATTAAATAATATAATTAATGTTATGTGAAAAATTATTAATATATACATAGCACTGTTAATATTGTAATGATGACTTCTATTGTTTGTAACAAACTAACTTAATTTTATTTTATACAAGTACTATTTTCTCATCAAAATGTAAACATTAAAAACCTAAAACAAAACTAGTCAATAAAATAATCAAAATTACCTCAAATTCACAACTCAACAAGACTAGCCAATACTATTTTGTTACTTCATATACAACAGTAAACTAAATTTTATGGGTATAAATAATTAATTAACCATGATTGTTAATTAATTGTATAAAAATGTTTGATGAATGCCTATATATGTAAACAAAAATATTAATTTGAATGATTTATGCCATGAAACAATTGGAACATATGAAATAGTAGATGTAAGAGAACAATAGTATTTTTATTTTTTTAAAATTAATGTTAGTAAATACTAATAAGTTTTCTGATTCAGGTTGTTTTCTTAACAATACCTTATTACTCCAAGGTGGTGGAAGATCATGATATAAAGAACCAAATAGAAACCTAATAGAGAAGAAGGTAGAGAAGATAATCTCTCATGAAGCCACAATTTTCTGTAGATATTATAGGTAGTCTAAAGAATGTTGCAGACCATACATAATTAAACTTTTGGGTTAATTTTACAAGAATAGTTATTAATCCATGTATCAATTGATAATAAAGTAATACAAACTTTGTTGCTAATAATAAATCAGCTTTGAAATTAAATATAAATATAAAATAAATTTATATAAATAATACTTTGTTAGTTTCATGTATAGTAGAAAATTAAATTTTACTGGTGTAAATCAAGTGCCAAAATCTGTACAAATTTGATTCCATATATAGTAAAATACTAAATTTTATTAGCATAGACAGAGAGTCAAATGCTTAACTAAATTTTAATAGGCTTAAACGAGTTATAAAATTTTGACTGACTCAATAGTGACTACAATCTGCTAAATTTTATTAGCAAAACAAATAAATATCAATGGCTTTAAGAAGTGTATTAGTTTTTCTATTAAATCAGAAAATTAAATTGTACTGGTATTAATAGAAACAGAAATACTAATGTTAATATGTAGCAATTAACAAAGTCAGTTACCAATATAGTCCTAATTATAAATTTTTTTGGAGATAGTTAGTAGGAACCTACAATATGGTATAAAAAGCAATTCATCTGAATTAACTCAATATCGGTATAAAATCATATTCATGAAACTAAATTTTTTATCTTAGGAAGCAATATTTCTGATAGATAGTCAAAAGCAATTTCACTGAAAATATTTTGGCAGTTTGATAAATTATTGTTATTGACATTATATTAAAATTAAATACATACTATTTACTGAAAAAAAAAGCATTGGTCATCCAAATAACTTATACTGGCAGATTAGCATGAAATCCATTCAATAAAAATTAGATAATAATTACAAAATAAAGATGATTCTAAAGAGATAAAAAGTATAATTTTTTTATGTATTAAAGTAAGTAGATTAAAGCTATTACAAACATAAAAGTATGTTATATATTATAATGGGCACATACGATGTTACATTGTTTTTTTTACTATTAAACATGAAAAAATAAAAGTTCGTAAATAAAACTTCTTTTTTTTTTAAGAATTAAAAATTGAAAATTAAAAAATCTATCTTAAACTCGTATATATATAAAATCGCACAGATGAAAAAAAATTATTAAAATAAAGCTTTATTAAAAATAGAAAAAGTATTTTAAAAGCAAAAACTTAAAAAGATTTAATTGAAGATAAAAATATATCTTCAAGAATGTAGGTAAATTAATTAATCTTTTGTAAAATGGAAATGATTATTTTAATTAGTAAGCTAGCCCTTGGGCATTTCAAATGTATAAGCAACGGTCAGATAGGAGAGGAAAAACAATAGGAACACAATGGCAAATGAAAGAAATCCATCGGGGAAATCTCAACGGAAGGATCATCATCATCGATGACGTAATGTCAATTGAATCCTTAAAATTAATATAAAAGGAAAAGTTTGGAAATTATTAGTTAGTTATTATGAGTGGACAGATATGTGTTAGTGGAGAGTTGGAAGTAAAGGGATTGAAAGACACACTTTCAATTCCTTCAGTTGTTAAAGAAAAGAAAATGAAACATCGTTTTCTACATTGAGGACCAGCTAAAGTAAAAAACCTCCGGATGAATAAATAAAATGGCCAACAGAATACCAATCTTTTTAGGACGGCGTGGAAATTCACATTCAAATGGCAAGCAATAAATAAAGATGAACTGTTTAAAACCGTAAGAACTTTATAATTAATGAACATTAAATTAAAAACTTTCCATATTTAAAATAATTGCAATAAAATCCTATCTGACCAACTTTATTTACTAATAAGTAATTTTAATTTGATGTATTTCTTTTGTAAAATCATTTCCATTAATTTTTTTTGTTCTTTTAAGTTTTATTATGACTGTTTTGTTTTTCATTAAATTAAATTATATAAATGTTAAACTTAAGTCGGGCGTGAATGGCTATATAGATTTGTAAAGTTATATTAGGGGAGGGTAATCTTAGGTTATTTGTTTCGTAGTTAAATTAGGTCAATGGATTGGATATATTGGTGTAATTAGTAGATGTAGTACGAGATTCGCTACGGGAAGAATCGCTTTATACGCCGCACACAACTGTTTGCCTATGGAAGGGATAATAAGTCAGAGTACGCTGTCCTTTCCTATGGAGTTTTTTTTTATTGCTCTTCTTGTCAGATAGATGAAAAAAAAAATGGAAATGATTTTACAAAAGAAATACATCAAATTAAAATTACTTATTAGTAAATAAAGTTGGTCAGATAGGATTCTATTGCAATTATTTTAAATACGGAAAGTTTTTAATTTAATGTTCATTAATTATAAAGTTCTTATGGTTTTAAACAGTTCATCTTTATCTGTTGCTTGCCATTTGAACATGAATTCCCACGCCGTCCTAAAAAAATTGGTATTCTGTTGGCCGTTTTATTTATTCATCCGGAGGTTTTTTACTTTAGCTGGTCCTCAATGTAGAAAATGATGTTTCATTTTCTTTTCTTTAACAACTGAAGGAATTGAAAGTGCGTCTTTCAATCCCTTCACCTCCGACTCTCCACTAACACATATCTGTCCACTCGTAATAACTAACTAATAATTTCTAAACTTTTTCTTTTATATTAATTTTAAGGATTCAATTGACATTACGTCATCGATGATGCTGATTCTTCCGTTGAGGTCTGATTTCCCTGATGGATTTCTTTCATTGGCCATTCTGTTCCTATTGTTTTTCCTCTCCTATCTGACCATTGCTTATACATTTGAAATGCCCAAGGGCTAGCTTACTAACTAAAATAATCATTTCCATTTTACAAAAGATTAATTAATTTATCTACATTCTTGATGATATATTTTTATCTTCAATTAAATCTTTTTAAGTTTTTGCTTTTAAAATACTTTTTCTATTTTTAATAAAGCTTTATTTTAATAATTTTTTTTCATCTGTGCGATTTTATATATATACGAGTTTAAGATTGATTTTTTAATTTTCAATTTTTAATTCTTAAAAAAAAAGAAGTTTTATTTACGAACTTTTATTTTTTTCATGTTTAATAGTAAAAAAACAATGTAACGTCATATGTATGAACAATTCCAGTGGATAATTATTTTACATGACCCATATTGAGAAATTCTTATTGAGTGAATACACAAAAGTGGCAGCACTAAGCTAAGGCTGGAGGAGAGAATCATGGAATATGATTCAGAGCTTTGTGGCCTAGTTAAACATAGGTTTGTAGTGATTTCTTTAAGATGACACAGCTTGAACAATTTTTGATGGGTAGTATATCTGATGATCAGGTCAATCAGAAACTAAACAACTGATTCTGATTTTATTAGAATAAAGCAATTGGGAAATGCTTAGCTTATGAAACACTTTTAAAATAAATAAAAGAGTTTAAGAAATCAAGCCTCAGACATTATTTACAAGATTTTTTTTTTACCAAAGACCCTCTCCAAAAGCTAAATCTCATAATGAGAAAAAAAAAAACGTACTTATCAATATTTGTTGTAACCAATTAGGTCATATAACAGAAACAGAAAAATAATTTGAAAATCTGGGCAATCTGTTATACAAAGATCATGTAGCTAGAATCTGCCATTGTAGAAAGAAAGATAAAGAAAAGATAACTCTACTACCAAAGATAATGAATAAAGAAAAAAGTAAATCTACCATAAAATAAAAAATACTGGATGAGTTTCAAGATGCATCACAAAAGCAAAGAAATATGAAATCGATCACTTTCTATTCACATTTGATGAAAATGGACAATAATTCTTCCTCATGTCTTAAATCTCATTAATGAAAAAAGCAAAATTACTTCAAAGTTGAAAAAAGACCAATCTGAAAGCCTAAGACATAAACAGAAATGTATTTTGATCTTTGGGTCAGTGAAAGTTTAAATTATAAATAAAACCAATTGATACATAATTTTAAACAACTTCATAGAAAAAGCCAAAAATAATCCCATATGTTACCTAAATTTTATTTTAAAAATTTCAATAAATGAAGAATTTTTAAGTTTTTTCAAAACTATTTGAATCTAGATCACATTATTTTGACAGACAGTATCAGAATAATATCATGGCAAGCTCTTTATTTTGTTTTTTTTTTCATTGCAACTGCTATTTTGATTCCAAACAAGGCTGAAAAAAATTATAAATGCTCTTCATGGGATGATGAAAAAGGAATATGATAGCAATATACATTTATGTAATGACTATAAAGTTATTGTTAATAAAACTTAAAAAGGATGCTTAAGTGAGGAAAGACATATGCACCATTGCAAAGTTAACCATATTTTGTAAAACTAGATCTATAGTTGACGTTCCATCAGGTCTCAGATATTATTAAATCAGAAAATATTTTATTATTTACTATACACGTTGGTTTATTCAATTAAAATTATCTGTCACATAGTTTCACCATTACATCTAATATTTTTCAAACGAAGATTCTTAAAGAGAATAGAAATTGAAATTGTAGAACTTCAATTCAGACAATATGAAATGAAAGTAAGTAATAGATTGAATTTAGCTAAGCCAGACTTTGACACAAATACATACATGTATATAATGCCCAAGAGATTAATTTCCTGGTACATGTAATTCTCAGAAGGAAAAAAATTACAATCTTCAGAAAAGACAACAGCAGTAGAGGAATATAAAACTTTCTATAAGCAACTTTTGGATGAGTTTTTTTTTTTAATGCTTTTAAAAAAAAAAAAGGCCATCTGACAAAATTCTTTATGAAATAGTCCAGTGTTGTTTAATAAATCAAGAATATGAAAGTGAGAGTCCAACAGTCTCTATTTCAAATATATATATACAATTACAGCTAAATAATAAAGAATTATGCATTAGTGATATTGATATTTAAGAAAAGTGAAAAATATTTTAAAAATTACAGACCTATCATCTTCTATTAGTTCTTCGGTTATAATTAGATAAAAAAAGCATTGATAAGTTATAGCTGAAATAAAAAAAAATTTCACTAATATTTATATTGAAGGTTATTTAAAATAATAAAGGACTACAAAGCACATTTAGCCATCTTTTCAGATCTAAGAATAGACCAGACTACACATTGTTTGTTTATGTTTTTGATTTGATTTATAGCAAGGAAAGTTTATATCTTATTATAATGCTTTATCAAGAATACCAAACAAATGTAAGCCTCACCCATAATAGGTTGAGATGAATTATAAAATCATCTATGATTAATAGCAGGATTACCATTTAAACTAAACAGTATCCAAGCTATTAGATTTTACTAAAATGGATCATGAAAGACTAGCCTCCCAAAGGGAAGCAATAAAAAAATATACCTATCCCTTTTTTTCCTACAGTTAATCCAAGATGAAAGAAAGTTAATTATAACAAACTATATTATAAGTTATTATAGTTTGGATACAGATCAATTTAGGGGGAAAAATATGGGCTAAGCATTTTTAGTGATGGTCATGAATGCCAATAGCAATCTTCAAAAGTACAGAATCAGAGCAAACAAAGGCTGGCATCTGATCTTTAACTGAGAGATGTCTATGGAGAAAGAAACAATTGAACTTATACATAATGAACAATAAAAACAGAAACTAAGAATCATTAATTTCAGAGAAAGAGAAACTAATGGCCTGCTCAATCTTTTTGTGTAAAATAACATATATTGAGAACAATAGTGATTTTAATTAACAACAGTTTTATTAAATAAACTTATTTCAGGTTTGATTGTTTCAAAAAAACAATGGGATTAATACTCAGATAACAAAAACAACCTTTATGCTCCAGAGTCTAATCAAAGTAATGGTAGAAAATTAATTCATCAATTAATACTTATATTATTACTAAAATTATAGCAAACTTTTATAAACCAGAAACTAATTACAAGTAACAATCGAAAGTTAATCCAGTATATAGACTGATAAAACTTTTGAATCTGATCTGATGAAAAACAAAGATACAAAATGATCAAGCAGAAACTAACTAGCAGAAATGGAACTAGTTAAGAAGATATAAGCTAATCTTTCAGTGCCATTGCAATCTATATGTATTAAGATGTCCTACAGCATGCCATACGTTACTCATATTTCATTAATATTTCAGAAAGCTTTTGGATAAATTATATTAGAGATAAATTATATTAAATAGTAAATGTTATATGAATAATTATAAATCTATGTATAAATTATTATAGTTTGGAACAAACCAACTTTCACAACTAAATATAATTTTAGTTAACAAAGTAATAGATGTATAAATTTAATTACACTTCAAATTAAAGTAATTCTGATATTTCTCTGATTTATTTATTATCACAAAAATCAAATACTCTTAATTAGTTTCCTTGCTGCAGTAATATATGACAGTATTAAAATTATATTTTACAAAAAAACATATCTAATAATATAAAAAAAGAGTTATACAATCATATGAAAAATATATATAATTCTCTATTTTTAATAGTCTTAATTTAAATAAATTAAGTTAGTTAAACAATTGCATCTTTTAAGATTAATTTCATTTCTTGTTGTTATGCATGTGGCTACCTGAATAAAACTACAATTCTATAAAAATGTTCTTATACAGTAAATACAGATATGCCTTTTCAATTTTCATATGCTTATGTATATGTTTACCAACAAAAAACTTTAAAAACTTTTTTTACGTGTGTAATATCTTGGGGTACTGTTAACCTATTTTTAAAAAAATATTTTCATTGATCAAAATCAAAAGTAGTGCATTTCTTTTCCTAAAATCAATATTTAAAAAAATAGTGACTCCTATAGTTTATTATTAAATATGCAAAGAAAATTTTTTTATTAAAAATAAACCTAATAAACTGTTCAACAAAAAAAAAATCAGTAATCTAAATCACTATTTCTTTATTTATTTATTCTATACGGTATACCTTCTATACTATTTCTTTCACTTTTTTAAATTAAAACAAAATGATCATCGAATTTTGTAAACAATATATATTTTATGTAAATATTTTACTCTTGGAGAAATGGGATAAGTCATTAATTAACATAAACCACATGAATGTGCATCTCTAACGTAAATTAAAAGCCTAAGACAACAGTTACAATATAATTTAATAAGGAACACAATAAAGATTTATACATTTAAGCAAAATATTGACATACCTAGAGGTAATAAACTATGGCACAGTATTGTTATACCAATTCTTTTCATCTGGTAAAAAATAAATCCATTCTGCGGAATGCCCAAATAAAATGAAAATAAGTTTTCAATTGTTAATCCAGCAGATATAAATTCAGTTGGAGGAATAATTATAATGAGGGCGAAAAGAATATACACTATAGTAACAACAAGAACTGACATTTTTTAAAAAAAAATCTGTACATGTATATATAACACAAGAATACTGATAATCTTTAGAAATTAAACGTTATTCCTTACGAAAGAAACGTGGTGTTGTTTTGCACTGAGTTGACACGTAAAGAGTTTAAAAGTTATTACCATAGATACAAAGTTAAACTTCCGGTAAAGAAATATTTAAAAGTAAAAATTTTGGAGAAATAAAAATTATGGATAATGTAATTGTCTTGTAAAAAAAAATGTTTAAACAAGGAAAGACTGTTAATAGAATGTCTGTTAATTATGACTCCATTATTCTCTCTTTACAGACTCAAAATTGTCATATATTATGCATATATATATATCGTAATTATTGTGAGTCAAGAAAAAAAATAACAATACAATAATCTTGACACTATCATATCATTCATTATCAATCGTCATTAATCCGCAACAGAATGAAAACTTTGTTTAATCCTGTTCCTCTGATTTATAGTTTTCTTAACATCCCTCCAACAAACTTCTTTATTTCATTTGTTTTTATCACAATTGGTCTCTTTCTATACAGAATTCAGTCATCCATCTATTGACATATCGTTTTGCAACATGTCTAATCTAACTTAATTTCATCTTCTTTTAATAACGTCAATGATACTTATTTATTTTTCATCCAAGTATCTCATTTTTGAGCTGTGATTAATTACAAGCACTCATCTGTCCATACAAGTGTAGTGTAATATGCCTGTGTTGTTTTCTATTAAGTATCCAAGTTTCAAATATAGTCTTAATAAAGCACACTTAAAGTTTTCAGAACATAAGCATATTCTCTTCTAATGCTAAGTTGTATTTGTTGTTTGAACCATCTAATATGAGTATTGAGTGTCTTTAGAAAAATTTAACTTTATTTAAATATTCCAAATACATTCAGCTGTTAGTAATAGCACACATGTTAATATATGCACAATGTTTTGCGAGGTATTATTCTCCCCTTTTCTTCAGGTGTTGCTGGCCTGACCAGTCTCAATACTAACATGGGAATCGAACATGGACCCATAGATTCTTGAATATTGAACTCAAGAATCTGAATATTGAACTCAAGAATCTAAGGGTCCAGGTTAAATTCCTATGCTAGTATAGTCATTAGTCAGGCCAGCAACACATGAAGAAGAGGGGAGAATAATAACTCTTGAAACATTGTGCATATACTAACCTGTTTGATGTGCTATTACTAATAGTTGAATGGATATGGAATGTTTAAATAAAGTGAAATTTTTATAAGGACATTCAATACTCATATTAGATGGTGGAAATAGTCCAAACAATAAATACCATTAAAACACTATCATCACAAACCTTCAGGAAAACACACATAAAATGAAGAGGTTTACTGTTTTTTGTATTTTGATGTTCCATCCTACATTCAAAATACAAAAAAACAGTAAACCTCTTCATTTTATGTAACAAATTATTTCCACATATAATAGAAACATTAAAAATTATGCCAATTGGAAAACCACCACCACTACTCAAATTTGGGGGAAATCTCATTTTACGATTTAAATCTCCCCTCCAGTCCAAAATACAAATATTGGCAAATATTTAGCCTTATTCAAATCTCTACCTCAAATCATGAAAAGAAACCAATACTTAATATAAACAACAAACAACTGATTAAAAAATTTAAATTCTGGTCACTCGAACCTAAGTACTTTGACTTTCTTATCAAAATAATTGTAGAATCCCTACCTACACTTCACTTTTATAAACACAGAAGACAGTACAAGAATGTTGATGAACAAAACTTAATATCATCTTTTCTTTGAAGGTGAGAGCCTTGAGAACATACACAAAGCAGTATCAAAACCTTTTAACAATTCCAAATACAATATTAATACTCTCTTCCAGAGAATCAAACAAGGAATTTATGCAAACATTCATGCTAGCACATTCATGTTATATGCTCTCTAATGCACAGTTGTAACTTCATGTATGACTACAATCACAGAAGACTCCTGCCCACCTTCTGGAATAAACAGACAACTTTTAAGAAAAGAGATAAAAAAAAGTATCATTCTACACACAGTTTGAAGATACTTGGTCTCTAATGCAATGACATCTGAAACCATAATAATATTTAACCATTCTCTGAAAATGAATGAAACAATGGTAAAACCTCAAAATTTAGACATGTCTTTTTTATTATTCATATAGTTTTTTCCCCCTTAATAAACTTTAAAACTATTATATGTAAATGATGATGTGTAAGACAATAATGTTAAACCACATTTCTTAATCTGTAATATGGCATAGACTCTTCTTTTCATCAAAGCTATGTTTTATTTTTTTTAATCTGATATAATAGATTCTTATAGAGCAATAAATGCCTTTAAAACAAAAACGTTCCATCAAAATTTAATTCTAAGAACCAACAAAACATTATATCGCACACCCAGATATGTCATCTAGCAAAAACTTCAGTCATCAATAGATTCCTGGGCTAGCTTTCAAGTTATGGCTTTCATCAATGAGGAGGTTCACATCTAAGAAAAAGTGTCTGATTTTTTTTGGATCTAATGTACTTTTCCTTCAGCAGACATCTTTTACTCCTTTATATTATTATCAAATTAATAGCTAAAATTGGAAAAATATAGTAATGCTTTCAGTCTAAGTTACTTTCTTGAAGACTGACTTAGATCTAAAACCAGTTTGTTATCCATATATTATAATGTTCTTAGCTTTTTATTAAAAATATGGACCTCTATCTTTTGACTAGGATTGGAATAAAACCAACTAAACATCACTTGGCCCATAGTGTGCAGTAGAAAATTGTTCTTACTCTCACTTGAGTTATGCCATCTAGTAAAAACTTAGTAATCATTAGATACTAGATTGTGATGTTTAATAAATGCCTAATTGGTGTTTTCCTATCCATATTTCCAGACTAGATTCTAGCTTATGGCTTTTGTCAGTGATGAGTTTTGAATCTGAAAGCAATACAAATGAATTTTTTGGATGCTATATATCTCCATGTTATGTATATCCAGTATCTTATTTTTTGTTGTATTATAAAGCTACTAGTCAAATTGAAAAACATTAACATTTTCATGCTGTTTGATAATTTACATAGATCTGAAACATTTGATATCCATATATTATTATGTATAGTCATTAATTTCTAAATAAATATTTGTGCCTCTATTCTGTGATCAGGATTGGTTATGAAATGAACAAATATCACATGACTTCAGCTTACATAATTCTATTCAGTAGCAAATTCTTTTTTCTCTCATCTCAATTATGCATTCTTGAGTAATATATAGATGTTTGATGGTAGTGCTTAATAAATCCCTAATCCAATGCTTTTATCTCCAGATTAGCTTCTAGATAATATTCTTCAATGGTGAGATTTATTTCTAAAAAAAGTGCATCTGGAATTTTTTGGATTTAATGCCTCTTTTCTATACAACTACACAACCAAGTTGAACTTGGATTGAAGCCTTTTTTTTTTGGTAGCTTGATAATAAAGTGTTATGTATGCTAGGGATATATGCCTACCATAAACAAACAACACAAAATAAATGTAAACATCTTTTATGTATATATTTTATTTCTGTATACTATTACTTGAGAATAAGATAACCTAAATCTGATTTTCTAAGCTTTTGCACTCACACTTACTCAATCTGCTGCTATTATTTCAATGTGCATGTTGCACACACACACACACATATATATATATATATATAATAACAGTAACGGTATACATATGATGTTACATTATTTTAAAATTAGCATAAAAGGAGGAAATAAATCTTGAATAAAATTGATTTATTAAAAACTAAAAGAAAATTAAGAGTTATATGTTTGTTAAAATTAAGAGGTATATGTAACATATATATATCGTGCAGATGAAAAATTTAAAAAAAAAAAAGTATTTTGAAAGTACTTTTTTGTAAAAAAAAGTAAAAATCTAAAGATTAGTACTTTTACTAAAAAGCTATATAAAAGAAAATAAAAATAAATGTTAATTAATTTCTATTTTAAGAATCATGTTTAATCTTAGTAAATGGAAATGGTTGTTTATTAATTAAATGTAAAGCAAACTAGCCCTTGGGGCCCTTAAATAATAAAGGTCATATAAGAGTATGAAAAAAATTAAAGATTGACCAATGCAAGCACCAAGCCACGCATAGGCCAGAATGAAAAACATCCGGACCTTAGGATCAGTGATGTCATGTTCATGGATCTGTAAAAATGCTAAGAGGCTATAAAAGTATAAAAGAAAAATAATTGATTGTTGTAGGATTCTAACTATTGATCTTCTATGAGCTGTAGTGGTATTGCAGACTCCATGATGTAGGAGTCTTGCAAGAGATTTAATTTCCTGCATAACTGAGGCCTCCCTATGACAATTCCTGCCCCAAGTATTGGCAAGCAGCAGTTTCATTTCCAGAGCACAATCTACACCAAATTCAAGACTTAGGATGGACTTCCACAAAGCTGCCACAACCAAGAGGATTCATACAAACTTATTCTGGGAAGTATAAAATTTTCAATATGAACTTAAAGATTAATCTCTTAAACAAACTTTCAATTAAGTATAAACTTTTTCAATATGAACTTAAAGATCGATCTCTTAAACAAACTTTCAATTAGTAATCTAAAGTATGAACTCTTATCTGACTTAATGAATTATAAATCCCTTATTAATATTTTTATGTATATGTTTGCTAATTATTTCCATTTTTCTTTTATTTTTATCTGTTAACTAAATTATTAAATTTAAAGTTGGGTGTAGATGGCTGTATAGATACGTTAAAGTTTTAGTTTAAAGGGGGTTTAATTTCAGACTATTTGTTTTGTAGTTGAGTCAATGCTGGTGGAGGGATACATGGGTGTTTATATCAATAGAATGTGAAGCATATTAGCATACAGGACAAGTATGCCCAAATAAATGCATGACCCAAAGGTGTAGTCATCGCGTTGCAATGGATGTTGAGTACTTACCCACCATTGATTTCCTTTCGCTCTATGAACAGGGACTATAAGTTGGAAAAGTACCACCCTCCATTTGTAGCATGATTCTTTTGCCAGACAGATGCATATTCTTGTACTGGACAAGGATCATTTCCTTTAAATAATATCATGCTGCAGATGCACATTCCTGTCAGCGTGGTTTTATGCTAACATCTTCATATTGGATTGTTTGCATCTGTATATCAGGAAGCAAGCATTGGTTTAGCTGTGAACTTTTAACCTGAAGTTGGATGTTTTTGAAAAGTTTTAATTGTATAATCTATGTAGCTTATCTATGCTCAATATGCTAAAACAAAATTATATAAACTGTCTATCTATGTGAATTTTAACTAAAGTATAAAATAATAATAACAAATTAAAGTAAGTTAAATTCATATGTGCAACAATAAATGTTTTTGTGTGATAAATACTGGCAGTGGCTTATTTTATTTATTTTATTTTTTTTAAAAAATATTGAAATATGTTTAAGAAGTTATATATTAAATCTCTGCTTCTCCTTGAGCTAGTGTCAAGTGCTAATGATCAATAATAAAATAAAATTTAGATCATAACGAGAAAGCCTACTTTATAAATTTTCTAGGTTTTAATGGCCTAGTGGTGCCCTGTATGGTAGATAGTGAAAGAGTCTAACTATTCTCTGACCATTATAATATATATATATATATACACACACACAATATAATAATATATATATATATATACACACACACAATATAATGAGCATTCTAATAATGCTAAACAGGCTTTTCTGATAAATGCTAAAAGAGAAAGCATTTAAAATCTCTATCTAGAATTATCCCCAAACTAGTTTTGAGCTGATAGCTATCTTCAGTGAGGCACTAGGATATTCAGACACTAGAGCGAAAACACCAACTCAAGTATAGAATTTACCTACTATTAATTAGAAAATCTGAAATTTTCTAATATCTATATGTTTTTAAATCCAGCTATCTAATTTAAATAGCCATATACCCTATATATTACATATATAGACACAGGTATATAATAAGCCTGTGTTTCAGTTATTACATAGTAGAGATGTCTGTCCATCCCTTGTATGTGTATTAAATGGATTATGTCCTGTTCATGACGGGTCATATTGACCTTAAACCAACATGGGTGTGACAAGAATCTCAGTTCAGAGTGACCTTTGAGCATTCTATCATCAGATTTCAATTGGATGGACCGTTGAAAAGTTGGAATGTGGAGTGGATTGAAGCCTGTCCATTAAAGTATGAAGATTAGCTATCTTAATATATATCTGAGCACTTATAGCATATATATGTAGAGATGATAATCTGGACCAACTGATGATTTCTAGTTTCGCATGAAATATATATATATTGGTGATTATTTATCTTTTTGACATATATGTGTTCAAGTGTATCAGTGTTATGAGATAGTGTGGAGAGTGGTGGGTGGTGTGAAAGTCTGTGCTCATATACCCTATATATTACATATATAGACACAAGTATATAATAAGCCTGTGTTTCAGTTAGTGGTATATTATAATGGTGATGCTTTTCATTTCGTACTTTTTTCTTATTTATAAAACATAGACATGACACCCATTTAGATGTCATCAGTTTAAAGTATATACTTAATTTTTTTTTAACTTTGATGTATGCTATTTATTCTGGAGGCTTTGGTTCATTAAGTCTTTTTGCTATTCACAAAGCATATTTGTCAACCTGTTACATCAATGTCATTGCCTTTAGATTGTCATTTCCTATCTTTTTAATGAGCATATATTTCTCTATGTACTCTACGTACAAACACTAATTTTCTGTGCCATTAACATCAAATTCCTTAACATTATTATAAAATGCTATTTGCAGAATTTGTTTGTTCAATTTATAAACATTGCAGTTCTTTCAATCATAATATTGGCACACTAACCACCCATAGAACTTTTATCATTTGCACAGGTTCTTCTATTGACTGAAGCCATTCTCCTATATTTTAGGTTTCCTGCTATCTGTAACCTCTCTACTGTGTTTCAGGTATCCTGTTGTCTGTGTCACTCTGGTAAAGCCTCAGATATTCTATCAACTGCACTGCTCCATTGTGAAAACTGGAAGTATATGCATACTAGTCAGATCACAGTTAAATAAATAAATGTGTTTATTTTACACACACACACATATATATATATATGAAAATAATAAATATACAAACTAACTAAAGGAATAATAAAAACACCAATTACTTTTCTATAAAACTGCTTTAATATTTCAACTAGCAGACTGATTTTCATCAGAAAGCAAAATGGCTATTTACAGAGTTAAGGGCTAAAATATTACAGACAGTTACATATCAGATAACAAAACTAATTCCTATAGGCTGAAAATCTTTTAAAACTTTGTATATACATATATTTACAAAACTTTGTATAAAAAATACTAAAATAATTATTTCACAAAAAACTTATTTTAAAAAATACACACATTGATTACAAATTATAACTCAGAAAACAAAATATGATATAAGAACAATATATAGAGATAAATATCAACAAATTATTACTTCTCTGAACATTTTCGAAGGCTTACTCTTCATTATCAAGGACTACAAATTTTCTTATAATCTCTAACAATATACTGATATGCAAATATTCGAAGTGAATTAGGTGAATATGCAAATAAGGCTCAAAGCGCCTCAGTACTCCATTTCTTTTTGCCTTATTTGCATATTCACCTAATTCATTTCGAATATTTGCATATCAGTATATTGTTGGAGATTATAAGAAAATTTGTAGTCCTTGATAATGAAGGGTAAGCCTTCAAAAATGTTCGAAGAAGTAATAATTTGTTGATATTTATCTCTAGATATTGTTCTTATATCATATTTTGTTTTCTGAGTTATAATTTGTAATCAATGTGTATGATTTAAATTTTACATTGGTATCTTTAACACACATTTGTTTTGTTTTATATATATATATTATTTTAAAAAACTAAAACCATACATACATTATTAAAAAAACAATAAAAATATATTACTATACCTGGATCTCATTTTACATGATAGATAGGTTCCTCAGAAAACACACGCAAATGAAATCGTGCAAAAATAGACGTAACTTACATTGAAAAAGGGGGGATGCGGTCTGTGATTTTTCAAAATTCGCGTAAAAGCAAAGCACCAACGTAAAATTACTTTAAAATTCACGCAAAAAAAAAAAAAAAAGGAAATAAAGTATAACTAATAAAAAATTTCAAATTTCAAAAAAAATTGATACAAGACAAACTTTTTTTAACTATAATATTTAATTTTATTCAAAATAATATATTTTTATACTTAATTTACAGTACAATAATTTACATTTTTTTATACACATTTTAATTATTATGATTTTCTGGTGACAATGTAATTAGTAATGAATCTTTGAGATGATGATTTTATTAATTGTTTACGATGCTCGTGATATCCAGACATACAACTATTTAGCTCTCATTGGAATTTAAGAGCACGTTAATGATTAGTATCATTAATAAAAAAATAATAATTGATTACGTTCTTTTTTAAAAAACAAAAACAGAATGTGATTTAAAATGCAAAATTAACACGCACAACATTTGAAAAAATTTACATTATAATCTTGTAAAATTTAATATGTGTATACATAAAATGTGGAAATCATGTTTTTAATTTCATTATTGCATTAAATCTTACTATTATAAAGCACTGAAAATATTAAAATTACTAAGATGAAAGTCGAATTCCAATAATGTGCTATTACTTTCAACATAACATAAGTGTGCGAAATTTATTATTTCAAGTAATAGCGCATTATTGGAAATCGACTTCCAGTGAAACACGAATCGCGTAACTTCAAAATCGTGTTAAATAAGTCCGTGTAAAAAGAGACCCAGGTGTATATATGTACACACCAAAAAAACTGTATATATATATATATTGTAACCAGTTGGCTTACATAGCATACACTAATGTAGTGTATGTGCATATATATACATAAAATAAAAGAAAAGTAGAAATAAACAGACAAAAATGATAGTAGATATTTTCTACATTTACTGAAATAGAAATAAATAAATAATAACACTGATTTAGAATAATATTTTATTGTAAAATTAAATATTTGAAAAAGGTCTGATAAATATTATTTGTAACTCTGATTTTGAAATTTAAAAACACCCTATTGTATTTTTGAAATTTTAATTAATTAAACAAATTTTTTATCTATTAAAAATCCCCTAAGTAAAAACATGTATATAGATTCCAAGGGATTAGAGAGATAAAAATAAAATTCTGTTTTTAATCAAGGTGTTGTTATAACACCTCAGATGATTTTATAAAAAGAGCTGATAAAAAATATCAGCCAGTCAGGTTAATGATTTTTGAAGAGAGCAGTTTGGATTGTAGTTTTTTGTGAGAGCTGAACAGCTTGGCTACTAAAACTTTTTGAATAAGTGGCAGAAATTAGCTAACCAAAATGGATAGCTGCAGTTTGTTGTTAGCTGTAGTAGAGAGTTGGAAAAATAGTTACCATAAACTGAGGTAGCTGAAGGCAAGATAATAGACTGTTTTCCTTAGCAGGAGTTTGAATTCACCTAGAGAAAATGACCCTCTTCTTTCTGTAAAAATTCATAGCCTTAAACATGAACGATGGTTGCTTTCCTAAAATTCTATCAAACCAAGACAGCTGATTGCCTGGAATAATCCTAGATAGAGCAGAGACCAACTACAAATCAAGATTTTACATGGATTGCATACTTTTATCAGATGATGACACTAAACAGGGATTATATTTTTCTAATGGACCAATTTTTTGAACCAGCTTTCTAAATGAATAATTATATATATATATATGCTGACATATCTAAAGGCAGAGAAGAACAGATAAAAATATATACAGCTGTGGTGAGTAGAGTTATATATAATAAAATTTTAAATAATTTCTTTAGTAAAATTACATTTTGAAAGTGATGCTGAATTTGTACTTTTTATGTTTATGGTGGGTGAATGGTTGAGCAGGGCTGTGTGGATGCAATGTATTTATGGTTCTCCAAAGTATATGCTCAGCACTGTCTAGACCTAGATATTGAGCTCCCAGGGTAGTCCAGCAGTGTATATGTAGGCCTCATGAATAGGCCTTGGTCTCATGAATAGATCTCTTCTAAAGCCCCTAAGACTCGCAAGAGATGAGCAGGGCTGGGTCAGTGCCTGATATTTTTTTTCTGGATACTATTTCTTGTGGATGACCTGTCTAGGTACTTAGAAGGGGCAGTGCTTAAAAATGAGGTATTTTCTCATGACATCATGGGGCATTGTGTACTTAGTCCATGCTTGACTATCTACTTATCATGGCATGAAGAGCTGCACTTCACATATTCACTTTTCCTCTCTCACCTTGCCTATTTCATCAGCATTAACTAATCAAGCAGAAAGACATTTTGAAATGTATATTTTCTTAATTCTATAAAACAATTTTATCTTTTGTTTATTGAAAAAAAAAGAGACATTTTAAATCAATCAACAATCATCTGTCAAAAATTTGATAGTATTTGTTTCAAGGAAAAAAGACTATTCAGCAAAGAGAATTAAATTTCGAGAATAATCTGTAATAATTTTATTGTGATAAATACTAATGTTATGTAGATAAATTAATATATTGCATGTCTGTGCAAATTATATAAATATGCGTATCAGTAAACTTACTATGTAAAATGTATTTCATTTAACTGAAACTCAAAACTTTAATCATTTATTGTATTTTTATATAATTTAAGATTTTGATAATTATTTTGTAGCAAGTCAAATAGGTTATTTCACGCACACACATGTATATATGCATATATTGTCAATTATCACACATATGTAAATTTTAATCATTTTTTTTGTTGTTATTGAATGTCAATTGAAATAGATTAATAGTATATTATAAATCGCGTGTCTGTGCGCCTATATATGTAAACCATAGTAATAACTTGGATTGTAAATTTTAATTTTGTAAATCAATGTAACAATTTAAATTTTGAATAGGAATTATGTAAATTAATGTGAAAACTTAAATTTTGTAGTAATATTGTAAATTACAGTGTAATGACTTCTATTATTGTATACTTTTCAAAATCAGAACCCTTATAAGACCTTAATCATTTATTTTTTTTGTTATTAATAAACTTATATTTAATTGTTAAAAATTGTATTCCATCATCTCTTGGTCACATACAGTAATAGAGGTTGTGTTCCTGAGCTAGATTCAGACATGGATAAATGGGGATGTGTTTAGTGCTTTGGGCATCCAGATATGATCAATCATCATCCTGGTTGGTGCAAAAGAGGATACTCTTTAAAGCCCATGCACTATATTTTATTTTAGTTCAGTCTTGTTAAAAATTTAAGTTTATAGTTAGCCAGTACAAGTGGCCTGAGCATTGATGATGATCAGCATGTTTTAATGTCCCAGCATTATTGTTTAGATTTTCTAGTTGTGTATTTTAATGGATGGGACTAAGCTGGTGCATCCAAGTTATGTTTATATAATCGCCCAAGCTGGCAAAGGCTCAATAGTTAGCCTGGTCTAAAGAAGACCCATTTTCAATCCAGCCACAAGATGGTCTGTTGATTTTATTCTGATTTACTTGTACTTATTTTTTAAATTATAGTGCTGGTCGAATTTATAATTATGTTTTTTTTGAGTTGCTCTTCTTAGTAGCTTCTGATCTTGCAATGTTTTCAGAGATTTTTATAATCTCATGCTCTTATATCTTTAAATATTTACTTATATAGATAATTTTTCAAATTATTGATATTTTAATTTTGTATTTACTTGGGGTGATGATGATTTTGCCATCACCCAGATTCTACTTTCCATCCACTTACCTCCATCCCATTACAATATATATATATATATATATATTCTACTATATGTATTTTACTATATACATATATATTTTATATTTATTCCACTTCGTGCTAGTCCACCTATAAAATAATTATTTAGAAAACAAAAAATAATCATTTAGGAAATAAAAAAATAATTATTTAGGAAATAAAAAAACAAATCTTTAGGAAAACAGGTAATTCAAAGATGTGATAGTACCTATATTTATATTCATCCCATGAGGATATAATGTCTTAAAATTTAAAAATAAAAATAAACTCTCCTTCTGTTTTCTGTCTCTCATGGAAGAAAAATTATCTTCCAATATAATCACTCTTAAATGATCAATCGAGTGATCAGGTAAATTGAAATGTTTAGAAACTGGTCTATTTTAATTTTTATGTAAAATCTCAAACCCATGGTTGCTCATTCTAATATGTAGACTGTTTGCTGACTCACCTATATAACGACACAAGCATCTATTACATTCTATCAAATATACCAAGTTTATACTTTTACAATTGACATAGTTGGGAATATATCATTTAAAACCATGAATGGTATCTCCCTAAACCATCTTTGCAACAATAATATGTTTGCATGTAAGACATCTCTTATCCTCACATGAAAAACATCCTTTTTCTGACCCAAAATTAGTGCCAAAAGCTGTCCTTACAAGTTTATCCCTAAGTGCCCTATGTCTACGATATACAACTTTAGGTGGATAGGGAAAGACAAATCTCAGATAATCTGTGGAATTTAATATATTAAAATGTTTCCATAATATTTGGTTAATATTAGACAAATCATCATTGAAGGTAAGAACCAGTGGTATATTTATCAACTCACTCTCTCTTTTCTTAGATAGAAGAAGTTCCTTCCTGTCAACTTCTGAAGATTTTACCGCTGCCCTATCTAACAGTCCTTTAGGATATTTTATATTGATAAATTTATTATACAAAATCTTGTTATGGGATGAATATGAATATAGGTACTATCACATATTTGAATTACCTGGTTTCCTAAAGATTTGTTTATTTATTTCGTAAATAATTATTTTTTGTTTCCTAAATAATTATTTTATAGGTGGACTAACACAAAGTGGAATATATATATATAGAATATATGTATATACAGTTTTTTTTGGTGTGTACATATATAATAATATATTTGTATTGTTTTTTGATATATTTTAATATATAATAATAATGTATGTATGGTTTTAGTTTTTTAAAATAAGTTTTTTGTTAAATAATTTTTTTGGCAATTTTTATACAAAGTTTTGTAAATATATATTTTATACAAAATTTTTAAAGATTTTTAGCCTATAGGAATTAGTATTGTTATCTGATATGTAACTGTCTATAATATTTTAGCGCTTAATTTCTGTAAATAGCCATTTTGTTTTCTGATGAAAACCAGTCTTCTGGTTGAAATATTAAAGCAGTTTTATAAAGAAGTAATTCTCTGTTTTTATTATATATATATATATATATATATATATATATTAATTCCAGACGAGAGACTGTAATATTTTTTATTTGTATATTTTATTTCTCATTTCTTTATAGACATTACTTGAGAATAAAAAAATGTATATCTGATTTTCCAAGCTTTTGTATACACATTTACTATGCCTATTGCTTTTTCAGTGGGTGTGTTCTGCATATATATAGTTAATTTGCATACACAATTTAAATTAGTGTATGCTAATTTCTTATAAATTTTGCTAGAGTGAATAATTATGAAATGTTATGTAATAATTATTTTCTATAATAAAACTATTTATTTACAAAATTATTTATATATATATCTGCACATAACTTTTTTATAACACTATACATATTTCATAAAATAAAGATGTAATAGATGGTTTCTGGAAAAAAGGCACATTAAATCCAAAAAATTCAGATGTACTTCTCCAAGATCCAAACCTCCTGATTGATTAAAACCATAAACTAGAAACTAGTCCGATGTTATAAATAGGAAAGCAATGAATACACATTTATTATGAACTATAATTTAATTGCTATTGATAACTCAAGTTTACACTAGATGGCATAGCTTGAGTAAAGCAAAAAAAAAAAAATTTCTAATGAATAGCATTATGTAAACTGGGGTTAAGTAATGCTCTATTGGTTTTATACCAACCCTAGACAAGGAATAGTCAGATAAAAAAGGAATTCTCTTTTTATCTGACTGAAAGAATGGGCATTGATAAATAAAAAGTAAAATTATTTGCCAAGTTTATTAAAATGTCTGATTATGTGACTGCCTGCAAAAATAATTCTTAGTAACATATTTGGAATGAGAATGTTCTGTGATATGGTTATAATCTTAAACATTACATACTTATGTGCTAATGAAATTAGTAATATTTAATTTCAAAATAATATATGAAATATTACATGGCTTAATTCATTTGTGCACTAAGCTCTCCACTAATAATAAGTTTGCGCCTTTTTAGATGTATGTTATTGTCTATTTATTTACAATATATATATAGTTTGAAAGTCAAATAGAAGAGGAATTTTCCTTTGTCAGACTGATTGAATGGGCATTGATAAATGAAAAGTAAAATTATTTGAAAGTTTATTGAAATGCATTATGAGACTGACTGCAAAAATAATTATTATAATGAACGCGAATGTTATTAAATAGCATAGTATTTATATATAAACAAATATTAATTAGAGTCAAAATTTAATAAAGTGAAATATAAAAAACTTAATATGCATTCTAATTTTGATTAAATTTGTTATTTTTAATAGACTTAGACAATTTTGATAAATTTATGATGATTATGTATGAAAATATAAAAAAAAAAAATCATATTTTTCATTTGTAAAATAATTATCTTAAGTTTAATGAAAAAAGAGTAGTTGTAATTAAGTTGATAATCATTAAAAAATAGCATGGTGCAATAAAATTAATTGTTTATTACGAATAAGCGTTTGTTATTTGATTTAAGTTTATGTCATGAGTTGAGAAATTATCTAAAAATCTATGTCAAAAGTTTTGATTAAAACAATAATCTTAACACCTCCATACAATTATTTTTAACTGTTTAAATTGTGATAAGTCAAACTGTATTTTGCAATTGTATTATTGAACTCCATTAGAATCTAAGAAATTAAGGGAAAATTGGTAACAGTTTAAACAGAATATGAAGAGACTTCAAACTTCACTGTGTTATTGGAAATTTAAGAATGGAACACTAGACTTAAACCAGTATACCAATTGTACTAATCTGCTACAACGTACGATTGCTGTGAAACTTATCTAGATAGAAATCTTTTGGAAATCTGCCTAATGAAAGCTTACTCATCAGATGATCTAGTCTTACCTTTAAGAGCATTTTTTTATTTAGCAAAGTCTTACTTGTAATATTATGCATAGAACTAGGAATTACATTTTTAAAAAATGGCAAAGGAAAATTAAAATAATAACAATTGAAAAGAACTGAATAGTCATATTTCAAATAATTACCAAAGCTATAATTAATTTTACTGTTCAAAAGAAAGGTATCCTGAAAAGAATCAAAGATATCTATTCAAGGAAAAAGGCAAGATCATCAACTCGCATGTAGAAAAATATAACGGAAATAAACTAGAATTAATCTTTTGTGCCGCATAGAAAATATAGAAAGAAAAAAAAATTAAATATTCAAGAGTAAGTTTTCTTTTTCAACTCAAAAATTAAACATCAAAAATAACTAAGTGATAATTTTATTTTTTGTTTAGTTCTATTCAATAATACATTTTTTAAAATTAATATTAGAGTTTTTAAAGTGCTTTTTTATTATTATTACTTAGTTTTATCAATAGCTTTAGGATAAAAAAAGATTGTTGCTTGTATATATTTACTTATTAGTCATTTTATGTTCTAGAGGGATATATATATATATTAGAAAGCTGGTCAGATTGATGAAATTCTAAGAAGAAGTTAGTATAAAGTTATTATTAATATAATAATAAAAAACAGGCAAAACTTTCTAAACATATTGCCACTCAGTGCAAGCCAGAGTAATCAATGGATGCCAGAAGGCGTGTGCATAAAATCTCCATCTAGTGCCTACTCATCCAATATCCCCAGACTAGTTGTGGCCTTCGTCAGTGAGGAGCCTTGGATCTGAGAGCATTGCACTGTGGCCTTCGTCATAGCCTGGGAGATGATTTAATGGCTTTGTTTATATATATATTGTAACGGTATATAAATATGCCGTTACATTAATTTATAATAAAATCTTAAAGTTCGAAAATAAAAATAAATGTATTTAAAAAAAACTAAACGCTAAAATTAAAATGTTTGTTAAACGTATATATATTCACACAGATGCAAAACTTTAAAAATATTTTTTTTTTTATAAATAAAAAAAAGTACTTGAACGTATTTTTTTTATAAAAAAATACAAGATTTAAATATAAAAATATTTTAATAAAGAAATAATGTAAGTAAAAATAGAAACAGGTATTAAATAATTCCTGTAATCTGTAAATGGAAATGATTGTTTATTAATTGAAAAGCAAGCTAGCCTTGGGGCTCTTGTGTAATTAAAAAGTCAAATGAAAATTAGATGAGAATAAAGAGAAATTAGTTTGACCAATGGAAGCACCAAGCCTCAGCCCGGATCCGAATGAAAAGGATGGATTAGTGATGTTTTGTTGGTTGAATCTGTGTGGATACTATAAAAAGAGAAATATAGTTTTCCTGACAGTTTCCAACTTGATTTGGTGAGAAGAACGACAAGACGCATTTGTCGTTCTCTATCACTTCTTTAAAAATGAAAAGACTGTGATACCAGAATGGTACCAGCTAATGCCACCTCCAAAACATCATCTTCCAATGGAGATGTTGCGGGAATTAAAAACAGGAATCTGGACTCTTCTACTGTGAGCTATGAACTTTACAATTTAAAAAAATAATTAAAAACTTTCGTTCAAACTTTTAAGTTTCAGCTAACCTAAATTTAAAAAAAAAACTCTTATCTGATTTTCAAATTGACAATTAATATTTAAATTATATATATCTGACTTATGTTTCAAATTAATTAATAATGTTTAATTTTATATGTTTTGCGTTTGATAAAAATCATTTTCATTTTTTTTCTTTTTGTTTAAATTTTAAATGATGAAATTTAAGTTGGGTATGGATGTTGCATGGATTCGTTAGCAGTTAATTATGTTGTGGTTTTCATATTCGATTAGAATATATAGGTCATCGATGTCCCTGCGGCATCTTATGATGAATACTATTGGGTTTTCTTGTATTCTCTCTGCAATTGATGTTATCGATGACTTTGTATTTTGATCAGTTATGTTTATTTTGGAATATTTTTAACCATGGAATCTATGCAGCTGATCTATACTCAACATTATAAAACAAATTTTATAAAATTCGTCTGTGCGAACGTATCTAAATGTTAAATTTAAATCGGGCGTGAATGGCTATATAGTTTTATAAGTTATATTAGGGTAGGGTAATCTTAGGTTATTCGCTTCATAGTTGAATTAGGTCAATGGATTGGATATATTTGTGTAATCAGTAGATGTAGTATGAGTTTTGCTACGTGCAGAATCACTGTATACACCGCACCAACCCTTTGCCTATGGATGGGATTGTAAGTTGGCAAAAAGGACCACGGTCCCTTCCTATGGAGCTTTTATTTTATTGTTCTTCTTGCCATACAGATGTAACATTCCTGTATTGGTCAAGAGTCAATGTCTTCTCTAACTATACTGTTCAGATGTCCATTCCTGACAGTATAGTATATTTTTGCTGTTGTATTTCATGTTACATTGAATACATAAATGTATCAGATGGATTGATGCCGGTTTGACTGCAAACTTTTGGCCTAAGGTTAAATAAGGGATAGAATATTTTCCTTTCAAATGCAGATCTATGTAATCTATTCATACTTGACCCTCTAAATAAATTATTAAACTCATTGCAATCTATTTAAATGTAAAATTTAAAGTTAATATAAAAATCTAAATGTTAAATCTATTCCTCAAAATTTAAAATGATTCAAAATTTATATGTGCGTAAATAAATATTTTTATGTGTTAATTTCTGGCAGTGGCTTTTATTTTTTATATTTAAGATATAAAGTTATATATTATTATCTCTGCTACTCCCTGAGCTAGTGACGTTGGGCTAATGATCTAAATATTTAAATAAAGTGGAATCTTAACAGCGCATATCTGCCTACTTTATAAATTTTTCTAGGGTCAAATGCTTAGATGGCACCCTTGTAGTGCAGATTGCGGTTAGATTCGATCTCCACTTCCTTTGGATCGTTATAATATATATATTATAACCTACACTCCCAACACCGCTCATATACATTACATGAGCGAAATGCCCAGGCACCAGTTCTATTAATGAATAGAACAATATAACAAAATATATAATACTAAATTATTACTGAGACTCTATATTTAAGTTTATGTTCAGCTCAGCTCAGTGGGAGGTTATAGGCAGTTCATAAGATATATGATAATAAATGAATAAAAGAAGAAATATTATAAAACATTTAATATAATGTAAATTCCTTTGTTAATTAATTGTATAATAAAGAATCATAATGTTTACTTAGTACAATCTATTAAAAATATAATTTAAACTTAATTTCTTCCTTCATCCAAGTATAACATATATCAGCTTGCTATAATTATACTCTTAACAATTCTATGACTTGGCATATTATAATCTAAACATCTACTTTAATGCCAATCAAGAAATAAACAATAAGATCTCAGGGAAATTAACAAACACAGTTGAATCAAATAAACTACATTGGCCCATAAGTTATAATTATAAAGTATGATAAAATATAAGGAAACAAATTGACTAAATATTTTACTGTGTTTCAATAATAAGATAATGACAGGGATAGGGTATTTTACTCTTATATCATCATCTCACAAATATACTGACCTGGCAACCTTTCTAATACGTTTATCAAGTGGCAAATACTCTTTATAATGTTTGGATTAAGAAACACAATATTGTCAGACACTAGCAAATTTAATATTATAACTCTAAAATAATATATCTGTTTTATAATAGATTTATGAAGTGTGGAGATGTGGAAATGGAAATACGAATGTACACAAGAATAACTCAAGACACAGTTCTTAAGATTTTAAATAACTAAACAAATCATTTATTATAACAAGTAAACTTGCTTTAACATAATATTTACAAATGGACTACTTGTTTTACATATATTTAGATTATCAAATAAAATTTTTTTATTTTTAGCATCAGTTTGGGATTATCCCTACTATCAAAGCAAATTAATAACAAAGTTTAAATATCCTGACTTCGAACACAGGCTTTGCCTACATGTTTCATCTATATGACAATAAATAAATAACATGCAATATTATTAGCACAAAAAAATACTTTTGAGAGGATATTACTCTTGATTAACCAAATAAATCAAATTACTTATATTTGGCTTTCAGCAAAGCAACTTTCTCTAATTGACTAATAATCACTTTCAATTATGTATACCTTTCATTTATAGCACAAAATCATGTTTATTCTGATGATTTGATGATTTGTAACATTATTTAAATAAATACACTGTATTTTAAAATATTTATTTCCCGTTTTAATCTTAATACTTTATACTTCTATTAAATGAATGTAGTATATTTCAAAAGCATTTATTTCTCATTTTAATTTCAATAATTCTATACTTTATATACGCGATATTATTTATATCACGCGTGTGTGTGCACGTTCAAGCAGCAATAATGTAAAACAATCTTTTCTATAAACTCTCCATTCATTAAGAAAATATCATACAATTATTTTATTTCGAACAATGTCGTAATTCATCAATAAAAATATTACACTAATACTACATCAAGAGTTAATCTAACAATTTATCTAGCCACATATTAATTAATACAAAGCTATATTTTTATGATTATATATACTATACGTTACAAGGGGAATCTACATGAGGATCAGATAAACATTTACTGAACACTTCTACAATAATTCATCTGATTCTAAATATACCTTTGGTGGAGAACATTTACTCAACACCAAGAATCCAAGAAAAACGTCACATAACTTCCTAAGCATCATTTAATCATACTTCAACAATAACTCATCTACTTCTAAATACATTATTGGTGGGGAATTATTCCTCATCACCAGGGGGGCCCTAAGAACATCACTTCAAAAAAAATCATTAATCATACGCATATAAAATAAACTAGGCTCTACTCATGGAAAATTATCAACATATACTAAAAAAGCAAGATCTTTTATCCCTATAGACATTACAACGCAATCAGATTTCTTTCTATTTTCATAGCTTCTCTAAATATCGAACATTATAAATACATACTGGCAGACAAATACATACAGATAATATATCAATCCATTCAACTCAGTAGAATATGACAGTGTATGAAATTTATGCATAAATTTATTCACAAACTATACTTTATCAAACAAATATTATAATTGTGCAAACAAACCCACATCTGCGAATAAAAAGTATATATAATATTAACTCTAAATTACACACTAAGCAGGTAACATGATAATTAAATATTGCATTAAGGCATAACTTTTAATTTAATAAACTTTAGATTACTTTTTAAAATTTAACGGTTTTAATTATTACGAATGAATCTTTTTCATATCTAACAAACTATTTCTATTATAAGTTCGTTGATTTAAACAAAGAACAAAATTTTCACTTTGAGATAATAAAGTATACAAAATAAATGTAAGCCTTTCTAATAATATATTTTAAAAAAATATTTCTTTCACCTTCATAAGGAAACAATAAGACCTATTTAAACACAATCAATTTTTACCAGCGTACTCCTCATTTAAATACGCTTCAGAAACGTTCTTGATGGTCAAAATAACACAGATTATAAATGACATAATACTAAATAAAGCCTATCTACCTATCATATACATTAATTATGACAAGCAATAAAAAAAAATAGAGAAACAAAGGTTATTAGTTTTGTAACTTAAAATAAAAGTTCACTTGCAAAGCTCAGTTCCAAGTTGATGAAATAATATAAACTAAAATGCACTTCTGCAGTATAACTTAAAAAAAATATAAGCATAACTTAAATATGCCCAGCACCTTTCAGTGTTCATAGCATATCCATTCGAGGTACCAAATCATACACAAGCAGTGAATTTCTCCTTTATTATACTGAAAATATATATGACATTCTCCGTGCAGTTCTGGATTAAATATGCAATTATCCTTAGCATTTTTCTGAATAGCATTTAATAATACTTTAAATTGTCCTTAGTAATTCCATAATTAATAATGCTTTATTTTATATTCCGTCCTTATTGAAGAGAACAAAAATTACCCGCATTTCTGTCCTTCTATTCAATTTAAACAGAAGTAGCTTACATTTTATTTCCTTAATTTTAAAAATACGTATTAGCTCCAGAAATATCAAATAAATGAATATTGTTATCTCCTTATGATGAACTTAAACATAGTATGATCTATCAAAATAGACACATCCTTAAGTCTATGTATAATCTTCACAAAGAACACTACATGAAAAATATAACCTCTTTTTACTATTGGTTTAATGGTCATACATTAATCCAGCATGCATTGATTTCTAGTTACAGCATGCATTGATTTCTAGATATTTTGATCTTAAAATAATTAGAAATCAATGCATGCTGGATTACTGCATGACCATTAAACCAATAGTGAAAAGAGGTTATATTCCATATAAATCAAAAGTGCTAATGTCACACAAAGTGGCAGGTTTGAAGTCCTTCTTATTTAAAAATAATAATCTTTGCAAATATTCATCAGATAAAGGCAAAAATATTGAAATATATTTGAATGAATTGTTAAATGTTGGCTACAGTTATAATCACATATATAATGTTATTAGAGATTTTAATACAAAATATAAAAATAAAAATTTTAATAATAATATTGATTCTCCTGCTAATAAAAAAATATGAATATCAATCCCATATATTTCAAATGATCAAGTAAAGTTTATAAGGAAAATTTATAAAGATATATGTGATATTGCATTTTACACACCTCCTACATTAAACAAATTAATAAATAACTCCAAAGATAAAACCTCATTTATAAATAAAAATTGTGTCATTTATAAATGGATATTTAGGTGTGGCAGTGGATATATAGGTGAATATAGATGTATGTTGGAAAAAAGAACTAAAGAACACTTGCTATTATTAAAACGTGTTCAGAAATCGAAACAAAATTGCGTAGTAGATAATAATATTTCAGCATCTGTTTTTTTTATGACCATAATAAATCATGTATTTATAGTTTGACTTCAATTTTAACAGTGTAAAAATAATGCAAATTGAAAAAAATAACAATAAAAGAAAAATAAAGGAAGCTATGCTAATATACAAATATAAACATGACTTAATTAACAGGCAAGTAGCGAACATTAAGATCACGGAATTGTGGGAAAGTTAGCATTTCAAAGCTTTAGTTGATACAGATTACTGGGATAATCGAAAGCACTACTAAATGGATAAAAAATACATATCGAATCATAATTTATTCTATATATATATTGTAAATATCGATAAGTCTAAAAATATTTTAAAAATTATCATTTGTTATTTTAAAAAAAACTCTTTGAGTTGATGTTTATATATGAAATATTATTATTGTTTATGGTTATTAGTTATAGTTATTGTTTGGAGTTATTATTTTATTTATTTGTTGATGGTACATCGTTGTGAATATTTAACTATTATTATTATTATTATTATTCTTAATGGTGAGATGCTTAATAGTAATACTTATATGTTCTAATTATTATAGATAAATAAAGACATATAAATTGTTGATTATAAAAAAAATATTATTTATTTGTGGTGATTATTAAAAAAATGTAATGTTATTATTTATGTCTATATATATATTTTAAAAGCTGTCAAATAAATTTTCGATTTAATATTTTTTTAATATGGTTAATATTTTTTTTGAATGTTAATTATTTAAAAGAAAACATATGTAACAATGGTTTTCAAAACAGCATTTGGTAGCATGTGGAACAACAGCAACAACAAAAGAAGCCATTATTATTATTAAGATAGGGATTAAACAAACTGAAGGATAAAATTTGTTGAACTTTGTTTCTTTGAAATTGCCATTCTTAAAAATAGTGGAATAAGATAAATTTCTGTAATAAATACATAAACGATGACTGGCTAATATATATATATCACAGCCAGGGAGCTGCGCCGTTTCCTTTCTTTTATTCCAATACAGTTTCAAAAGAAAAACTAAGCAAATTTCAACACATGAATTTCATCGCGTTTGAAGCCGAAATTTGATATAGCTATCTAGAATCTATAATGGTCAATCTAATAATAATCTGGAGGTAACTAAAATTAATTAATATATTGGATTCAACATGTCAATTATTTTTTATTTCAAGGAGAGAAATTTAAAAAAATGAAGTATATATGTGCATTTGGAAACCAATATTTTTTTTAAACGTGCTATTTCTTGAATTTAACTTTAGATAGAATGCATTCTAATATTAAACAAATAAAGGAATAAAACAATGGAATAAGTTGACTTTGAAAGAAAAATGAACAAGTTAAACTTTAAAACAAAAGGTAGTAAATAATTTTATTAATATATATATTTTTGAAATCGATATTTTTTTTTATTTAATTATAAAAATGAAACGTTTTTTATAAATATCATTCTATTCAATTCAAGCGTTTTGTTTTCTAAAATACAGGTGTCAAAATTAACACCTAAGTAATTTAAAATTTTAAAGTATGGCTTATAAGTTTAGGTTGCATATGTGTTGCTATATGTATATTTTAATAAGTAAAATTTACATACGCAAATTTTATTATAAAAAAAAAAATTTTTATTATTATTTATTTATCTATTTTCATTTTTTTTTTAAACTTCATATAATAATTCTTATGCAGACCTAAACAATAATTTATATATTTGCTGGATATAATATACTTTTATTTTTATTTATTTTAAATTTTGAATATTTAAAAAAATATAAATATGGATTTGTGTTTATATTAAAATGCATACTTGTTAAGCACAAATATGTCTTTATCTAATTAATATATATACTTATTGCAAGTATATATGTATATATTTTTTTGTATTTGGGTTTGTATTTGAAACATTGATACTACCTAAAATTAAACCATAATATAAAAATAAAGGATGTACTATTTGTTTTATAAGTAATGCCTTTGTAATTTATTTGAAAGAGTATTAATATTTTATTCTTATTTTTCTTTTAGTGCCAGAGTCATTATGAAATTAATTGAATTCACAATTTAATAGAGGATAACTTCGTATTTCACTTATTATTTAGTCTTTAAGTTACTTACACATATTATTATTCATTGATATGTTTAGATATATATAAATTTACTTTTGGATGTGTAGATTGGATTTAATAGAATTCCCTTTGTTTCTGATATATATTTGATTAGTTAGTCATATCAATCTTGAGAATAAATTATAAGGATAGATCTCATTGCTCTGTATAATTTTAGGTTTATTTCATGTATAGCTAGTTGGAAGGGCATATAAACAATTTATTTAAATATAACTGGGATAATTTTATCTTTCTTCATTTAAGTTATATAATTTATTATATTAGGCTTTCTCAACAATTGGATTCATTTAGATTACATATATTCCATTACATTTATCATCCAATGTTTGAAGCATTATTTTCTTCTCATATATTGATGTTCCATTGCATTTGATGTATAATATGTTTATAAGATATATTGTCCATTACATTTGGCACCACAAACTGTAGGTCTCAGTTAACTGATGATTGGTATAATGAAGTAAAAGTACGTTCGATTACATTTGGACGCCACAACGTGGTCAGCATAATATGTTTGTTCAATTGTCCATTACAATATATATATATATATATATATATATATATTGTATATATACTTCCCGATATATAATATATATATAAAAAAAGACTACCCAGACTGTTACAGACAAAATTAATGATATAATAAAAAAAGACTATTATGATATAATCCGGTTATGGCCAGGGTACATGGCAAAGACCCATTGCAGCATTATATGAAAGTACATTAAATTACCCCAAATAAATTGGGTGAGTATTTTAATTAATAACTATTTTCACTAATGACTACATCTTAAAACTACATTTCAAAACCTTAAACTGGGTTCTTATTTACCTGAGACATTATGGCTAACCACGGACAAGATGGTATGATTTATAAAACTACTAAAGATTACTTTTCCAGAACTAATTATATGATCCATTACAACAATATTAACTATCACATGGTGAATACTGGCCATTTAACAAGACAGTAATAATTATAATCAGCTTCATAACATGATTGGTCACAGCTCAGATATACTCAGGATTTTCATACAGCAGTGTTGTGTAGGGTATTTGCTTTGCAATAAGCAGCATAAAAGTTAGGTTCTTTCATCATTAATTTAAATGTCAACTTAAATCGATAGCAATGAGACTTTTATTGTAATAAGTAAAGCATCAGTTATAATATTGAAAATAGATTCAATCATAATGTTGGTTAGGAAATTTATTTATTAATTTAGGTCCTAATATCATAACAGCAATAGAAGTAACAAATTCTTGATTATATTCTAAAATTAACAATACAAAGTTGAAATGATGAAAAAAGTAAACGGGATTTTATTATACCTTGCACATCACTAATTACCCAAGAATAAAAGCATTGAGATATTTTCCTAGAATTTCAGTAAACCTTATGTGCATTGTCAGTGACAATATGCGTTCTAATATCTGACTTATTTAATATCGGGGGTTTTCTGGTTCTATGTATGACAAATAGCAATGATGTAGTTAGGTTAAATTATAAAATTAACATTTATTTACAACTCAATCAATATTAATAAATAACTTAATAATACAATGATCAATAAATAAATAAAATACCATCATTTGTACCTTTTTTTATACATGGATAATGTACATAAGTTCAAAACAAATACAATATAAGGTTTTTTCACAAATGGATTTGATTTCAGCCTTTATATGGGAGAAGATGGATTCAAACACTTAGTCAATAACATGTCAAATATGTCAATACTAGAACTCATGCATCTATACCCCAGGTTTATAATAATAATAACAATTGGTATTGATAAATCTGTAAGAGCTAGTTATGATGAAATAATAAATTGAGGTGATTTGAACCCCAATTCAGCTGGAAGTATCATATAAATTGATCTATAATAAATTATGAAAATAATTTAATTGAATGCCCTTTTATAACTGATAACTGAACATACGAGACCAATATAAAGATAAGGGAAACAATGTAATCATCATAATGCATGGAGACTCTGCTCAAATTTACATTTATACAACAAAGAGCAATGGTATTCCTGAGGAGGTATTCATTCATGCAAAAGAATAATAAAGCATTAAATGCCCTGTGGGTTTTCTAACCATCATCAGAGCAACAAGCACCATTACAGAATGTTCTGCGGATTAACCACCAGTGCAGAAATGAATATAAATAATATAATAAAATGGCAAGAGATCATTCTGCAGATTGAATCACCAGCACTGAATAATGCTATATAACATTATAAAATAGTGCAGACATTCACTTCCCAAGTAAAAGAGACATAAAATTACTCTCATCTATAAAACTGCTAAATTAGGAGAACTGTCTAGCCTTATAAGCATGAATTAAGACCTAAAATGAAATAAATACTTTAGTGTGGGAAATAACTGAGGTAATGGCTGACTCTGTCTAGAACATCAGTGCAATAATGATACATAGTAAATAGTAAATATAATATGGGCATAGGAACAAAACCCTGGAAAGACATACAAGACTAAGCCATATCATGTGGGTTCATGTTATAGATTAATTAATAATAATTAAACCTTTATGCAAGCACTGTTCCCTAATAATTGATTCTCTTTAATCCCTATACCATATGTTCAATCCAATTAATTTACCTTAATGAATAATTATTTTAGGCACAATATAATGTATACATTAAGACTTCATACACCATATAAAATAATATAACAATAGAAACCAAAATAAAATACATACTCATTTAAATAATTACACTAAATTAAAATACATATTATTTCAAATATATTGAAATATTCCCCAATGAAATCAATAACACATTTTCTTATAACTTAATGTACTATGTATAACTTGAATAGTTTTTCAATTACAACATATAGAATTTTATAAGCTTGATAGCATTCCTTTTCATTTTTATCCATAATGAATATTGCATAACTCATTGATTCACACATAGGTTCTCTGAATATGTGAGATATTTAAAAATAGGACATGTATAATGCTGCCCCATGTGAAGGTATATTAACTCCTTCTAAATAATCTCCTTATGAATGTTTAAGGCTGATCCTTCTCTTTTTAAGATACTGTCACACAAATATAGAGCATCTCTCCACATTAACCAATTCGTTATTTATAATTAGAGTATTTCTCAAAAGTTAATAAACTTCATTACTTCTATATAGGCATTACTACAAAGTTAAAATATTTCATTATTTTTAATTTAGTGAGTGTCAAAGACTAGGAATGATTATGCAAGCAAATCACACGATCACTATCTCTTATACTAGCACATAATTGTTATTAAATAAGGTAAAACTCCACACTACTGTATGGAGAGTTTTGCCTTATTTTCAAACAGTTATCCCATAATTGTCATAACAGATATAAAATAATTTTCTGGTTAGCTGTTATTTTCTATCAACAGCTATATTATTATTTTGACAATAAGATGATAACTCACAGAGCAGGAATGTTATTTCTAATATAAGTTCAACATGAGATATAGTTATTCAGATATTTTAAAATTGTTATAGCATTCTGCTCCACACATATATGTGTAATTTTATAATTTAAAATCATAAAAGTAAAATATTATATCCAAGGTTAATATAGTCTGTAAGCAATAAAAAATATTTCCAGGTAGACTGACCTTTAAAGACTGTTATTCCTATTGTTGTGGTTGATAATACATTCCAATTTTATACATTTTGGAAGATAATCAGCGGTTAGATTCTCAGTTAGCACATTCAAACAGACTTGTTTAAGTTTAGCTGCTCAACACACAATAACATCGCAAGTTGAAATATATAAGAAAAATCTTAATTTAATCTCTTTCTTTATCCTTAATTTGAAGGAATAGCTTTCATATTTGTTACATTTTTTAACAGTAGAAATTTTTTACATACTTATTGTCTCTATTCCAGTTAATAAAAAAAAACTTGGAATATTCTTTTTCCCACTTATCCAATTACATTTCTCCTCATTTACATATTTCTATTAAAATGAAAGAAGAAACAGATAAAAAATGTGTTTATTGTATTCTATCAACTAGTTCAAGATAAATTAAATAAACCATTTTAATTAACTAAAGTTAATCTTTGGGATTAGTTAAAGCGAAACAAATAATGATTATTATTATTATTTATATCTTACTAAATTTGATATAATATGCTGTTGGTTGTCCAGGTTAAATGCAGCTTGTCCAACTCAGTGATTGGAAAAGGGCAAAACCAATATAGGAAAAAATATTAACCAAATAAAAAATGAAATTATATAATCTCATTATTGAGTCAACTTGAATACAAGTATCAAGTATACACAAAGTGTTAACTATGGTAATTAAGTCACTTAAAAAAAGATAGAAAAATTTTAAATCAGTTCTACCAAGCTATATATTTTGTACCAATATATTGTAGCTTGGTACTAATTTTTTTTAAAAAAGAAAAATTATTATAATAATATACAAGCTTGTGTAGAGAAAGAGTGCATTAAATTTCAGTTGTAGCAATAGAATGTGTTAATATGCTATTTTTTGTATACTTTATGTCTGTTTGGGAGAAAAAAAATATAAAATAATAACAATATCTTATAATTGTGTAAAAGAGCAAATAAAATGGAGTGAAATTTGCTTAAAACAAATTGGAATTGTTAAAATTAAAAAGTAAATAAAACGTTATTAGGTTATTAAAATTAATATTAAATGCTGTTTGTTTCATGGTGAATTTAAATTTGTAAAACAAATAATATATTTTCACTCCATTTTTTATTCTCTCTTTCTTCTTTTTTAAATTTAAAAAAATTCTGGGTAGTTAATAAAAAATATATATATAATTAAAGATTGATTGATTAAAATAAATAAGATAATTTTTGGAGGTAGATAGTGTTGTTTTGAAAATGTAATGATTATAATCTATAAATTGGCTGAGATAATTGATTTAAATTATGATTTAATTTTCTAGAAGAATGAACCAGGGACTTAAAGCTAATTGCTATACTGTAAAAAGGTAACTTTGTCACTGGACAGTGTATTACTGCCTGCGTCTTTTTATAATGAAGTCCAAAATAGCAAGCTATATTTTCTGGTGAGATAAGAATATTTTCAGTATGAGTAAAAGCAAAGTTCTAGGTGTGCATCTCTGCCTTACTATATAACTCCATAAAATAAGAATGTTATAAAAACCAGCCCTAGTCTGATAAGAAAAGTTATGTCCACTGTCATTTGTAAAATGTTTTCCTTGCCCAAAAACTGGAACAACAATTGCGGAGTCCCTCCAAAATTCTATCTATTGATGAAACCTACCAATGTTGTCCATCCTAAATGAAGAATGAAGAAGCAATAGAGTTTGTGAGCCCAAGGATAAAATAAATAGATTTAAGCATTTGTGACCAGACTGAAATAATGAAAATAACAATAAATGATGATTGTTTCTCAGAAATAAATGTACTTAATAACCAACCTGGAATAATAAGTGACACCATAACATAAAGCAACCAATCAAGTAACTCCAAAAGAATAAACCGTACTTTCATCCCAAAAGCTAAATATTTCAAAAAATTGGAATGATATTACTGAAACAGAGATAAATTTATATTAATCCAGAAGTTTGGTAAATCTGTTTAATATATATATATATATGTGTTAAAAAAAATTAATGCGTACTTTTATGAACTAGCATTTATTTATTTAAATGTGGGTTATGTTAATACTAGTTTATTTTGCATTAAAATGAATTGTATATTTGTCTGTGCGTATATATTTATCTATGTACTTATATTAAGTTATTATTTAATTTGCACTTTTTATGAAATTTTTTCATTTGATTATTCATTTTTTCCAATATGCTGTAATTACAAAATTAATCAGGCATGAAGGAGACGGGAGAGAAAAAAATATTTTAGTTTAAAGTAATAAAAATAGAATGTTATTAAAACAAGCAAAACTCTGTAATACCACTCAGTGCAAGCCAGAGTAATCAATGGATGCCAGAAGGCTTGTGCATAAAATCTCCATCAAATGTCTACTCATCCAATATCCCCAGACTAGTTTCTGGCTTGTGGCCTTCATCCAATACCTAGGTGCAGTGCTCTCAGATACAAGGCTCTTCACTGACAAAAGCCACAAGCCAGAAACTAGTCTGGTGATATTGGATGAGTATGAATTAGATAAGGATTTTATATCCAAGCCTTCTGGCACTCATTGATTACTCTGACTTGCACTGAGTGGCAATACGTATAGAGAATTTTGCCTGTTTCAATAACAGTTATGAGCAAGCATAAGAAATGGTGATCATATGATGTTTATTGGGTTAAAAATAGAATGTAATGGAAGTAAATTATATCATATTCAGTGCCTAATTAATCATTCGTTTTTGAATTTCTACAGCTTGGTAAAGTTCATTATTTGAAGAGTAAATGGTGTTACTGTTCAGAATAAAGTATTGTTGAATTTGAAATTTTAGCCTATGTCTTAATTCTCAATCAGGCATTTTCTCATTTCAGTAAGGTATTATAAATTAAGAAATTAAATTATGTAACATTGTATTTGAGTTTGTAGTGTCCCAACTACTGCTTGGTGATGATGAAATTACTACATAAAAATATAAAGGTTTGAACTTGAATTCTTGATCATTTCTCATAGAAATAAGATGATGCAATAATGCAAATTACTTAATTGTATTAACCCAAAATAAATGAAAAATGCCAGAGAGGTCAGAGATTTTCTTATGGTAGACATATATATTATATATATTAATTCTTATTAATTCTAATATTTTCATGAATAACTGATGAATTCATAGTATTTATTTCTGGGATCTTCTGTGTAGTAAAACTATAATAGCTAAATAGCTGATGTTCAATACAATAACAAGTAATTTCTTCAGAGCCTCTTAACTTGAAAGAAGAAGCTCTGAAGAAAGTACTTGTTATTGTACTGAAACTTCAGCTATTTAACTATTATATTTTTACTACATGGAAGCTCACAGAAATAATACTATGAATTCATATATATATATATATATAAAAATGAATGTTGATGATCAGAAAATATTACTGTTACTTAGTTAATATTATCAGCAATAGCCTTAGAACCTGATAAAGCTCTTCAGTATGCTCATCATCAATTTTTTGATTGTGTTCAAGATAAAATCCCATTATAACATATAAAATTAATATAGCTTAATGTATATGTAATTTAAAAAAAACCAATTTCCATAAGGCTATAAATAACTGACACTCTAAATATTGAATAAACAATCAAGAGTACAATGAATCTTCCTATTCTTGGAACATCTGATATATACAAACGTATCTTTGTCTACATTGGTGAAAAGAGTAAATTAATATATTAGCCAGCTAGACTATGACATTTAATAATCATTAGATTAATAATCAACTATACAAGGTTGGAGTTATAATCTCTATGTTAATTTCATGTTTACATTTATTAAATTTTATTTAATTATTAAAACAGTATTATTGAAAGAGTGATTATCTTCATTCTTGTATAGTTGATTATTAAATTAAAAATTATTAAATGCCAAACTCCAGCTGGCTAATATAATAATTTCATTCTGAATTTTCACCAACATAGACAAAGGTAAGCTTATATCAGAAGCTCCAAAAATAGGTGGATTCATTTTATTCTTGATTGTTTGTTCAACACTTAGACTGCTATTTATTCATAGTTTGAAGGAGATTAGTTTTCTTCTCTTATATATATATATATATATATATATATATATATATATATATATATATATATATATATATATATATATATATATATATATATATATATATATATATATATATAAATATAAATTAAGTTTGATATCTGTATTCGTTCCTCAATATATGTAATAAACAAATCAATATTTATATCAAAATACAGTAAAATTTAAATAAATTATATTATTTTTAAAAGTATTTTCAACTAAACATTTTGTAGTCTTTATCAACTATATAACATTGAATAATCAAAATGAGACAACCTTCAACAATACCCGTAGTTCAATTCAGGTTTCCCATAATTATGTTATCTTAACATTTGATAACTGGCGATTCATTAACATTTGATGATTTCTTGAAATCAACATAGCCTCTTTTATTTTACATTTATTATGACAATGTTCAATTTGAATAATTTTCATATTTTTATAATCAAATTTAAATCCATTGACAAGATTTATTATGATTAAATATAACTGATGATGAAGGTTTATTTACATCTATTCCAGATTGTTTCTCTTTTTGAATTCTATTATATAAAAGCATATGCTCTTTTATTCTCTTCTCAAATGTACACTTAGATTCACTGATGTATTGTAAGCCACATCCACATATCAATTTATATATAATAGAATTTTGATTAAACTTTGAATTTTGTACATTTGAGAATAGAATAAAAGAGCATATGCTTTTATATAATAGAATTCAAAAAGAGAAACAATCTGGAATAGATGTAAATAAACCTTCACCATCTGTTATATTTGATCATAATAAATCTTGACAATATGGATATAAATTTGATTATAAAAATATAAAAAATTATTCAAATTGAACATTGTCATAATAAACGTAAAATAAAAGAGGCTATGTTGATTTCAAGAAATAGTCAAATGTTAATGAATCGACAGTCATCAAATGTTAAAATAACAGAATTTTGGGAAATCTGAATTGAACTATGGGTATTGTTGAAGGTTGTCTTGTTTTGATTATTCAATGTTATATAGTTGATAAAGACTTCAAAATGTTTAGTCGAAAGTATTTCTAAAAATAATATAATTTATTTAAATTTTACTGTATTTTGATATATATATTGATTTGTATATTGTGTATATATATATATATATATATATATATATATATATATAATATATTAAAATATAATATATATATATTGTGCCATTACAATTTAGTCATTAGCTAAATTTATAGTAATGTGCATGTAAGAAAATGTAAAACAAAATCATCATCACATTTTTATATAACCATAAAAGAAGCTGTAGGGCATCCAAGTTCAAATCCTACCAGATCAAAATTTTAAATGCTTTAGATAGAAAGAGAGTGGGTCAACAATTAATATTGTTTGTGTGTTGATAGAAAGGTAATACACACATTTAAACTATTCAAATTTTAATTTTTCTTTAAAAAGCAAAGTTATAATGCATACGTATAGGCAATGTATGTGTAAACTATTTAATTGTTTTATATTTCAAATATTCAACATTTTAACTTTCTTTAAAACTAACCTATGCTTGATCAATTCTATTATCTTATTCTATACTTCTATTTTGCTTTTCTATAATTGTAATTGGGATTTAAAAGCTAATGATTTAATTTTAAATGTTAGGGTTATAATTTCTGAACTAGCATTTATATTATTAGTCAACCAGATTTATAAATGATTGGAATAATGGCAGTGTGTATGCTTGGATATATTACATACATAAACTACATTTTTTATTTATTAAATATTGAAAGAAAATTGAGAAAATCAGTTAAATTTTTTTTTATTCAACAGTTTGTACTAGAAGGGTTAAACTGTCAAATTATTTTTTTTGTACAATTTTATGTTAAAAGAGGAAATCTGTTGAATCAGATATCTATTTTTGTAGCAATTTTATTTTTGTAAATGATTGTTTGTCACTTTGGGAGCTTAATCTGGGTGGGAACTCTAATTTTGAAATTGTCTTATCTTAAGATCTAAAGAAGGAAGCTCAAAAATTTGAAATGTTACCTAGGTGTAAGAAAAAAAAAGGATTAAGTCTATTTTTTTTTTAAAACAAAAGTGTCTGGAAAAAGGATTAAACTTTTCAGTTGAAAAATAATTTAGTTGAAAATAAATTAGAGATCTAATTAAAATGAATTTGTCCAAAAATAGCAAGTGACGCTATCTCTGATTGGTTAAGTTAGCTAAAAAATTGGATATAAAAAGCTGTCTGGAAAAAATCAGTTGAATTATTATTGTGATTATGATTCAGATTATTAGACTATTAAATTGAATGTTGAAAATATAAGAAATGACTGGCTAGAAAAATTATATGTATGTCCCATCTTTGTCCGACCATCTGGGAAGCTGCACATCATATAGGAAAGAAAAGATGTCTTGTCTGAAAATAATATTCTACACCTTTCAACTGACCAGAGAAATAAGATGTTTTTAATAGAAGGAAGAAAGCATTCACCTGCATTCGATGAAAGATGAATTAATCTACCGATAAATATTAATCATCAAGTCCAATTAATTGTTCCAGCAACTGAGTTTAAATCCAGGAAATTTATAACGTGAAAACAACTGCTGTATTTCATTCACTGAAAGAATAATGCTTGACAGGAAGAGAAAAAAAATTGATATAATGATTTCCAAATTATCCACTAAAGCAAATAACCTCAATAGGATCCTCATCATCAAATAATTATATACTTCAAGAAAGTGATTGTTCCAAAGAACACGGAAATTGTTGCTGCCAAGTATAGACAGTATACAAGACAAGTGAACCCTTGGATCGGTAATATGACTTTTATATCTATTTTCTTTATGAAATCAGAGTATTAATAAAAATTTAGTAATAAAGTGACATATTTTATTTAAAGAACTTTTAAAGACAATTCAGATCGATGGAAAACAAGAATGTCTTAATAATAATAGCTTTGAACTACATAAATGATTTTGAATGTATCAAAATTTATTTGTTTATTAATTTTACAGTTATGAAATATTAATGTGTAAAATAATTTTTTTATGGTATTATGATTTTAGTTTTAACTAATATATTATTATTATTTTGGGGATAAAACAAGCACATACATAGTAATATTTTATATGTGTATAATTGCGAGTGAATGAGAAATAATAGGGGGTGTTAAAATATTAAATTATTTTGTCTTGAGAAAGTATAGATTTCAGCGCTTAGAAGGGAGGGGGAGATAATGATTTAAAACTCTTTTCTAAGAACTTGATTTTTCTAATTTCTATTAACATTTTTTTTTAACATTCTACTTACATGTTAGATTTATAAAGTATGTGTGCTAATGAGCGGATAATATTTTTTTTTCTTGAAATACTTTTTTCATGGAGTGAAAATCACGGTCAATGTGACATCCAATTTAATACAAAATACATTTGAAGGGAAAGGGGGAAGAACTTGAAATTAATCTGAGGATTGTTATATAATCAATTATTATCATTATTATTATTCATGTCAATTTTCATGTTTATCTAGAAATTTTTATGTATATGTTAGAAATGCAGTAATAAATATTAGTTTGTTTTGTTAAACAAGGCATATATATTTCATTAAGTGTAGTCTTTGTTAAGTGTGATCATTCATCATCACCAGTGGTTGAATATTAGTTATTTAAGATAATATGCTAAAATTAAGCAATAATTATGAATTTCTTTATAAAAATTAGTTTTATGTTTAGGCTTAGTCCTAGAGTTGTAGTTGAAACCCTTGTCATTATCGATATTATTATCATCATCATCATCATCATCAACGTTTCAATTAATGAGCTGTTTAACTGTTTAAAGGCCATAAATAAATATTGATTTTATAATATTTAGTGATTTCTTAGTATTATTGTAAACACATCTCGTCATCTATTTCATGCAAGGATGAGTGAATTGCCATCCTAAATTAGTTATATATAATCTGAGTTAGTAAACTTATAAAATATTGAAACATGTTTGTTATGTTAAGGTCTGAGAAATGATTTATGTCTAATATACTCCACTTTGGTTTATAGATGTTTTACTTTTACCTAAATATTAGTTCGTATAGTGATATGGCTCAAAAAGCAAAATCTCCCATTTTTATTAGAAATAAAATACCAAAAAGGGGATTCAAACCCGGTACATGTGAAAGGTTATTAGATATAACTGTGTCTAGATTCAGATAATCTAGTGGCGCCCTGCTAGACCATATTCACTTAGTATTTGTTTAAACATGCACTTAACATCAAACCAAGAAATGAAAGTGTACAAGATCTACTGTCTGTATACCTGAGTTATATTTGATTGAATTACTAGTGTACTCACCTCACGTGATTTCATATACCTGAGTTATAATACTTGTTATTAATAATTTGCTTATAATTATTGATAGTGGGATATCTTGAGAAATCTAATGATAGAAATATGTTTCATTTCATCCAATGATCCGTAATATGATAGATAACTCAGTCTGATCTTTGGTTTAATAGCCACTACTCAGGTCAAATAATTCTTTTCTTTTGATATAAAAATCTACAATGCATTTTTCATTTATTAAGCTAAAAAGATTTATATTTGAATCTTTTCATAATTATTAAATACATTTGGATCGTTTGATCATCTTTATTAAGTTACATTTTTTAACAATACTGGAATATTTGAGATTTTTACAATATTTGAATTTTTTTGATTCTTTAATAGACCAGATCTCATTTAAATACACTGGATCTTTGAACTCCTTTAATTTTGTTATAATATTCTGTTGAAGAATTCCATATATATATATATATATATATATATATATATATATACTGGAATTAATTCTGTTGAAGAATTGTTAACCATTGGATAATTCTAACTGATGACGATTAAAGTTCATTACTTGTTTGTATATCCTTTTACTTAATGACAAGAAATTACTTTTAACAGTTTGAGATATGTGAATATTTGCAAATATTTAAAATATACCAAGAATTCCCATGTATTTATCTCAACATATTTTAGCTAGGATGTAATCAAGGAAACAATCATTTAAAAACTGGCATAGTAAGTTAAATAACGTACTATCTATTAGTTGCTGTTTTTCTGACCCACTTTTTAAGTGAACCACATGAGCTGATATTTAGTTTAATACTTTAGATTAATAAGAATTGTAAGTCAGGCAATCTGAAAATATACCTGCTAGATATTTTTATATGTAAAGTTAATCTCTACTATAAAGGGTTATGTATAATAATTAACATATTTCATGGACTTTATAAATATAAATATTGGAAATATAATGAGAATTGTGTATTTGTTTAAATATATTTGAGTTATATTGTGGCCAGGCAAAAAAATCCAATTAAAGAACTAAAAATTGCCTTATCTAATAGATGTAGAGTAAAATGGGGCACATAAAAGTACTACTCCAAATAGTGTGCAATACCACTTATTAAGTGTTTGCTTAATTATATAATATGTGAAGTAATTTCAGTAATTTTAAACTTTTCTCAAAAAAATGTAATTCACTACAAATAATGCATATAACATGTATACTAAGATAATCTTTGCAAACTCGAATCTGATCAACAAACTAATATTAAACATACATCAATAAGTTATAGTAATTCAGCCAATGCACATGTGCTTTAAAGATAAATTATAAATGAATACTCAATTTTTCCAGACATGAGATATAGTATTTTAAAAAGAATGGAATGAATCCGCCCATTCTTTCAACCCAAACATTTATGTATGGGCAAATCTTAAGTATGTGGAAATAAGAGCATGAAGGTGTTACACGATCACTTTAAATTACATTTGTTATGTTTGAAGAAATGACACTTGTGAAATCTTTACAATTTACAAACCATCATTCTTTAGTTGAAATTAAACATATATAATGAGATATTATTTTATATAGCGCTATATCCTTAAAGCGCATGTGCATTGGCTTAATCACTAATATTACTATTACATAAAAAACATAGCACTATATAAAATAATATCTCATCAATAAGTTATGTAATATCAGATACAAAGATTCAGCTCTTATTAATATTGTTAAAACATTCTATGCTAAAATTAGGAACAGACCTACTCAAACAGATGAAAAACTCTGGATATCACTTTCTTACTACTCAGAGGTTATCCACTGTATAAACAAAATCTGTGCAGAAACATACAGATTTAATCTTTACACCCCTCATGCCTTGAATCACCTCATTAACAATATGAAAGATAAGCTGCCCCAGAGCAGGTTTTCCAAGTCACGTATAAAATTATATGCAATAATGCAAACTGCAACACATTTTATTTTAAAGAATATTATATCAACCTTTCTACAAGAATCTTGCAGCACAAATATCAATACAATCGAGCTAAAACTAATACAGATATTAAATATATTTCCCCCAAATACAAGTCTAAACATGGTTATGGCTTTGAACCCACATCCACTAGAATTAAACAAAGCAAAACTCTCCATACAGTATTGCCACCCTGTGCCAACCAGAATAGTCAATGAATTCCAGAAGGCTTGTGCATAAAATCACTATCTAATGCCTACTTATCCAATATCCCCAGACTAGTTTCTGGCTTGTGGCCATCGTCAGTGAGGAGGTTTGGATCTGAGAGCACTGCACCTAGATCTTAGGATCCAATGCAACCCTCCAGCACCCACCTTTTATCTCTACTTAACTACAAAACTATGTGAATGTAATTGAAAACATAAAAATGTTTTCAATCTTAGCTCAATAGCTTATATAGTCATATGGGTCTGAACTCAGTTCAGCTGCCATACATTTTGGTGTCTTTGGCTCTTTAACAACCATAGCCACCACTATCCTATTAGGCAGGATTGGTGTTAAACCATTAAGCATCACATGATCACCATCTTATCCTAGCATATAATTGTTTATAAACAAAGCAAAACTCTCCATACAGTATTGCCACCCTGTGCCAACCAGAGTAATCAATGAATGCCAGAGGCTTGTGCATAAAATCCCTATCTAATGCCCATGCATCCAATATCACCAGACTAGTTTCTGGCTTGTGGCCATCATCAGTGAGGAGCTTTGGATCTTAGAGCACTGCACCTAGATCTTAGGATCTAATGCAACCCTCCAGCACCCACCTTTTATCTTTACTTAACTACAAAACTATGAGAATGAAACTATGAGAATGAAATTGGAAAACACAAAAATATTTTCAATCTAAGCTCAATAGCTTATATAGTCATATGGTCTGGTGCTGGAGGGTTGCATTAGATCCTAAGATCTAGGTGCAGTGCTCTCAGATCCAAAGCTCCTCACTGATGATGGCCACAATCCAGAAACTCATCTGGGGATATTGGATGCATGGGCATTAGATAGGGATTTTGTGCACAAGCCTTCTGGCATTCATTGATTACTCTGGTTGGCACAGGGTGGCAATACTGTATGGAGAGTTTTGCTTTGTTTATAAACAATTATGTGCTAGTATAAGATGGTGATCATGTGATGCTTAATGGTTATCAACTAGAATTGTCTGTTCCAAAAAAAATGATGATAAACCCAAAGTTAAAGAGGCCTGGTACCTCACCAACAATATACATTCAATCAACAAGAAATAATCCTGCAACCTCTGTCAAAAAAGTGGTTCATTTAAATAAATTAATTTCCATCTTATAATCAAATTTTATGTAAATTACAACTTCTGTGATTTTTCTATAAATCTTGTAATTCTCTTGCATAATTATAGCTATGAGTATGATTACTAAAGCGTGCTCAGCATACTAAATTGATGTATTTAGTATTTTTATTTTATAGTATTAAACAAGCTTTTTTTAATATGTGTGTTGCATGTATTATTCACATTGAAGATAAAAACACAACTTCCATATTATTTCCAATATTTATATTTATAATCCTATCAATATATATATATAAACTTGAAATTAGTTACACATGTTATACGTACATTTCTTTTTATTATTAAAAAATATATTTGATAAGAAATGTATTCTCATTATTTTGCGATTGCTTTAAATTAAATAATGTAGATTTTGCTTTATATATAAATAGAAAGAACTATAGGTATTACAATAGGAAAGTAAACTATGAGAGAAGAATCTTTTGAACTGTTTCTTTAACCATTTTATTATTTTATTAAATCAGTAACTCAAAGTTAACTTCAAACTTCTTAATAAAAACATGTCCTATGAGATATCTATCATTGGCATGAATGTAATTAACACATCCAACCGTGAATATTGATAAGCTTATCTATATTTATTGGTGAATCTCCAGAACTATTGAAGATTTTGTGCGAACAAATACAAATGCCATTGCAATTTTAATATCTCTCACATTAATAGAAATGGTCTTAAATCAATATCTCAAACACAAAATTATTATAAGACACACACACTCATTATTATATGCATTTCTATAAAAGAAAAAATAATTAAGTTATACATTTTTTGATAACAAAATTAATTAAATTTATTAATTATAAAATTTGCTGAATAATATCTCACAGAAGAAAATTAACTTGCGATTTACGGTTTTTTATATTCCTTCTTTATTTATATATATAAACTTTCAATACAAAATTGTATTTAGCTGTTACTCTTCGCCTTATCTACGTTTTTTTTCAATCCTGAACTCAAATTATGATTTTTTTAAAACTCTGACATATCTTATTTTTGGTCTGTTTATTATTTTTTAAATCATATATTTCTACATTCATTAATTCACAATCATGTAACTATACGGCATTTGATTGATGCAACATTTGACTGATTACATATAAATTTTGAAATTGTATTAATCAAAATCTTGTCAATTTTTATATTGATTTATCTAATTTTCTTTAATTATGTAATATGCATGTGTTATTCTGTGTAAATAACAAACTCATCAAAAATATTTATTAAATTTTAGATTAAACTGAGACATTAATTCTCTAGTCTATAATAGATACTCATTAATCAATCTATTATTGGATGATAATTTGAATTAATTATGGGCTGGCTATTTACAAAATTTTGAAACTGTTTGCAACTGAAAAAATTTCCACAATTTGTCTAACCTAGACTCTAAAATCAGATTAAAGATAGCAGGCAGATAATCTAATGATCATGTCATGAAACTCTTCCTAGAGCATATATATATATATATATATAAATTATTAATCAATGTTACATATATATATATATATATATTGTAACCTAGTGTTATTGACACTTGGTTTACTTGGCATTATTTCTGCAGGAAAACAATGCTATTCTTTAAAGAAATAAAAAGATAAAATAACAATAGTAATAATTGATTAATAAAGTATGCTATTCACTCACTTTGGCATGTTTTGGGTGAATAACTAATAGATTTAATAACTCAATGTCATTTTTAAAGAGAGAACATGAATAATTTAATTGAGATATTAATAATTAGAGCAAATTAATATGGTATAAAAGCTAAACAGTAATTGATTTTGGATGGGTAGAGGGGGGAGTGGATGAGTGTCTTATCATAAAGCACAATAACTTCTGGTAATTTCTTTTTGTAAAAAAAAAAAAAAAAATTAAAAAAAAAAAAAAAAAAAAATAATGTTTAAAGAATTATACATCACTGATTGTTAATTTAATGTATTTATTATTATTTTTTTATATTGTCAAATTACTTTGTAATCCAGGTAAATAATACTGAAAACTATATGATTGTAATAAGTTTTTCCTTTCTTTTGTTTATGTTATAATCAAATGATTATTTTTCTGGAAGAGGTCGCTAAAGTAAAAAAAAAAAAAAAACAACAACAAAACGAAACAACCAATTTCATAATCAAGATCATTTTTTTTGAAAAAAAAAATAGATAGTCTGCTTTTAGTTTTCAAGGAAGGAACAGTGCTGAAATTTGGTAACTCAATTTTTTCATTTTATTTTGCAGAAATAAATGTAATCAAAGTAAAATTTTAATAATATAATGTGTGGCTAAATTTTTTTGATAAGATATCCTGATTTTCTTTGCCATCTACCTATTTAAAGACCTTTTATACTTAAAAGTTTATTGTCTCGCGCTAAAGTTCAAAAATGACAGATGTAACTAAAAGAGTCACGAAAAATTATATTATATCTAAATTAAGGAAAAGAAGCGATTTCCAAGAAAAGATTAATTATTTATTAACTTTATGTCATTTATTGATATTTTCTTGGTATAGAAAGAAAAAAAAAAATAATTGAAAGAAATATTTTGAAACCAAGGAAAATCAACTAGAAACATTTTCGCGCTCTTTCTCAATATTGTCTGCCTTTACAAGTAATGTAGTTACATACGTTAAAATATGTTTTATTCACCAAGAATTGTCTGGAAATAATAATAATGATAAATAAGATTAAATTATGCACCTGTATATTTTTTAAAAAAAAATATAAAAAAAAATATAAACTTTCTCAGAGTAAATATAGGAAAAGTTATATAGGGGCATTCTTACGGAGAAGTTACCGTTAAAAAAAAAATTTATAATTCCTAAAGTATGAACAAAACCAAATATCTTAGTGACTTAATGATAAAAATAAATGATATATTATATTATACATCAGTTGGAATTATTAAAACTTCATGTACACGTAAATTGACTGCAGTTATTATCATAATAATCTCTCGGAAAATTGCGCATTTTCGTCCATAAGTAAGCTAGCTAATAAGTATACGTATCGTCAATAAAAAAAAATATTGTGTATGTTTATCGTCTATAGTCAAATATTCGTCTATGTTAGAAGTCTATTTTTTTTCTTGGATCCCAAAATTGTAGTAGTTTAATTCAAGTAAGAATTAATCTTCAATTCTGCTATATTTTTCTTTACCTAATTTATTAAACGCACAAAATAAGAGAAAACTTTTATTTAAAGGAAATAATACCATGCGTTTATTGTTTTTAAACTTGCTTCGTGAAATACGACTGGATAAAGCTCTTCACCTGGACCAATTGCTCAACAGAAAAACATTTTCTAATGAGAGAGTATGCACTTGTTAATTAATGATTGTTTAAAACTAAGTTATAAATGATATGTATTTTTTTTGTTATATCACATAGGTTAAAGTCTGTATGGTCAAGTGATATTTAATAGCCTTGTAATGACAAAGGTATGTTTTAATATAATTATTATAGGTTAAGTTGATATTTAACACGAAAAAAAAAAATCTATAAAATATGTTTTAATTATTACATACAATTGTAGGTAGAAATTTTGTATGTTAGATACGTAAAAGAAAAATATTTAGATATTTAAGGGGTAAAATAAATATTGAAAATTATCAGAAGTAACTAAAAAAAAAAAAAATGCTATAACAAAATATTTCTTGTTAAAGTTTTGAAACGAATTTATACTGTATTAATTGAGGAATTTATTCCTAATTATTCTTAAATAACACATCCACTTTATTTAGTTTAAGATAGTATGCTACCAACTATTTTTGAATGTTCCTTTATTAAAATTAAAATTATTATACTTTTATTCTATGATGTCCATTGATTTCAGATGTTGATCAAAGTATACCCGGTAACATAAGTTTATTATAATCAGTGTATTTACTTATCCTGCCCAGATATAGCATTGGTATATGCTTAATATTCGCATAGGTAATAATTATAATGTATTTATTTTGTGGGATGAAAAATGATCTCCCCAAAAGCTTTGTTTTCCATGAGAGGAAGATTATAAAGATAATGTTCGGGTATGTTTATAGCCCAAGTGATCGATTCTCATAGATAGGACGATCAAGAATTTATCTAGCATTTAGTATGCTTCATTCGTTTAAATCCCAGGAGAGGATTGTATTTGGTGTGTGTTCGTTGTATGCCCAAGTAAGAGGCAAGAAACCACCAAAATATTTTAATGTAGTAGATTACTCTACAGACCTTCGTGGTTATTCCATATTCCTCATGTGAAAATAAAGATAGCTCCACCATGGAAGGTGTTGATTATTGTGCTTAATTTTGAAAGTTCGGGCAAGATAAAGGTTATATTGGAGGTGTTAGTTCCTCAAGATCCACTTTAGTATAAATAGTGCGTTAGTAACTAAGATCAATATCTGTATTGTGCTGCTAAATATTGCTAGTATTTGACAAGTAAATCAATGGAGAAAGTAATTAAAATTGCGTAATTTAAAACGCTTATTTACTGAAGGAATATTCAAATGCAATATTTAATTCTGGTTAGTAATTAAATAATACTCATATTTAAAATTATACGTATGAATAAAATTTGTATCATAACTTAAGTTAGCATTAAGTTAAATGTAAGATGGTAAGTGTAACTTCTGATAACTGGCCTATAATTAGAATAGGTTATCCCATTAAAGACCATAAATAAAGTAAATGTATTAGAAATAAATTTAATATTTTGCGTATTGCATATGATGGGATTAATCATTTAAAAAAAAAAAAAAATAGTTAGTCAATAATTTTGAATAAAAGCTTCTACAAGGTTACCAAAATTTAATAAACAATGTATTGGTAATGAAATGTACTTTTAGTTAATCAATCCATATGATTGCATACAGGAGAAGTAGTAACCTCTAGTCCATAACCAAAAGAGTATACAGATTAATGTCAGTTATATTTTATATTTTTGTATTACTATGGGATTATTGAATAAATGTTCATATATTTTTTTTTGTGATAATAATAAATTATAGTCTTGTTAAAATTTGTTGTAGATTCATTTTTTTTGTTTTTATATGCTAAATATAAGTGTTTGCACAATATTTGCAAAACCTTTTCTTGAGTCCGAAATCATTCCAAATTCTTAAAAACTTAATATACCAGATAAATAAAGTTAAGCAGATCGGAATATGTCATTATATTTTAGTTTAATGATAATTATTTATGGAGTTGAAAACTTAAGACTAAACATTCACCTTTGTGTAAAAAAAAAAAAAAATGAATTTATTCCCAAACCATTAACTTTGGTTGCACATTATTCCATTCCCATTTAGTTAAATTGTCTAAGTAATAAATCTTAGTTATATTATTGTGTTGTCATGGATGATGGAAGGACACAAAAAGCACCCTTGTCTTTTTATTATTCTGACTGAGATTCTGAAAAAAAAAAAGGGCTGTGTTATTCAAAATTATACGTCATTATTGAATAGAATTATCATCTCTTTAAATAATATAGCAGTTGATATGAGAGATGAAGACACATTGAATTTAAGTAAAATAAATGTTTCCTATAGCCGACCAGAATGCCAGTCATATGCGACAACACAATACTGCCGAGCATTTCCTTACATGAAACAAAGAACCCTGAGATTAATATTATTATAATTATTCTTTAAATTAATAAGTGATCAATTATTGTTGTTATTACAATCGTGGCATGGCTTAAGAGAATTGAATGTACAATTGTATTATATGAAAAGTATTTTAGATCATATTGGAAAATTAATGGATATGTTGCTTTATTTTGGTTGCCTTAACAACAACCTGAAAAATTAGTGTCATGGGTGCAAATAAATAACGAAACTAAAATAAACTAAACTAATAAAAATAGACTGGGTTAGAAATGGCCGCCCAACTACAGGGGCCTTCGATGGCTATAGCTGGCCACGAGGAATTTAGTAAACTTTTCTTGAAGTCAATATTAATATTGTTTGCACTTGAATGGATTAGTTATTCATTGATTAAAAATATTTGCCAATAATGAATTGTTTTAGCCATAAGATATTATGTGAATATCTATTATATGATCTAATCTTTTGCCACTGAAAAATAAATAATTAAGTTGTCAGTTTAGGATGTTGTGGTCTGTAGGCAATTCCATAAAACACTGTAATGATTTTATCATTTATGATGATCTGTTTGTCTGGTCTTGTGATTGGCACTTATGCTATATTACATAATATCTAATGATATTTATATGGACCAAGAAGCATGTGAAAAAAAAAAAAAGCATATTTAGTAGTTAATGTTGGAGCTTTAGGGATATTAAATGTCAGAGCATAGTTTTTGGTGTAGATTGTTTTTGGTAGGAGAGGCATGGAGGCAGGATGTCTTGTCAATAATTTCTTATCGATAAATTTATTAATAGTTCATTGCTAATATTTCAGTACTGTTAAATACTAAAAGAGTTAGAATTTTAATATGAGTGAAAACAAAGATAATCATAGTATTTCTGAGGATTTGGGAGGATCCCAAGAGTTACAATCCCCTGATACACAGACTCCATATTTTAGTGTACAATTAAAAGAGGAAGGGGAAGATTTGGATATAGCTAACCCAGAAGAAGCCACAATAATAAAGGGAAAACATGAAAATGAGCCAGATCAATTAATGAGAAATACATTGGAGGAATTCTTGAAAAAATTAGAAAAATCAAATAGTGAATTGAAAAGTCAGATACAAAACTCAAATAGTGAATTAAAAAGTGAATTAAAAAGTCAGATCCAAAACTCAAATAGTAAATTAGAACAATCAAATAGTGAATTAAAAAGTCAGATCCAAAACTCAAATAGTAAATTAGAACAATCAAATAGTGAATTAAAAAGTCAGATCCAAAACTCAAATAGTAAATTAGAACAATCAAATAGTGAATTAAAAAGTCAGATCCAAAACTCAAATAGTAAATTAGAACAATCAAATAGTGAATTAAAAAGTCAGATCCAAAACTCAAATAGTAAATTAGAACAATCAAATAGTGAATTAAAAAGTCAGATACAAAATTTAAATATTAAATTAGAGAATCAAATGCAGGAGATCAAAGAGACATCTCAAAATCAAGTACAGGAGATAAAGGACTTAAGGGAAGATTTGAGAAATCATGTAGAAGAATCAAAATTGGCCTCTGAAAAGCTGGAAATAAGAATAAGGAAAGAGATCGAAACAAATTCTGAAAGGGCAGAAAATATGATTGAGGCTATCCAGCAGGACTTTAAAAGTCAATATATTGTATTAAACAATGAAGTACAGGAAATAAGAAATTATCAAAAGGAAACAGTAGTATTTCAAAGAGAAGTTCAGGATAGAGTTGAATCTATTAAGGGAGAATTAGACAGTGCTAGAAGTGAAGTTAGTAATTTGAAAGAGGAAGTTAAAAATATAACTCTAGCACCTGACAATGTAGTGAAAGGATGTCAGAGCCAGATTACCAGATTAATAGCTAAACTAGAAACTCAAGAGTTAACCCAATGTGAGATTAATCAAAATCTAGAAAGTGAGCTAAGTCAAGTTATGGGAAGAGTAGAAAATTTTAATGATATAATAAAGAGTAATGCACAGCTATTACATAATAATCTCCAAGATGAAATAGGGGAATTAATGACTCAGTGTGAGAGTAAAGTCTATCAAAGGTTAGAAGATAAATTCGGGATAGATAAAGATGAAACTATTAACCAATTGGAACAACAGATTAAACACTTAAATGTAGGCCTAAAAGATAGTTCAAAGAGAATAGACTGTGAATGGCAGAACTATAAGTTAGAATTAGAGAGTCGAATGCAAGCTATAGACTATAATAGGGATAATTTTACAAAAAGTAAAAAAGTTGTTCAAAGTAAAGGTTTATCTGAAACTCAAGTAAAGGAAACAAATAATGGTCATAATAACCAAGTAATATCTGAGTTACATACGGTAATTAATCCAGTAGAATCAATATACGATCCATTAAATGAGGCTAGAAGTAAAGTCATGCTAGAGCCAGAAAGTAATAGCTCCATGGCCTTAAAATTCTTAAAAATAAAATTTTTTAGAGGTGAATATCTGGAGAATCCACACGAGTATCTCCAGAATCTGGAGGAGTTATTCACCTTATGTCATTTATCTGAGATAGAAAAGATTGCTATTGCCGCTAACCATTTGTGTGCAGCATCTAAAGACTGGTGGCAATCATTATTTATTAAACCAGAAACATATGGAGACTTCAAATATCTTATGTTAGCCAGTTTTTGGGGGGAAGACCGCCAAGATAACCTGAGATATCAGATATCTCAGGAAAGATATCATGTAAATAAGGGTAGTTATACTCAGTTTTTCAGGAGTCAGGCCGTCAAATTGAAAACCTTGACAGCTTATCCTTTATCTGAGACACAAATTGTGCGAATAATTCGCCATAATCTGCCGAGGCATATAGAGCAGATCTTGATTGCTGCTGACAGACATACCATAGAAGAGGTAGTAGAAATTTTAGATTCGTTAGAGACCAGCGATAGGAATATTGATAATAGAATTAGGGTAAATAGAGACACCCATCCGATGGTGAGTAATATCAATTTTGCAGATAGGTCACATATGGGAAGGAGGAAGTTAGTTAGAGAAAAAGGATATTATAGGACGAATCCCTATGGTAGACAGAATAGCCACCTCAGTAGGCCAACAGTTAAGAGTAGAATTCTGAATGAGAATCAGCCTTCTACTAGTGGTATCCCAACAATACCAAAGAAAAATATAAAAGGTAGTAAAAGTAGCGGGGCATTAAATTAAAAAGGACCTCGCAGGAATGTTCCTCACTTCGGGGCCCTATTTTTAAACATATGGGGAACAGCATAATGTAGAACATGACCAAGCACTGGCCAGAATTAACCTTAAAAAGATGGGTGATAAACGCACTCGTTATTCCAAAACCAGTCCACATCCTTTTAAAGTCCATGATTTTGTTTTAATTAGAACTCCCCATGTGAGTAATCTCCGGAAACATATGTTTAGAAAATTCATGTATCTTTATGAAGGCCCCTATGAAATTGTGAAACAAGTGGGTGAGAATGCCTTTTTAGTCTCAACCCCTGATGGAACAAGAGGTACCTATAATGCCCGAAGCTTACTACCATATCCCAAGCAAAATTAAATCCTTTAAACTGTATTTATTGACATAAGAAAGAAGTAGGATATAAACTTAGTAATACCATAAGAAGTGTTAAAAATGCATATATTATTTTATTTTTTATTTATTATAACGGTGGGAGAATTGTAACCTAGTGTTATTGACACTTGGTTTACTTGGCATTATTTCTGCAGGAAAACAATGCTATTCTTTAAAGAAATAAAAAGATAAAATAACAATAGTAATAATTGATTAATAAAGTATGCTATTCACTCACTTTGGCATGTTTTGGGTGAATAACTAATAGATTTAATAACTCAATGTCATTTTTAAAGAGAGAACATGAATAATTTAATTGAGATATTAATAATTAGAGCAAATTAATATGGTATAAAAGCTAAACAGTAATTGATTTTGGATGGGTAGAGGGGGGAGTGGATGAGTGTCTTATCATAAAGCACAATAACTTCTGGTAATTTCTTTTTGTAAAAAAAAAAAAAAAAAAAAAAAAAAAAAAGAAAAAAATAATGTTTAAAGAATTATACATCACTGATTGTTAATTTAATGTATTTATTATTATTTTTTATATTGTCAAATTACTTTGTAATCCAGGTAAATAATACTGAAAACTATATGATTGTAATAAGTTTTTCCTTTCTTTTGTTTATGTTATAATCAAATGATTATTTTTCTGGAAGAGGTCGCTAAAGTAAAAAAAAAAAACAACAACAAAACGAAACAACCAATTTCATAATCAAGATCATTTTTTTTTTGAAAAAAAAAAGATAGTCTGCTTTTAGTTTTCAAGGAAGGAACAGTGCTGAAATTTGGTAACTCAATTTTTTCATTTTATTTTGCAGAAATAAATGTAATCAAAGTAAAATTTTAATAATATAATGTGTGGCTAAATTTTTTTGATAAGATATCCTGATTTTCTTTGCCATCTACCTATTTAAAGACCTTTTATACTTAAAAGTTTATTGTCTCACGCTAAAGTTCAAAAATGACAGATGTAACTAAAAGAGTCACGAAAAATTATATTATATCTAAATTAAGGAAAAGAAGCGATTTCCAAGAAAAGATTAATTATTTATTAACTTTATGTCATTTATTGATATTTTCTTGGTATAGAAAGAAAAAAAAATAATTGAAAGAAATATTTTGAAACCAAGGAAAATCAACTAGAAACATTTTCGCGCTCTTTCTCAATATTGTCTGCCTTTACAAGTAATGTAGTTACATACGTTAAAATATGTTTTATTCACCAAGAATTGTCTGGAAATAATAATAATGATAAATAAGATTAAATTATGCACCTGTATATTTTTTAAAAAAATATATAAAAAAAATATAAACTTTCTCAGAGTAAATATAGGAAAAGTTATATAGGGGCATTCTTACGGAGAAGTTACCGTTAAAAAAAAATTTATAATTCCTAAAGTATGAACAAAACCAAATATCTTAGTGACTTAATGATAAAAATAAATGATATATTATATTATACATCAGTTGGAATTATTAAAACTTCATGTACACGTAAATTGACTGCAGTTATTATCATAATAATCTCTCGGAAAATTGCGCATTTTCATCCATAAGTAAGCTAGCTAATAAGTATACGTATCGTCAATAAAAAAAAAAATATTGTGTATGTTTATCGTCTATAGTCAAATATTCGTCTATGTTAGAAGTCTATTTTTTTTCTTGGATCCCAAAATTGTAGTAGTTTAATTCAAGTAAGAATTAATCTTCAATTCTGCTATATTTTTCTTTACCTAATTTATTAAACGCACAAAATAAGAGAAAACTTTTATTTAAAGGAAATAATACCATGCGTTTATTGTTTTTAAACTTGCTTCGTGAAATACGACTGGATAAAGCTCTTCACCTGGACCAATTGCTCAACAGAAAAACATTTTCTAATGAGAGAGTATGCACTTGTTAATTAATGATTGTTTAAAACTAAGTTATAAATGATATGTATTTTTTTTGTTATATCACATAGGTTAAAGTCTGTATGGTCAAGTGATATTTAATAGCCTTGTAATGACAAAGGTATGTTTTAATATAATTATTATAGGTTAAGTTGATATTTAACACGAAAGAAAAAAATCTATAAAATATGTTTTAATTATTACATACAATTGTAGGTAGAAATTTTGTATGTTAGATACGTAAAAGAAAAATATTTAGATATTTAAGGGGTAAAATAAATATTGAAAATTATCAGAAGTAACTAAAAAAAAAAAAAAATGCTATAACAAAATATTTCTTGTTAAAGTTTTGAAACGAATTTATACTGTATTAATTGAGGAATTTATTCCTAATTATTCTTAAATAACACATCCACTTTATTTAGTTTAAGATAGTATGCTACCAACTATTTTTGAATGTTCCTTTATTAAAATTAAAATTATTATACTTTTATTCTATGATGTCCATTGATTTCAGATGTTGATCAAAGTATACCCGGTAACATAAGTTTATTATAATCAGTGTATTTACTTATCCTGCCCAGATATAGCATTGGTATATGCTTAATATTCGCATAGGTAATAATTATAATGTATTTATTTTGTGGGATGAAAAATGATCTCCCCAAAAGCTTTGTTTTCCATGAGAGGAAGATTTTAAATATAATGTTCGGGTATGTTTATAGCCCAAGTGATCGATTCTCATAGATAGGACGATCAAGAATTTATCTAGCATTTAGTATGCTTCATTCGTTTAAATCCCAGGAGAGGATTGTATTTGGTGTGTGTTCGTTGTATGCCCAAGTAAGAGGCAAGAAACCACCAAAATATTTTAATGTAGTAGATTACTCTACAGACCTTCGTGGTTATTCCATATTCCTCATGTGAAAATAAAGATAGCTCCACCATGGAAGGTGTTGATTATTGTGCTTAATTTTGAAAGTTCGGGCAAGATAAAGGTTATATTGGAGGTGTTAGTTCCTCAAGATCCACTTTAGTATAAATAGTGCGTTAGTAACTAGGATCAATATCTGTATTGTGCTGCTAAATATTGCTAGTATTTGACAAGTAAATCAATGGAGAAAGTAATTAAAATTGCGTAATTTAAAACGCTTATTTACTGAAGGAATATTCAAATGCAATATTTAATTCTGGTTAGTAATTAAATAATACTCATATTTAAAATTATACGTATGAATAAAATTTGTATCATAACTTAAGTTAGCATTAAGTTAAATGTAAGATGGTAAGTGTAACTTCTGATAACTGGCCTATAATTAGAATAGGTTATCCCATTAAAGACCATAAATAAAGTAAATGTATTAGAAATAAATTTAATATTTTGCGTATTGCATATGATGGGATTAATCATTTAAAAAAAAAAAAAAATAGTTAGTCAATAATTTTGAATAAAAGCTTCTACAAGGTTACCAAAATTTAATAAACAATGTATTGGTAATGAAATGTACTTTTAGTTAATCAATCCATATGATTGCATACAGGAGAAGTAGTAACCTCTAGTCCATAACCAAAAGAGTATACAGATTAATGTCAGTTATATTTTATATTTTTGTATTACTATGGGATTATTGAATAAATGTTCATATATTTTTTTTTGTGATAATAATAAATTATAGTCTTGTTAAAATTTGTTGTAGATTCATTTTTTTTGTTTTTATATGCTAAATATAAGTGTTTGCACAATATTTGCAAAACCTTTTCTTGAGTCCGAAATCATTCCAAATTCTTAAAAACTTAATATACCAGATAAATAAAGTTAAGCAGATCGGAATATGTCATTATATTTTAGTTTAATGATAATTATTTATGGAGTTGAAAACTTAAGACTAAACATTCACCTTTGTGTAAAAAAAAAAAAAAAATGAATTTATTCCCAAACCATTAACTTTGGTTGCACATTATTCCATTCCCATTTAGTTAAATTGTCTAAGTAATAAATCTTAGTTATATTATTGTGTTGTCATGGATGATGGAAGGACACAAAAAGCACCCTTGTCTTTTTATTATTCTGACTGAGATTCTGAAAAAAAAAAAAAAAAGGCTGTGTTATTCAAAATTATACGTCATTATTGAATAGAATTATCATCTCTTTAAATAATATAGCAGTTGATATGAGAGATGAAGACACATTGAATTTAAGTAAAATAAATGTTTCCTATAGCCGACCAGAATGCCAGTCATATGCGACAACACAATACTGCCGAGCATTTCCTTACATGAAACAAAGAACCCTGAGATTAATATTATTATAATTATTCTTTAAATTAATAAGTGATCAATTATTGTTGTTATTACAATCGTGGCATGGCTTAAGAGAATTGAATGTACAATTGTATTATATGAAAAGTATTTTAGATCATATTGGAAAATTAATGGATATGTTGCTTTATTTTGGTTGCCTTAACAACAACCTGAAAAATTAGTGTCATGGGTGCAAATAAATAAACAAGTGCGAATAAACTAAACTAATAAAAATATTGGGTTAGAAATAAAATAAATTAAACTATATATAAAAAAATATACTGGGTTAGAATATATATATATTCTTTTCTTTTTTAGAAAAAATAATTTTATATAAATAATGCTATAATCCTTATATTATTATTAATTTAGCACCATGTATTAAATATGAATTGCATTTTATGTTTCATGAGCAATGATATAGGTCTGAGTTCAATTAGACTCATATTTTAATGGAGAACTATTCATATGTAATTGTATTGTGGATCTAGTACCCTCTATTAATGAAAGAACTGGAAGTACTAAAATATATAGTTACTGAGCTCAACTCATATTTACATAATTATTCATGTAATTTGGTTTGTGTTGAAAATCCTTGGCTATTTCAATTTCAGATTTTTAACATGGTAGATAAAATTTTATCAAGAAGGGTATGGATAGTTTCTAGTTACATGATGCATTCTTTCCAACTATGAATTCCAATTCTTACTGACTATATGAAGACTGGATGCTGCTCTGAGGATGGAGGTATAATGTATCTGATAATCAGTAATTAGTTAGGCTTACAGTAGATAGTACTGATTATTCTTGTCTTAGTTAAATAGCTAACATTAGGAATACATTTTCACTATATTTCATATCACTTCTGCTAAGTTTGCATTTTTATTCAAATCATTTTAAAATCATTTAAGCATTTTCAATGTTAACTCTCAGTTAGGATTAAGCAAAGATTTACTGAAAATTATGTTGTTAATGAACAATACTAATAGGTTTAAACTTAAATATAAGTAACCATGAATTCTTTCAACAGTAATGAAGGCTGAAACATATTATAATCATATTTTTATTTTACAATCAGTAGATTAGCATTTATTTAATTCACTCACAATAATCTGGAACTTTTACTTCTTAGTGGATAATAATTATGTAGTTATTTACGAACCAATGATTGAATTATTGACTATTGGAGCTCTGGATCAACTATCTGAAGAAACCCATTCTAATCTTGTTTAGAACGTAAAAAAAAAATCTAAATGAAACTGAAACCAAAGACATGGGCATGAATATCGCATCTCACTAATGAAATTCTTAGGTATAGCTACTCAGACTTTTAATTTAATTTATAAGTAAAATGAAAAGTTATAACAGGTATTAAAAGTCTTTGTAAAAAATAAATAAATCCTTAATTAGTTTTGAAAAACATCAATTAAATCGGCTTTTTTCTTTACTACAGAGGTCGGGTTGAGTGTTTTTTTTTGTTTTATGGTTGATAGTATTTGATAATTAAGGCCATTAAATGTAGTATCATTCTTGTCTATCTGAGACTTATTTTTCGTTCTCAGAAATTCTGATATTTTAATTTTAAATTTGAATTCTTGGCTCAGTTATTCTTTCCTTCAATTTTTACTTTATTTTTCTAGAAGGATTACAGGCAAATCTTATTAAAAAAAATTTTGATTGCCATTTGTATCAATAACTTCTTTGGGTTGCTAAGTTTTAGAAGGTTTCAACTTTTACTGTTTTTGCTTGGGTTATTTAATTTTTTTTTCAATGCTAATGAGCTTTCATGTTCCGATTACAAGGTCAATTTCAAAGGAATTTACATTCTTTCAGTAAGCTCGAGTCTAAAGCTTACATAGACATATTGGCTATAATAAATATGACTTCCTTTTTTATTTTTACTATTGTCACTGGAAAAAAAATTATTTTTCAAGATTTTCTAAAATATTGTTCAATAACTTTACTATCAGTATTTCCTTTGTGTGTGTGTGTATATATATATATATAGCTGTTATTAAATTTAAATTCAGTTCAGATTTTCTAATTAATTCGATTAAGCAGAGTAATTACTACCAGGAAGATTTTTTATTTACATTTGCGGATTTGGAATAAGTATATTTCGCACTTATAAAATCATTGTTACTGAAGTTAAAATTTTTTATGTGATTGTAAAATAATAAACCTAATACCAACTGCAAAGTTTGCTGAGCTCACGATTAGTAGAAATTGATTAAACTTCTCAAAATATTAAGCTTTTACCAATATTCCTGATAAATCATGATAAATCAATTTTTCCCTTAATTAGTAACATTGTTTCTATGGGTTATTAAGCAGTTATGTTACTTAATCTTAATTATTGACCATAAAATATTTAATAGCAATACGAAATTCATTTTACTCTTTTTTTTCCTCCTAAAATATAAATCAAATAGATTTTATAAATGAATGTAAGAATACCTTTAGTAGTCCTTAATTGCCATTTTATTTGGGTAAATTTTTATTAAAATTTTAACCTAACATTTATGAAATGATCTGGATCAATACCTAGTTAAAAGTGTGATGATTTATATCCTCCAGTTTAATTTCATAGTCAAGTTTTTATATGCAATACTCATCATAAAAACACAACTGTAAATTTTACTTTTTGATATTTGATTTGACTTAGGTTTTGCATGGTCTATCAGATGACCCCACTTTTGTCAGGTATCTGTTATCTACAAAAGGTTACATTTGGTGGCACTACAGTAGTGAAAGAAAAAGAATATGCTGTTAGAAAATCTTCTTTGTTTCTTTGAACATGTAGGTATTTATAAATGCTGTTGCCGCTATTCTTCAAGATATTAATGTTAACATAAAATCAGACTTTCCAAAAAAATATTTAAGGTTATTTTGTCTAATTAACTTTATACTTTATCTCAATCTTACATTTTTTAATAATGATTGTTTCTTTTTTGTTTTTACATGTGCCTATTCACTGTTTCAGAAACTCTATCTACTTGTACTTTGTCACATTTATAAGATATAAATTAATCACCCAATTTATGTTTTTGTTAAGTCATTTATATAAAAAATTTCTTTAAAATTTGAAATTTTATTAGAAAACCACTTTTTTAAATTAATGTTTTGTTATAATAAATATTATTCGCTTGCATTGTATCTTAATAAGTAACATAGCAATGTACTAATATTCCTGAAATTTATCTACTTTGCATATATATATACTCATGAATTTTTTTTAATTGTAGTTTAAATACATCCAGCAGTATATTTATTACTCTGTTTTTTAATTGGGTTGTAGAGCAATTTATATTTTGTTATTTTAGTATTTCTAAAATTATAAGTTATACAGCTTGCAATATAATCAATTCGTTAAAGTGCTTAAATATAAGTTTAAATACCGAGATCCTAAAATAATTTTTCTTAATAGTGTGGCAAAAAGTGGTAAATGACCACCAGTAATGAAGTGTTATCACGTAATCATAGTCGTCCATTAATATATTAACTCAATTTGAATCTGAGGAGAAAAGTTAGCAAATACATACAATTATAATTACTAAAATTGTAATTATTTAAATTTTTAATACAATTCTCTTGAGATTGCTATATTTTTAATTCAAAAATTAAGCAAGGCAATGTAAATTATGTTTTTCTTTTTTAAAAAAAGTAGAAAAATGAAAAATATAATGCAGGATGAATTTGAACCATCTTCGTGGTGTTTCCTTTTTTTTTACTTCCAGTTTGAATACTTCCAACTATATATATTCATTATTCTGGTTTTTTTTATTTTTTAAATGGATTGTATATAGTAATAATTCTCTTCGTCCATTATTATTAATTCAATATATTTTCCAATTCTAATTGCAGCTACGACTTCAGATCATCATTTTTTATTTGATAATTTTTAATAATGTTTGTGTTTGTTTACTCAGTATTTTTACTCAGCATATAAAATACAGTTTTATTTATTAAAAACTGCAAATAATTTATCAATCATATTATAAAAATTATAAAGTATAAATATTGTTGATAAAAACTTTTCTTCAGTAATACTAATGAAATCACACCTTCAAAAAAAATTACTTTAAATATAAAATCAACTAACAACAATATATTTAATGCAAATATATATTAAACTAAAATATAAATTTATATAGAAAAATCAAGTAGTCATTCACTGAAGCGGTGATAAATTTAATGCATCACCAGAAACTTATTGCAAAATTATATTCTGCATAAAATAATAATTCATTCGTTTTCCTGCACAAACAGTAATAATAATAATATTTTTTTAAAAATTGCTAGTAATGAGACGGAAATGTTCTGGAGATATAATAGCATTATAGAAGTTTTTAAGATATAATGCTTAAAATGACAGAGGATATATAAATTTGATGAATCGCTATTATTAAATATGAATTTTATTTATAGCATATATATATATAGTGGATTTTGCTTACATCATTTATCACTGATCTTTCTGCCAACTTAGAGGTCATCTGCATAATACCCATAATTAGAATTAAAAGTGATTGAGAATAAATTAAAGTTAAAATTATATAAAATACATAGCTGGTTACTTAGTTCAAATCTAGAAATATAATTGCAATTTTTGCCACCCCTACCTCGAGACGATATGTAGTTGCAAAGCCCTTAATCAGAGAAAAAGATTTAAATTTGTTTTTGCTAAATTTAACGTTTTAACTGGCCAATATTTTGAGCCATTTGACTTTTATACAATGAAGAGAGTCTAATTCAGAAATTAAATATGAAATAAATAAACATTTTACACCAAAAATTTCAAAACTTCAGTAGTGATGCAGTTGGCTATTAGTTTTATTTTTAAAGATTTTCCTAAAGATTGCTTACCATAATTACATATATAATAAGGAGTGGTACTGATTACATTTTATAATATATGTACATATAATTTGTAATCAATAATAAGTTTCTTTATTGGTTTATTAATATTATTTTCCTTGCTTCAATTTAAGGATTTACTTCTATTTCAGTATTATTAATATCAATTTGCTTTTAATGCTAAAATATTCACTGAAATTTATTACTTTTCGCTTATATTTTGATCTATTCACTGAAATTTATTACTTTTCTTTTATATTTTGATCTATTTATTTATAAATTGTCTTCAAGGCAAGTTTTTTTTATATATGCACCCATACACTCACAGGTACACACAGATGCACATATAAATATGTATCTTATAATTGAATATTTATAAATACAGTAATTAGATATATGTAAAGTATATCTTTAAAAATTTTATCCACTTAGGAGCACTTTTGACTATTCAGACTATCCTCTTAGTCTTTGTCAGCTAACACTTTGAAAGGCCAACCTTCCCACAATTCTATGATCTTAATGTTTGCTGCCTGTCTGTTAATTAAGTATTGTTTGTTAATTAACAGACAGGCAGCAAACCTTAAGTTCATGGAATTGTGGGACATTTAGCCTTTCATGTGGGAAAGTCAGCCTTTCATGTGGGAAGGTTAGCCTTTCATGTGGGAAAGTTAGCCTTTCAAAGTGTTAGTTGACAAAGGCTATGAGGATAGTCAAAAGTGCTGCTAAGTGGATAAAATTTTTAAAGTTATACTTTCCATATATCTAATTACTGTATTTATAAATATTCAATTATAAGATTATGTATATTGATTTGAAGAAATACAGACATCAAATTATAGTATTATTACACTTATATATATATATCTGTAAAATAAAGCAAAATAAAACAATGATAACATCAAACATGCATTGAGCATTTTATAAAATGTTATTATATTTTACATACATAATGTAAAGGTATATGTAACCAATCAGATCTCAAATCAAATAATATACAAATTTCCAGACCATCATTTCTCATTATTCATTAAGTGAGCTAAACAGTTGAAACCCTTGAATCTTTATATCAGAAAAGTAATACTATTTCTATAAATATCATAACTATGACTTGTTTGATTTTATAATATAAATTTATTTATAATAAAACATATACATATAAAGAGTTCATACTTTAACATGATAAACCCATGCAAGATGAGGATAATTTCTATCCACATTAGAATATTCTATGGAAAAGGAAATATACTATAATGAAGATATATATAATAATTGATTTTTACTGAAGAAATATTGTAACCAGTCAGATTTCAGATCTAGAAGCACACTTATATTTAAAGATCTCTCATCAAGCAGTGTAAAAATTTTTGTGCTAACTACTATCACTATAACAACTTTCTCCATACAACTTTCCATCTACAGCAAGCTATAGTAATCAATGAATTCTAGAAGATTATTCATCAAAATCTCTATATAGTTCCTTCTCATCCAATAGCCCCAGCTAGCTTGTAACTTATAGCTTTCATCAGTGAGGAACTTTGGATCTGAGAGCATTGTACTTAGATATTTGAATGTAATTTATCCCTCCAACAACCACTTTTTACTATGATTAGAATGTCTTCTCTTGTAGTAGCATTTATCATAAAATAAAATAAAAGCTTGTTTAGAGCTCATTAGCATGCTCTTAATTTTACATATTTGTAAGTGCAAGCTATATATAAGTCATGTGACATCTGACTTTTTATTATTACTATTATCATTGTGCTATTGAGGCTTTGGCTAAATTAAATGGCTAAGCCTACTAATATATATGGAGTATATGAATTAAGTTCAGGCCCATATGATTTTTTCAGTTGGAGAGCTGACTTTAAAGACATGTAGATGTCTAAAAGTTTCAGATCTTCTTTTTGACAATTAACTTTTAGATAAATGTTTAGCTTAAGTTGGTTTTTTGAATCTAATGTCCCAACTCCTCACTGAAGAGACCCATAGGTCAAAACCAGTCTGGGGATGGGGACAATCCAAGATAAAAATGATTTGAATGCCTTCTCCTGTAAATAGCATTTGTCATAAAATAAAATAAAAAGAAGCTTGTTTAGAGTTCATTAGCATGCTCTTAATTTTACATATAATGCTATGATGTGAAACTGAAACACAAAAATGTTTTTAATTCAAGCTAATTCATTTGTATAGTTATAATAATCTGAACCCAATTTAGTATCTATATATTTTGCTGTTTTTGGTTTTTCTAATAACCATAGTCACCAAAATCCTTTATCTAGAATTGGTATTGAACAATATTTGCCCACAATTTTTATGCTTATGCAATCTATTAACACAGTAGCAACTTACTCCATATAATATCCCCCCCTAATTGCAAGTCAAAAATTTAGGTGTTCTCTTGTATCCAGGCATCTCACTGATGAAAGTCACAAGCTAGAAACTAGTCTGTGGATATTGAATGAATAGGCATTAAATAGGAAATTTTATGTACTAACCATATAACATTCATTCATTACTATGGCTTGCATTAAGTGACAATACTGTTTGGAGAAAGTTGCTATTGTGTTATCAGATTGTATTTGCATAAGAAATGATAATCATGTGATGTTATAATGGTCTCAATTTCTACACATGTATTCTAGGAGGTAAAAAATCATCAAATGATTTATAGGTTTGAAATATATACATTTTCACAACAAAAATTATAATCTAACAGGGTATTTTTTTAATATAAAAAGTATATTTGTCTGATGTTACATTAATACATTAAACATGATATATGTGTGTGTTTGATTGCAAAAAATTCAAACTGTAAAATTAAATCTCACAATCCTGATATATAAAGAGATCAGATGGTTTAAATCCACAATTTATTTGGTAAAAGATTTTTTTTTAATATACATATAATAAGAAAAGATATCTGAAAATTCTTGGACTGATAAGTAGTTACGATATAAATTACAAATATGAAAAATGCACTGTTAGATAACAATATTTTTCCAGCATAAAAGACTGTTATTACTCATAAATTTATATGTATATTTTTATTAAATTAATTGTTTTTTTAGTTTTTTAAATACAATTTTTTAAATAAAAAAATAAAAACAATTACAGAAAAAACAAACAAAAAAAAATATGCACATACATATTTATATAAAAGACATATTTTGCAGGTTCAGCCAATTAAGATTTTAATGAGATATTCCAAGGTTTTGACTTTATCACACAAGACCTCAACTGGGAAATAAATTGTAGAGGCACCTCTACAATTATATAGTATTCATTTCACAAATGTATAGTACTCATTTTCCAATGGAGGGCTTTGGTGATCAAGTTGAAACTTTGAAATATGTAATTAAAATCTTACACCGATGAACCCACAAAATATGCCTTTATATCTGCAACCCATGCAAACATTTATATGAATACATATTTATAGCATATATAAAAAATGTAATAAAATTTCATAAAAGTGTCAATGTATATTTAATGTCTCATTGTTTTATTTTATTTCAATTAAAAAACTCTTAGGATGGTCTTTGAATAAATAGATCGCAAACCCTCAACTGGGAAATAAAATGTAGAGACACCTCTACAATTATATGGTGTTGACTTCACAATTATACAGTACTCATTTTTCAATGGAAGGCTTTGGTGATCAAGTTGAAACTTTAAAATATGTAGTTAAAATTTTACACCGATGAACCCACAAAATATGTCTTTTATATTTGTAACCCATGAAAATATTCATATGAATACACATTTATATCATATAGAAAAAATATAATAAAATTTCATAAAAGTGCCAATGTATATTTAATGTCTTATTGTTTTATTTGATTTCAATAAAGAAACTCTTAGGATGATCTTTGAATAAATAGATCAAAATATAAAATAATTAATATGAAACATAATAAATTACAATCAATCTTTTAATATCAGAACATAATATAATAACATCAATTATATATGAAAATAAACTAATATTTTTAACCATGACCTTGATAATATTTCTTTATAAATTTTTACCTCTATATATTTTTTTTCTAATAGATTTGGTAAACGATTTAAAGTTTTTTATAGACTATGTTTTTACCAGAAATATTTTTTAATTATTTTTAATATAACCTGAAAGCATTTTCATCAACTTTTTATATAACATGTATCACTACAATGCCTAATATATTGAAACAGTAAGGTCTGCTTTGCAGATCTTCGTTTCACCTTTTCTTACCTATTTCCTACCCTCATACCTTAGTTTGAACCCCAATCTATCGTAGTGTGTCTGCGATACGCTTATATACCGAAAATCCCGCCTAATTTTAAACGAGTACAATGCTCGTATTATATATATAACTCATTCCCAAATAAATAAAAGATTATGAATTATGTATTTGTTCACATAATTTACATTTATTTAAAAGTAGGTTATATAAGTTGTAATTGCGCACACACTATGATATCCATTTTAAAACATATCAAAATTATAAATTGTTAAAGTTATTTTGTTTGAATCTATTTACAAATATATTACTGTCATAATATATTTTGATTTAAAATAAAATTCATTTAGTAAATATTCGTTTAGTAAATAGATTCAAATATTGCAATTTAAAAAGTAAAATCATTTTCTTTAATTTAATAAAAGTTATTCCAAATATTTCTGTTAAAATAAATGAGGGACAATAGTTTAATTAGTAAATGTTGTATAAAGTTTATCTAAAAACAGCAGATGTCCACTTAAGGTTTTCTTTAATTAATAAAAGTAATTTTTAACTAAATCTAGTTTGTAATTCGAATGTCAACAGGGAAATTAACAAAATAAATTAATTAATGTTGAATTCCTTTAGACATTCCAATGATTTAATTACAGCTGATAAGTCCGATATTTTTGTAATGCTCCAGGGCAATTCTATTGTTAAATTCTACTATAAAAAGGAGGTTTTTCTTTTGTTCTCCAGTTAGTTGTTTTTTTTTTTATTCTAATGTGTCTAAGAGAAATCATTCTGTGTTCTATTCTAATAATTTGCTAACCTTGACATATCAGAGTAGAGGCATTAAGATGGCTATGTCCCCTCGGAATAGTCAGCCGCTGCTCCATACCATCGAAAGCTATCACATAAGAAACCCCGGAACTTCTGCTGCTGCAAAAATATGAACATTCCAGATTTTGCTGCTGAATTATAAAACCTGCCGAACATCTACCTGCAAATGCTTCTCCAGAGGTAACCTAAATTAACCCAAGAGCTCTTGTGATAACTAACATGCTATAGCTATTTAAAATTGTTTTCCTTATATTTCACATAACTTCATTATGTATTTCTTTAATGTGTTTAAATTTTTTTTTTTATTTAAAAAAACTATATTTACATTTGATTCAGTACATACATCGTAACAATCATTACTTTAAAAAATAAATTAAGTTCAAATGTATCCAGTAAATTACATTATCTCCACCTTTCATTTAATCAGTGTTCTGTAAGAGCATTCAGCTCCACATTTCACACCTTGTAGGAACATAACCACCCCATACCAATAAAAACGTTTTTCTTGGCCAAAATTTCAAACCTTTATAAAACATGTCATCCCATTCTTTTTCCATTTTTTTTCCAATATATCTTCTTGTTATCAAAGATCAGAGCACACCTAGATATCCATATTGCTCTCATTACATGCACAATAACTATGGCATTATGAGGCTTGAATAAAACAATGTTTTCTTTAAATAAGAGTCTTAGTTTCACAATAGGCTTATGAAAGACCATAGATCTCAAATCACTAAAGGCTGTACATTCCTCCGTCAGGTGAAGAAAGGTCTCGTCAGATCTGTTACAGCATTTGCATAGATCATCCAGGCCCATTTTCAGCCTTTGGTTTAAAAAAGTGGTGGTTGGCAAAATTCCATTTATCAATCTGAAAATAAATTTCATAACAGACTGTGCTCAACATTTTGCTCTCTATCCTTGGGTTAATATTTTCTATTTATAAAGCTTTCTTTTATTTTATTATGATAATGTGTCAGAATCGTCTTTGACCGAGTGAGCTATTCCCTTTATTGAAAGTAAGACGCCGCTATTAAGGCATATTTTAAATTTATAATTTTCCAATTTTATTATCTTGCAAATCACTCATTCGAGGGCGATTCTTTTTGTTAATATAATATAATCACATAGTTTAAAATCTACATGTTATTGATTTTAATCTAATATAAGAGTATGTGCGAAGTCAATGGTTAAATGTGTCCCTTAATGCATGATTGCGTATATAAATCTATACTTACTTTTTAAACCCGCAAGCATGCATTTTCCTATTTTAATTACCGTGTTCTACTTTAATTATGAAGTTCATCATTGACGTCGAGAATGTGTGGACCCTTTTAAATGAATTTCGGGGAATTTGATTGGGCATTTCTCTTAATCCAAGTAAAACCCATTTAGTGTTTTTATATACACTAGTCTCGTATTGCTGGTAAATGAATTGGTTGTTGAGACCGCTTTGTTTTATTTTTCCAAGGATTCTTTACATGGCAAAGTCCGTTCTTTTCGCTTATTGCAAGTTTCCAGGCAGAGGGTGTCTCAAATGACACCCCTGGGAATTAAACACAATCGTCACACAGTCGCTAAGTTTCGGCTGTTCATCAAAATACTTTCCTACGGGTTAGCAGCGAGACGCCCTCCGTAATCATTCCGGATATTCGATATTGCTTTATTTTATATTTATTTTACAAAGCATCCGTGACTTAAATGTGTCACACCCTCCAACTTTAATAAATTCATCATCAGCAATACTGACCTCCCAATGCAACTCTATTATTATTATTCTCAAATAAATGCTTTGATCCCATTCCCACTTTGTTGCTTAGTAAGCTTTAGTCCATGCTATTCTCGAAATCAATAAACATTTTAGAACACTTAATTTTCAAATATTTTCTTAAACTTGTATAATTACTCAAAGCACCTCGCACATGTTCCTATCTTGTCAAGCACATTATCGTAATGCTATTAGCCTGAGGAATAGAATATATCACTTTGTTTTAAAACCTTTTTGTCATTTATTGAAATATAATGCCAACAATTATTTAATACGCGTCCCTGTCTCATATAAGCAGACAGTGGCATTATATATATATTTATATAAATAAATTGTGTGAAATTATTTAAAACTAAATTTGATCTCTTATTTTATTTGATTCCTATCACTGTCTCGGTCTATATATATATTTTCTGCATTTCTTTTGTAAATCCATAGACGTTAATTAGCCACCCAAACTTCTTTTAGTATAAAGTCTTTTGTTTCTCCCTGACCACCAGGCACTGGTCAAAGGTTATACTAGTAGTGGCACCAGATGCGTTATCATGTAGATGGCGCTGTGAAATTTGGGCTTTAGATTCGAACTTAGTATATAGAAGGCAACCCCTCCTAGAATGTTCAGTTTCGTGTCTGGGGTTTGAATTCTGCAGTGTGTTAGCGAGATAGACGATTCTGACCGTTACAATATGTAATGGGTGAAATAACTTCAAGGGCTGTTAATATTAATAATTGAGCTATTTTATAGATGCAGTCTTCAATATTTTATTGTAATAAAAAACCATCCATTTCTTATAGTATTATAAGATACTATATATATATATATATATATATATATATATATATATATATATATATATATATATATATATATATATAAAGAGGTATTTTAAACAACTTTAGTTAGAGGAATGATTGAGATCACAATAAGAAATGACTTCTTTTTGATTGCAACAAAAATTATCCAAGGTTGTAGCTAGTATTGTAAATTTTTTATGCTAGTATAATTTTAAATTTAAATAACAATAATATTATATAACTATTGTACTGGTCGGTTTTGTCTGTTCATATAACAAGATCTAGCAGCTAAATAAAAGTACCTCAAGTCCAATTATGCGCAAGATACATAAGTCAGAAACACTCATGAACTCTGCCCTATTTTCCAGATCTACCAACTTATGAGCAACAATTCTGATGATACGATCTAATTTATTTCCCACTGCTGGCATTGCAAAGCTGTGATACAAAAAGACTCTAATTTGAATTTATTCATCTATAGAATATTATTGCTAGCGAGATTCGATCATCTAGTAAATTAAACCTTTTATATAACATCAAATATTATTACTATTCAATAAATGAAACAATGACTTTGATATATAGGATTTATTAAGTTAACTTGAGATATATATATATGATTGATTACACTATTTGTGTCAAAATACAAATAAAATGGGTATTTATCTCCTTTAGATGACATTAATCCCTCTTACAATACTATAAAATGTGCATACTTATTCAAGTTATGCTGCAGTAACAAATAATTTATCGCTTTGTTCTAATGTGGCTATTTATATGTCAATAATTAACAGATTACATGGTATATGTAAGATTTTTAATAGCGCTGGATTACAGTTATTTAGAGTTCTTTAAATCCACCATTAATATCACAACAGCACTTGAACCAATACATAAGACTATTGAGTTTGATGGCAATGGTAATTATATTTAATTTATAAAATAGTATTTGCATTTGCAAAATAAGAACGTATGTCGAAAGCTAATTTAGAAAACAATAATCATGGCTAAAATAGCACATATAAAAGTATGAATGAAAATATAAAATGACAATCCATTTAGTATAATCATAATAGTACACTTTATGAGCATTGATAGGCTTTAGCGAGAATGAAATATGGGAGAGCCATACATGTATGATGGCAATGAAGAGATCCATTCTGAGATCTAAAAAGGTGCTTCAATTTATGGCTAAAGAAGGTGACTCTCTGCAGACATTGGCAGGGTCAGGTCACAAACAATGATGAATGCACTTTATTGAATTGCCATAGGCTGGACTTTTGCCAGAGTGAACCCTATGCAATAATATCTAGCACCAAAGAAGTCCCAATTTTACAAACCTTGTCCTTGGAAGTAAAAATAGATGTGACTCAGGTTTTCTGATCCATGCCTGGGAAATGAAGCACAAATTATATATATATATAAAACTAAAGGCCAGTATACACGTAATGCTTAAATTAATATAAATATACAAACTTAAAACTAAGAAATAAAGAATTATCACCTATCTTTATTGATAAAGACCCAGCGTACCGGTATGATTTGATTTACTATATGGATATGGGATAAATAAAATTAAAGCTAATATAATAGCTCATAGAACTAGAGGATTCCCCCACCCATTCTTTATTACTTTAAATTACACATAAACTTCCCACAATGTATAACTAATACAAATCTTTGGTTTTAAGTGCTTTCATAAATACTTTACATATTATTAGATATATATAAAGTAGGTGGTGGTTAATGATTTCAAGAAAATAATATTGATTTAATTCATATAAGAATATTTAAAGTTTTTAGAAGTTGGCACTATTATTTAATTAATAAAAAAAACATTTCTAAGAAAACAGATTTTTGCTCTGCTTTTCGAAAATAACATTGTACAATAATGGTCTTTTATTTTACTCTCCCAGACTTGCAGGCATCCTCTATAATAAGAATAACAAATTTTTTTTTTTTTTTTAATTATTATTAAAAACTAGATTACTCACCCTATGAAAATTAAGGAAGGGGTTTTAAAAGAGATAGCGGAGAGGCTTGCGAATCTCGGGAAAATTATCGACATATAATTTAGTATATGAAAATATAAAATATAATAATGAAAATAAAATATTGCCACATAGACATGAAATTAAGAAAAATAATTGTTCAGGAGAGGTTTAATGTAGGAGAGATTACTGCTAAGTTATATAGAGAGAACAAAGTACATTTGACTAACAAGGTAAGAATTTACAAATTGATTAATTCATAATTAATATTAATTTTACAAGGAAGGCTTTACAAAATGTTTAAAGAAACAGATAGGTGAGATTTAAAATTATTCAAGGTAAATTTAAGAGTCTAGCAGCACTTGAAATTATTACCTCTGTACAAACTTGGCTGTTCTTTTGGTGATATTCAGATTTTTCTCAGAGAACTAGATCTAGTTTGATGAGCATAGTTATTCAGGCAGGTAGTAAGTTCATTATTCAACAAACAGGCATTTAGTTATAGTTTATGAGTATCGGGATCCTGGGCACAGATTTCAGGGAAGGCCATCTCAAACGGCAAGAAAGGTGAAGTGGATTTACTCATGACACATTGACATTAGACAAACGTGGATTTATTTGACAACTGCTTTCATTGACTTTTTTTAGTTCTTTTTGTGGTCAAAATTAGCCCATTTTATACTATGCCTCAGTATTTGTCAAATGCTTTCTTGATTGGTCACTGCTAATCATTTCTCTAATCTAATTTTACAATTTTAGCTTTACCCATTGTGCTGGAAGATGCCATTGTTAGATAAGTACTCAAACCGAAATTAATTTGATAACAAATGTTTATGACAAAAGTAAATCAATTAAGTTTAGTTTCTAATTTTAATTTTAAACAAACTTTTAATTAAAGTTATTTTAAAAGATTAAACAAGATTAAGTTTCTCACCTTTAATTATTTTTGACTAATTACAATTGCATCTTCCATATTGGATTTAAAAAGAAAAGTATAGTTTAATAGAAAAAATAATTTAAAAGACAACATTTTATACAATGACATATAACAAACTTTTCCTAGTAAATATTTGCTCAGTATGTTTGTCTCTACAATATCTATATACATCTGAGCTGCAATTACTAAATAATTACTATAACTTTAATAAATAAAAAAATACAGAAAATATAATATATTTTGATATTATAAGTTTGTTACAATTAATCCTCCGTTACCTATTGCGTATATGTATTCCCCTTTTAAATACTATATTTATTATTTTTCTTTTTTTGTGTGTGTTTAAATTCAGATATTTATGCATATATCTTCGTTAAGAAGTATGTTAGTTTAAATATCAAGAAAAGGAACAAAAAATGTGTTAGTGAGTGGAATGTATACGCAAGAATAGGGTTTGAATTTGGCTTGGTAGCGGAAGATTTGAGGTGGGCTGTGAAGCGCAATCTGAATCTCAGATTCCGCTTCATTTTTCTGGACTTACAATTGATCAAACAAAAAAATGTAAAAAAAGATCTTATTTGATGTTCTGGTGACAAGAGAACAACCTGGTTTGAAAGGAGTATGTGATTTATTCATAAAAACAAATTATCAGACTAATGTTGACCCCCTTTTTTTGCTACTAGATGCTAAATTTTTTTTTACCTATCTATCCCTGAAGGAAAAACTATTAAAGTAAACTATATTCATATATCATTCTTTACAAGTGTGGTTTGAATTCCTTATCTATTCTACTATGATTTATTGTTCTGTCTTACTTACTACTTTCCCTGATCAGGAGGTTCAAATGGCTTTTTATTGAGGGTTTGATCACCCTGCCAGGAGTTAGGTTGATCATGATAGGTTGCTTGGTATCTAGCCAGTTCACCTTTCCATATTCTTTCATGAGATTCTTTGCCGATGGGTGTGTAGTCAATAGTGGTGAGGAATTGTGCCATTTTCTCAATTCTCCTTATTCAGTATCCCACCATCATTTGTTGTATATATGGTGGCATATTTTGTTGGATTACCTGGATAATCTGGGTCTCTGTAAATGGGAATGCCATCAGAGACTGGAGATGTGCCACTTGCCTAAAAAAACTGTGTGTGTTTCCTTGTTAGCAAATCCATACATTTCTTTTAAAACCGAATGGTAAATGCTGTCCTGGTGCTCCTCGCTCCAGAAGGTCCTTAACAGAGCTGCTGCATACTTTTCAAAATCTGATGGCTTGTTTTCATGGCTTTCCCACCATGATTTTGCATACCCATTTAAATAGTGAATTGCCACAACTACTTGATCCAGTGCTGAGATCTGTTGAAATTGAAACAATTCTTGAAGACTCTCAATATATGCTCTCAGATTTTCTCCTGTGTCCCCTTTGAATGATTTTACTTGGATGAGTTTCACAATGTATGCTTGCGCATTCGAGATCTGTCCTATGAGCATAATAACATTTGATTTTCTATCAACTTGTTTCTGTACTGATTGTAATTCATCTGGTATGACGTTAACCACATCTTCCTCTCTTGTTCCTTTAATCGTGGTTTGTTCTAATGCCTAGGTTTATCTAAAGTTTTTTCTACTCTTCTTTTTAGTTTATTAATTTCATCTCTAAGTTCTCCTAGCTGGTCTTGAAACCCTGTCTGTGTTTCCTGCACATTTACAATGATCCTTTCTTGTTCTTCATGACACTTCATTTCATATCCCCAAACAATCTTTTATTGGACTTATGGCTACGTGGTAGGTGGCTTCTTGCTTGTCCATCACACTTTGTGTTAGCATTAATTCTCCTGTCATTTTGGATACTATACTTTTAGTTTCTTGGTTATGATCTTCCAAGAGCCCTTCAAATTCAGTGTGAACCTTTTGATAGCATTTCCTACAGTCTGCTTGCACCTCATCTATTTGTTTTAATATATTGTGATTCATTTTGCTACACAGTGTTGACATCTACTCCTTCATCTCCTTATTCTTCACTTCAATTGTTTTTCCATGTTGGTGAACATAGTCACCAATAAAGTTTCTAGGTTTAGGTTCTGTTTCTGCCTGTAGCTCTCCACAGATTCTATGGTTACAACTTCCTGAGGTTCTTGTCCTGCATCAGTTTTCTCTTTCCTCTTCCGTCTTTTGATCATCATCAGAGATTACTCTTGCTGATCTGAGTGACTTTCCCTGATATTTCTTCTCTTTTTTGTCTTTATTACTATTCTCCATTCTGCTATGATTAGAATATATATTTGTATTTGATTTTATATATTTTTTTATTAAAGACACGCAAAAATGTTCACTTATGATTTCCTGTTTTTTATTTTTTTTATTTATGGAGTGATACACCTTTCTTTCATTTTCAACAGTCTTCCCCTTATTCTGCTCCCCATACCTGTACCCAATCTATATCTGATTTATTATATTTAATGTTCTAACATGCCTGACTTTCACCATTTTCTTTTTTATACTATATATATACTAAAATACTAGTCTCATATTATTTCTTACCTTTTCTCATCTTTTCTTCCCAGTGTTTTTCCTTTGCTGCTCCTTTGTACCTGAAACATACTTAAAATTTCATTAATTCATATTAATATTATCAGAACATTCATTACATAATTATGTATATATTGTGTGATCTATTAAATAATGCTCTCTATATAACTCATTAACTCTTTGAATCATTGTTTCTAATATCTTTTTATTTTATTCCATCTACCACTTGTTGACAAAATTTATAATGGTATTACTACCAGGCACCAGTCAAAAGGGGTAGATTGTTACAACACTTTTTTATTAGATGATCTGCTTTTAATTGATTGTATATTTTGATAAATACATATTTTTATTTATGATGGCTGTATAGCAGTTCAGATGCATAATATAATAAAAATAATTAAAAAATGTCATTACTATTTGGAGCACATATCTTTTTTACATAATATGGCTGTAAAAGTATTTAAAAGCTGCCACTCCTTTTTTCCACAACCCAAGAAAGTGATACATATATGTTTAAAACATTATTTATGATTATTTGGAGCACATATTTTTTATATATTATGTGTGTGAAAATATTCAAAAGTTGCCACTGCTTTTTTTTCACAAACTTGAGAAAATTATTCATATATATTTCTATATTACTCACCGAAAACAAATATCACATATATATTGAATATTATGGGGGCAAAATTACATATATGCTCGAACATTATTGGGAAAAAAATTATATACGTATATAAAGACTTGTACAGAGTGTGTATAATATTAAAAAATCATCTGAACTGGGTGTACAAACCAAGGAAGTAAAAAAATTCACACATATATATTTAGTATTATTCAGAAAAAAACATTATATATATACCAAAATCTATTAGGGTTCTGCAGGGTGTGAAAATAATTAATGGCCCCACGTTGAGCACCAAACCTGTGGAAAAAACCTGTACTGGTCAGTGTTGTCGTTTATATAACAAGATCTAGCATCTAGGCAAAAGTACCTCGAGTCCAATCATGTGCAAGATACATAAGTCAGGAACACTCATGAATTCTGCCCTATTTGCCTATTTTCCTGATCTACCAACTTATGAGCAACAATTCTGATGATACTGATCTAATTTATTTCTCACCACTGGCATTGCAAAGCCATGATACAAAAAGATTCTAATTTGAATTTATTCATGTATAAAATATTATTGCTAGCAAGATTCGATTATCTAATAAATTAAACCTTTTATATAACATCAAATATTATTACTATTCAATAAATGAAACAATGACTTTAATATTTAGAAATATATATAGGATTTATTAAGTTAACTTGAGATATATATGATGGATTACATTATTTGTGTCAAAATACAAATAAAATGGGTATTTATCTTTTTTAGATGACAGTAATTCCTCTTACAATACTATAAATGATGCATACTTATTCAAGTTATGCTGCAATAACAAATTATTTATCGCTTTGTTCTATTGTGGCTATTTATATGTCAATAATTAGCAGATTACATGGTATACCTGATTTTTAATAGCGCTGGATTACAGTTATTTAAAGTTCTTTAAATCCACCATTAATACAAAAACAGCACTCGAACCAATACATAAGATTATTGAGTTTGATGGCAACGGTAATTATATTTAATTAATAAAATAGTATTCGCATTTGCGAAATAAGAACGTATGTGGGAAGCTAATTTAGGAAACAATAATTGTGGCAAAATATCGCATATAAAAGTATGAATGAAAATATAAAAATGACAATCCATTTAGTATAATCATAATAGTATGCTTTATGAGTATTGATAGGCTTTAGCGGAGAGATGGGGGGGGGTACATGTATGATGGCAATGAAGAGATCCATTCTAAGATCTAAGAAGGTGCATCAATTTATGGTTAAAGAAGGTGACTCTCTGCAAACATCGGGAAAGTCAGGTTACAAACAACAACGAATGCGCTTTATTGAATTGCCATAGGCTGGACTTTTGCCAGAGCAAACCCTATGCAATAATATCTAGTGCCGAAGAAGTCCCAAGTGGTTTACAAACCTTGTCCTTGAAGTAAAAAGATGTGACTCAGGTTATCTGATATGCCTGGGAAATGAAGCACAAATATATATAAAACTAAAGGACAGTATACACATAACACTTGAATTAATATAAATATACAAACTTAAAAGTAAGAAATAAAGAATTATCACCTATCTTTATTGATAAAGACTCAGCATATCGGTACAATTTGATTTACTACATGGATATGGGATAAATAAAATTAAAGCTAATATAACAACAACTTATAGAACTAGAGGATCATCCCCCCCCCTTTATTACTGTAAATTACACATAAACTTCCCACAACGTATAACTAATACAAATCTTTGGTTTTAAGTGCTTTCATAAATACCTTACATATTATTAGATATATATAAAGTAGGTGGTGGTTAATAATTTCAAAACAAGAATATTGATTTAATTCATATAAGAATATTTAAAGTTTTTAGAAGTTGGCACTATTATTTAATTAATAAAAAAACATTTCTAAGAAAACAGATTTTTGCTCTTCTTTTCGAAAAAAAACATTGTACAATAATGGTCTTTTATTTTACTCTCCCAGACTTTCATCTGCTATAATAAGAATAACAAATTTGTTTTTTTTATTATTATTAAAAACTAGATTAATCACCCTATGAAAAGTAAGGAAGGGGTTTTAAAAGAGATAGCAAAGAGACTTGTGAATCTCGGGAAAATTATCAACATATAATTTAGTATATGAAAATATAAAATATAATAAGGTGAATAAAATATTTCCACATAGACATGAAATTAAGAAATAATAATTGTTCAGGGGAGGTTTAATGTAGGAGAGATTACTGTTAAGTTATATAGAGAGAACAAAGTACAGTTGATTAACAAGGTAAGAATTTACAAATTGATTAATTCATAATTAATATTAATTTTACAAGGAAGGTTTTACAAAGTCTTTAAAGAAACAGATAGGTGAGATTTGAAATTATTCAATGTAAATTTAAGAGTCTAGCAGCACTTGAAATTATTACCTCAGTACAAACTTGGCTGTTCTTTTGGTGGTGTTCAGATTTCCTTTGGAGAACTAGATCTAGTTTGATGAGCATAGTTATTCAGGCAGGTAGTAAGTTCATTATTCAACAAACAGGCATATAGTTATAGTCTATGAGTATCAGGATCCTGAGTGCAGATTTCAGGGAGAGCCATCTCAAATGGCGAGAAAGGTGAAGTGGTTTACTCATGACACATTGAAATTAAACTAACGTGGATTTATTTGGCAACTGCTTTCATTGACTTTTTTTAGTTCTTTCCATGGTCAAAATTAGACCATTTTATACTATGCCCCAATATTTGTCGAATGCTTTCTTGATTGGTCACCACTAATCATTCGCTAATCTATTTTTTTTGACCCATTGTGATGGAAGATGCCATTGTTAGATAATATTTACTCAAACCAAAATTAATTTGATAAAAAATGCTTATGACAAAAGTAAATCAATTAGTTTAGTTTCTAATTTTGATTTTAGAGAAATGTTTAATTAAAGTTATTTTAGAAAATTAAACAAGATTAAGTTTCTCACCTTTAATTATTTTTAACTAATTACAATTGCATCTTCCATATTGGATTTAAAAAGAAAAATATAGTTTAATAGCAAAAATAATTTAAAAGACAACATTTTATACAATAACATATAACAAACTTTTCCTAGTAAATATTTGCTCAGTACATTTGTCTTTACAATATCTATATACATCTGAGCCGCAATTACTAAATAATTACTATGACTTTAATAAAAAAATACAGAAAATATAATATATTTTGATATTATAAGTTTGTTACAATTAATCCTCCATTACCTATTGCATATACGTATTCCCCTTTTAAATACTATATTTATTATTTTTCTTTTTTTATGTGTGTGTTTAAATTCAGATGTTTACACATATATCTTCATGAAAACGTATTTTAGTTAATATATCAAAAAAAGGAACAAAAATAAGTGTTAGTGAGCAGAATATATATATTTGGAAAAATTAGGGTTTGAATTTGGCTTGGTAGCAGAAGATTTGAGGTGAACTGTGAAGCGCAATCTGAATCTCAGATTCTGCTTCAATATATTTAACATTGGACTTTATCTTGTGTTGGAAATGAAAGTATTCATTTATTATTAACATTCATAAAAAAAGCACATGTACATTAGCTTGAAATGCTGATCTTTAGTTTATTATAATTTATATACATCGCACTTTATAAATAAATATCTCATTTATATATGTTTAGTTTCATTTAAGAATGATATATCATAAATTCTAGAAAAATTCCATAGGCGTCATTCATTCAGATATGGTAAAGAGTAATTTAAAGTGATTGGTTTATCTTCATGCTTTCATTTCCAGTGCTTAAGATTTGCCCATACTTAAGCATTTGGGTTGAAAGAATATGTGGATTCATTCTATTCTTTCGCAAAGACTTTATCTTGTGTTGGAAATGAAAGTATTCATTTATTGTTAACATTCATTAAAAAAAGTGCATGTACATTAGCTTGAAATGTTGATCTTTAGTTTATAAATTTTTTATGTTTAATATTTCATTTATTATTCAATAGATTGAATAAGAATTAAAAAATATGCTTGTAAATGGAATGTCAGTTTTGTTACTTAATAACACGTTCAGTTTATACAATCAAAAAATGGAAATTTAAAAAGAAAACAGCTGTATCAGTTTTGTATCTATTTTTCTGAATTATATTAATCAAATGTTTTTATATATATTTTTGTTATCTATAGTACCAGAATTTTAATTGTAATATTAATATATGACTTCAAACAAAAGTTAAAATTAATACATTATCAATAGAATTTAGTAAAATAATAACAATAACCTTAACCTGCAAATAAAAACCTTTTTTCTGTCCTAAAAATCAAATTAGGTGGATTTTACTAATTTTATTGTATGGAGTTCAAAAATTGATTTATTTTTGCTGTAATACATCTGCTTAAAAAATAATGCAAAATATTATTTTGTCATTACATAAACTTTTGATGGCTTAAAATTAACTGAGTCGGATATATTACATAAAAATTTTAGTATGCAAAATGCAGTTTTATTTTACTTTTTTACGTTAAAAACAATATAAATTGCTTGCTAAACAATAGCATGGTTTGTTTGTTGCTTTTACTTATTTTTAAGCCAATGAAACTGAAAGGTAAATGTATATTTTAAATCAGTGATGCCATTCAATAACATATTTAAAATATTAGCCCTACTTGATGTAAAAATTACAGGATTATTCATACATAGTTTTATTAAAAATATAATTTAAGAAATATTTAAGAAATAATGCTGCTTGTAGCATATATATACATAAAGAGGAAGTTATTTTTAATAAAGAAAATAAATAAATAAATCCAAGAAAATATTAAAATTGTCATACTTGTAACAAAGCTGAATATGCTTCAAAATATTATTTTGAGAGGGTGATGCTTAAATTAATTTTTCTTTTCAGAAACTTTCCAATTTTATTCTCAGGTTTCACTTTAAGTATGAAATTACAACATGCAAAAAAAAAGTGATATAACACAAAAACAAAACAATTTAGCAAGCAAAGTAAAATGTATATAAGTTGAAAGCTTAAACACCTAAACTCCTTCTGTCACTCTTTTTCCTTTCCCAAATTTTTTTTTGTGTTTTTGAAGTTCTTGGATGCTTTTTGGAGCTGTGTGTAGACACTGTCTTCTGTGCATCCCTGATACACTAGCCATGGTGTCTTAAAATAATTATTATAAAAAATTTATAAGTAAAGATTAAAAAGTGGTTTTTATATTCTCAATAACACATACATGGATACAAATGGAAATAAAAGTTCACAGAATGCAAACATGTTGGGTCATGTCTTAAACATGAGTGATGGATAATCTTGAAAACAGCCCAATATTTTTAACTGAATAAGATAGGGATGGAGTTTTAAATACTTTTGTTTATACAAGCAGTTTTAGAGAAGTATATTACTACATCCAAATTTCCATTGCACTCTTCTTATTGCATATCTGAAATGAGTTTGTTATGAATGTACCAGACAAAAATCAAATGCAATATAACAATTAATATGTCTGCAACATATATTAAATAGTTAAATGTACATAAACAATCACAATTAAAGTTACATAATTGTATTATAACAAGATATAATGAGATCTTCTCTCGGCATTACAACTTACAGCTATAGAAACTAAAAAACAGAATTGCACTACAACCAGATATGAAATAAAGTATTTGATATCATTTTGAGACTCAGGGCATTGATTTCCATTAAAACAACCTATTTTCTATTTTACCACAAAATCATGTTGGTTCTGTATAATAGTTTAGTGTGAAATAAATGTATTCAATATTCAAAGTTTACTTAACCACATTTTTATGTCCAAACTTTATTGTGTTGCTATCAATTCTCAATACATTAGAAAGCCTGGCATAAAATAAAACTATTTTCACACAGATTTTAATTTATTTTTATTTGCCTTCAAATTTAAAAAAATATTTGAGAACCTTCTGAAATCATGGTAATTTACAGTTGAATTTTTTTTAAAAAAGTTATTTCACTTCAGACAATTGTAGACATATTTAATGTATTTATATGCTTATATTTTGTTGAATTAAAAAAGATTTGTTCATTTTAATTATTTAGATTTAATAATTAATATTTTTTTTGAAAGAATTATAAGTGTTTTCATATCTTCTAAGATTAAAAATTCATATATGTATGATTAATTTTTAGATTTATATGACATAAATTGCAGGTAAAGTCTAACTTATGGAAGGAAAATACTGGTGAATGTGAAAGAGAATTATTAAATGAATATCCAATATTAAATACAAGTTGTATTAAAAAGTGATTAAATAAATCTACCTTTCTTTATTACCATTACAATACTCAGTTTATTAAACCTCATCAATCTGACAGTTTCAGTTGACTAGCGATCTTTTTCCAAACTACAAGATATATATAATGGAACAAAACATTATATCCCCTTATAAATTGACTCATTTGTATGTTCTATTAAATATTTAAATATACACACCAAATATATATATTTCACATGCATATATTATGCATCATTCATATACAACATGTATACAAATATCATATCCAATATATATATATATGCCAATTTATATCATCAAAATTTATATTACATTTATATCATAAAATATAAAAAATCAAAAGCAGTAAGTCCTTAGGGTTTTATAAAATATTTTATATTAATTAATATCAAAATTATAAAAAAATATAGATAATCTATAAAATCTTTTATTATTTATTTACTAATTTTCTATTACTGATCTAAATATTAAAGTATACATTTTAACTTTTTATGGTTTTTATAATTGTAATAATATTAACTGATATAAAACAATCTATAAAATACTAGCGACTTCTACACCTATTCATTCAGTACATATATAGAGAGGGGGGGAGAGAGACAGAAAGAGTGAAATACTGTTAAACACAAGAAGAAGCTAAATAACCAAAATAATCTACTTTCTTTATATAGCAACTATATCTCACTTAATGCCCATGTAAGAGTTTTTTTATAATTTCATCTTCTATGAAAAAAATAATAGATTAAGTTATTTTTGCTTCTTCAAATTATTATCTAATTATTTAATTTATAAAATAGTAACGACGTCCTGCTTTTGATATTTTATGATATGAATGTAATATAAATTTTGAAAATATATATTGGTGTACATATATGATATATTTAAAATATGTATGTATTGTAATGGAACATATTGTGTGAGGACGAGATGCTTTATTAATCCCTACAAATTGGAAAAACAAAATAGTATATAATTGGAAATTGGGAAGCCAACTCTTTAAATGCCCCATAGATTGCTATATAAAAATTGTAATGAAACAGCGTGTGCAAGGTTTATCTTATTCAACGTGCCCTCTAAGTTCTACACTCCTCAATCATATCATATAAAAAGTGGACTTTCAATTAATTAGTATCAATACTTAACTTATCTAGTCCCAGAATTTAGTCTTAAAAATAACCAAAGAGACTTGATTACTTGATAAAATATAAAATAGAAACAAAGGGAATATTTTATTGGATCTAATTTATACTTATAAACAATTACATATAAATAATTTATTTAATACTTCTAAATTATTAATGTTACACAATACAACTGCTTATTAATGTTTGTGCAAGCAATCATTAGCATTTAAATATTCTCGGGATAAAAATAACAATAATTAAATTATCAATATCAAGTATTGCAACATGACCCAGGTGTATCGGGTATCGATAACTGAAGAACTTCTAAACAAAACAAAAATTTACGAAGTCACTTTAAGTAAAACAAATAGTATATCTTTTATTTATGATCTATATATTCTCCCTTTTTTTTTTCAAGAATGGTAATAACAACAAAATAACAAAGCATAGTATCCATTTTTATTTCATAGAATTTTTTTTAAATTTTATTTCTGTGACATTCATATTTGTGACATTTGTCAGTAATACTTATTAAGTTACATTTGTGTCTGAATGAAGATCATTCACTTCCTAAAATTAAGTAACATGTAACAACAATAATAATAGCATTTTCTAAAGTCAAATGGTTCAAGATTAGAGATTCGTTTTTTAATGTAAGATTATCTAACTTTGCAATCCAGATATAAAAAAAAATATCGAGATTCTTTTTAAGCTATTATAAATATGTTTTCTAAATTACACTTTACTCTTTTAGGGTGAACAAATGCAGACTTCTTAAACTAATCTTTTACATATTATAAATGGTCCTCAAGTAAAGCAAAAAAAATATTTAATACTTTTTTCTGAATCACAAATAATTTTGAAGAATCTAGCAAGAGGTTTTATCACTAAGTTATAATAATTCTAACAAGTATCTTTCTATAATAAACTCTTTTAAATAATAAAGGGATTCTTATATTTATGCATATGAACACACACACATGTAAGATTATTATAACAGACCTACCCCTCGAACATATCTCGCGATTATTGAATGGCTACAAATTATTTGCTAACAAAAAATATATAATAATAAATTTTTGATAATGACAATCACATGAACACATTTATATTTAAATGATCTTCACAAGCACAAATGTTAACAAAAATTCATATAAGAGATTATATGCTATACCTATTAGACATGTGTCTGAGTATTATAAAATAATAACAACAATAACAACAACAACGACAATAATAATAATAATAATAATAATAATAATAATAATAATAATAATAATAATAATAATAATAATAATAACAACAACAACAACAACAACAAAAATAAATAAATAAAAACAATACCTGCTATGGAAACATTAATGTGTCATGAGATATTGAAGAAAAAAAATTTAACAAAAATAACAAAGAACAACAACAAAAAAACTTAATTAGATTGAGTGGCTTTTTCTCATGGCACATAAATGTTCCCATAGCATGTATTGTTTTTCAGAAATATTACCAAATATATCAATTCCTTTATTTGGCTGTAATATCTTATATAAATGCAATTTATCCACTACTTTGAACACTTTTTAGCAAAAACCTTTTATTGTGCCTATATGCATACACAATATTACATTTTGACTGTTCTGCAGTTTTCTTCAGAGCTATGATATAATGAACAAAATACGTAACTATATAAGTAATACCATAAAAAATGTAAACAATAAAATTAATAAAATAAAAAAAACATGAAATATATAACAAAACATAATAAAACTGAAATAAATACAATCAAACTCAAACAAAATAATACAGTTAATATAAAATAAAATATACAATATAACTATAAAATATAAATTATACACATGTATTCCTGACTGAATACATACATATTCATGAACAAATATTAATTTAAAAATATTATTCATTTTTATTATTTTTTAATAATCTCATAATTACTTCTATTCCTTATAAAGTTAAACTTTAGTTTTATCAGCTTCATCTTAATAAAATACTTAATAATTTTATTTCCATATAATTCTCAGTTTAATCTTAATTCATTTATTAATATTCTTTTTAATTTTTAAATCATATAATTATTTTCTTATTCATTCTTATGTTATTAATAATTTTTTAATGTATAAAGACTATAAATATTGTAATCTTTTAACTTACCCAATTTTATGTTAAAATTTTCAAAAGTAAAAAAAAAAAACATTTTAAAATGTGATGTGATGTATTATGGCTTTTCCTTAAACGAAGTCAAGAATATCTCAGCAATTATGCCCAGATAAACCTGTTAGCCACTTTATTTTACATTCCCCACTCTAAATTTACCCACAATCTGCTCTATCCCATTTCCACAACATAATCTTTGTCAACTCTATAACCTTTATATCTAAATCCCCCTTATCTTTTCCCAAACCCAGCATAAAAACCAATAATTCACTTTCTGTATAAACACTCTTTTCATATTTATTTTTCCACTACTTCATTATATGTACCCTTTCTGTTTTCAAACATTTGCATTCAATTAACAAATGCCTAATATTTTCTATTCCTTCCTTACATAATTTACAAAACAAATCACCCATATTTTTCCATTTACATGTATATTCTCTTGTAGCTAAAGATCCAGTTCAAGCCTTAAACAATAAACTACTTTCCTTATTATTATCATATATTAACTCACACCTAATATTCTGTTTATTTCTATACATATTTAAACTCTTTTTACTCTCCATACTATTTCTCCATCTCTCTAACTCCCCAGTCTTTATTAAGAAATTATCTTATACTCTAGCTTCCTCTATAATCACTACAATACTTTATATATATATTATACACTTTAACTTTTATTATAATTATTATATAACTCTGTCTTATAAATTTATATTAGACTGTTTTATATGTAAATATTATGCTAAGTTTTTTTTTTTAAAAAAAAAAGTAATATCTATAAATATATTCATGTTTATATTACTGTGTAAGCATTTCTTTTACAACCCACAATTCATTTATAAGTAATTTTTTCTTTATATATTTTCCTCTTTATATATACTAATGTCATCCTAATCACAGAATCTCTATTACATTTTGGTTTTATCTTTCTTATTAGTATTGCTTTTTTTATTATTTAATATTGTCTGTATGTAACATCATTTTATTGAACTTTGTGTAAATAATTCACCAATATATGTATACATATTATAACTTTTGGATTGGTTATTCATGTAAGAATAGAATATAAAATGTACATTATAGATCCAAAATTTTAAATTTATAAGTCCATAAAATAGAAGCTTACTAATAATAAACTTAAAGTTTCACTTCAGCTATTAATTTTAGCTTAACAGTAATTTAGATAATAGTAACACTATAAATTTTGGTATACCAGGAATTAATGGATTAATACAGAAAGAGTAAATTTATAGTCATTTATATTATAATCCATTATATATATTTCAATACAATGTATTTGGTTTGCAGGTTTAGTATTATTATTATTTATTATTATTTTTTTAAAGAACTGTTTATTTAGTACGAAGTTAAGAAAATTTTTAATGATGAATGCTGTTGCATTTCAAAAAAATTTTATTGAGCAAAATATTAACTCGTTATAACAGAGACAATAGCAATTCATTATATTTGAGTGAAACCATAGGAACAATGTCTAAGCTGATGTCTTCAATGTTTTGTCATTAGGAAAGGAAAATAAATATAAAGCCCAGATCAAACTCTCTCTCTCTCTCTCTCTTAATGTGTCTTTTCAATAAGCAAAAATAATGTTGTTTATATAAAAATTAATAGATGGATTTCACTATAATAATGAATGGCTAAATAAAAGAAAAATATTTGCTTCAAAAGACATTGTCTTTTAAGAGATCAGGAAAAAACTTCAAAAAAGGTTTTCTCAATATATAACACATAGTAATGCCCAATGAATATGAAATACTTTTGGCAATACAATATATATGTTTTCCTGAAGGTTTGTGTTGATGGTGTTGTAGTTGCATTTTTATATTGGACTATTTCCATCATTAGTATTAAATGTCTTTAGAAGAATTTAACTATTTAAATATTCCAAATACATTCAACTTTTAGTAATAGCACATCAAACAGGTTAGTATATGCACAATGTTTCAAGAGGTATTATTCTCTCCTCTTTTTCAGGTGTTGTTGGCCTGATCAGTGACAGTATTAGCATGGGATTTGAACCTGAACCTTTAGATTCTTGAGTATCGAATTTTAAGGTAATGCTCTGACCAATTGAGCCAACATACCAAAGTCAATAGCCTGTAGTAATTTCATATAATTATTTATGAGATTCCTCCTGATTTCTTCACTTTTTCCTAAGAACAAAGTTGATTAGTGGTTTCCATACATTATGTATAGTCATACTAGGTTGGCCTATGGGATTTTTTGTGATTATCATGTGAGCAGCTTTTTTAGATTTTCTTCTTTGTATCTTTTTTCTTCTCTCTCCAATATTTTTGTATTTCCCCAGTTGAACATATGTTCATTGACACAAAGAAGAAACTTGCTAATTTACATGGGCATATCAAAAATCATAATGTACCAACTTCATTTGTTAAAAAGCTCAGTTCTAAACATTTAACAGATACTGAAATTTCTGTTCTTGAAAGAGGATTAAACATTGATGTAACATCATCTAATATCCTTTTATTAGATATAATGGCAACCATCAAGGAAGTCACTCAAAAATTGCCTTTAGAAGAAGCAGCAGAATTATACTGGAGAATAAAAAGAACATCTTGGCAAGTAACAAAAACAAGTCAAACATATCCTATAGCGAGATGAAAGCAATTAAAACTCTCAAAGTAGATCGATCTATAATTATTCTCCATGCTGACAAAGGCAATGCAACAGCTGTAATGGATACAGATGATTAAGACAACAAAATACAAGAACTCCTCATAGCAGGCCAATATAAAAAGTGGCAAAAAATCCAATACCGAGTATGGAAACAAAGTTACGAGCATTAACTCAGAAAGTATTGCAAGTACTTCACTGATTAAAAAAAAAGTAAAATAACATCATATTTCAGCAAAATGTCTCATCTTTATGGTCTACCTAAAATCCATAAGGATCATATTCCAGTTTTAGAGATTCACCTCATCAAAATTTGGCAAGATTTTTTCTCAAAGTTCTAAGTCCTTTGCCATACAGGACCCAGGCCTTTGTCAGGGATTCTAGACATTTTGTAGAATTAATCAAGAACATGAAAATTGAAAGAACTGATTTACTGATAAGCTTTAATGTGGAAAGTTTATTCACAAATGTACCATGTAAGAAACATTGTCTATTGCAAGGAAAAGATTAAATGGTGATAATAGTTTACAAAGCAGAACAGCTCTTCCTATTGATAGTATAATGGAACTATTAACATCTGCATAAAAACAACCTGCTTTCAATATAACACAACATTCTTCCAATGAAATCAAGGAATGGCTATGTGCTCACCATTGACTCCCCTGATTAGCAATGTTTACATGGAAGAACTTGAAATCTTAGCCATAAAAACTACTCCATATCCACCTATAGTTTGGCTTCACTATGTGGATGATACATTTGTTGTATGGCCACATGTTGAAGCACTGCTACAAACTTTCTGGAAACACACCACCAATATATCCCCTTCAACTAAATTCAGAATAGAATCAGAAGAACAACAAAAATTGGTATTCTTAAATGTTCTTGTGACAAGACTCTCTCATGGCAAAATCAAAACTACAGTTTACCAAAAACCTACACATACAGAAAATACCAGCCTATACATCCAATCACATCAGAAGCACAAAACATGGAGTTATACTATCACTATGGAACAGAGCAAGAGAAGTTTGTTCAGAAACCAGTGATTTGGCAAATGCTTCTATTAAAAATATTAAATAGACAACAAAAAGAACCATCAAGAGAACAGACAATTATTGGTACTGTAGAATACCCATACATTCCAAAAATAACAGACAAATTAAGAAAAATCTGCAATCAGTATAACATCAAAACAACTTTCCAGAGCCATACCACCCTATGAGGAAATACTAACATCTCCAAAGCCTAAATTTAAAATGCTGAAAAGAAAAAAACTGCATTTATGAAATACAATGTGAATGTGGAAGAACATATATTTGTGAGTCCAGGCAACACAAACTGGTGATTAGAAGAGAGAAAACAGATGTGTCTAAGGTAGCAGACCATGTAATGCGCCAATGAACATATGTTAAATTTGGAAAAACAAAAATATTGGATAAAAAAAATGTACAAAGAAAAAAATTTAATGAAGCTGCTCACATGACAATGGTAAAAATCCCATAAGCCAACCTAGTGTGACTATACATAATATATGGATAACACTAATCAACTTTGCTCTTAGGAAAAAGTGAAGAAATCAGGAGGAACATCAAAGATAAATATATGAAACTGAGCTCTTTCGAGCTGATTTCCACAGGCCATCCTTGCCAGATCAGAAATTCAGTGATCACAAGGACCATTACAACCTTCAATCAAAGATTCCACTGGCGGTAAAACCAAGCAGCAATAATCTTTATGGATAGGATCAAGTGCCAAATCATTGGTCTTAACATCAGGGGAATTAATTCTACTGACCGTTTATATGCGATTAGGCATTTTTTTCATCTTACATCTCCTCATATTTTATTCTTAGGAGAGACCAAATATCACCTAAACTCCAACCCTCACATAATTCTCAAACTTTCAAAACTGGGCTTCACTTTTCTGTCTACTAATACATCAGCTGCTGGAGGGGTAGGAATCATCATTAATAACAGGAAACCACCTTCTTCCTATAAAGTGCTTTACCATGATGCCAATCTCATTACAATCAAGCTTATATACCAATCTAGTGAATTCAGTGCAATATACGTAGACTGCCAGAACAACCCATTGACTTATTCTAGAATAATACATACCATAAATCTCATCACTGCAAACAACACAGGCCCTACAATCCTCTTGGGGGACTTCAATCTGCAATATGATGTGTTCACATGAAAATACCTCCATCTCTTAGCCAGGGGTTTCATAAATGGCAGAGGTTTCTTCCCTGCGGATGCATACTCATTCTATACAAAGAGATCTAGAACACTGATTGACCTAATGTTTTACATCTCAGAGCTGCACTATGGTTTGGAAGCCAAGCTTCAACCCATTCCCTTCTCAGACCATCTTGCCCTGATAGCCTCTCTAGATCTGGACTTTTACACTCCCATAGACTACAATAAAACAATCAGAATTATAACTAAAGCTGCTGCCATGGAAGCTGTCTTCTCAGATGCCTAAATACTCTTTGAAAAAATTGACATTCTTAACATAAATCCTGAGGAAGCCTGGTTCACCTTCACAGGCATCCTCCAAACCATAATCATACAGCATGCCAAAAAACATAAAGGCTCAACAACCCTTATGAATGAGCTTGATTTGCTTCACCATAGGATTAAATATTTCTCAAGTGATGGTACTATAGACAACCTCCTATTACTTAAAACACAGTACAAGCAGAAACAAGCTGCGATTGCTGAAATAATAGCAACAAAGAATGCTAGGTTATACTTACCTGGCCAACACTGCTGGACACGTGACTATCTCAGATGGGCTCTGGGGGCAAGGAAGAAACAAAAAACTCCTTTGTCCCTCCTCATAGGTGGTAGCCATATTTCCAGTAACCAAATGCTTATTCAAATAGAGTCATATTTCAAAAACCACCTATCAAACTCTGTTACCTACCCCACAAATCAGTGGCATGAGACATCACAAAACAATGAACATGGAATAACAATATCAAACATCAAGAACCGCTTGGCCGCCCTACCGTCCAATGACCATCCAGGACTACATGGCATTCCAAAGTTCATACTTACACACCTTGAGAATTTCACAGCTCCCATAGTATTAAAACTAATTGACCAACTTGCAAACAGCAAAAAAATCATCCCCAAACTTTATCCCATAGCGATGGTCCCCTTTCTTAAGAAAAACCGGGACGCATCTGCTCTATCTAGCATAAGACCAATCTCCATGACCCCAATTCTGTTAAAGGTCATTGAAGGTGTGATCAAGGAGAAAATACAAGATGTTATTCTGGACAACATATCCCAGTTGCAATTCACAAAGAAGGGCTCATCCACACTCTCTGCAATCAGGGAGGTAAAAATTCTCTGTGATCATATCAGATCCAAGAATCTATACAAACCCATTGCCGTTCAGCTAGACATCTCTGAAGCATTTGATTCAGTAGATGTCAACATCCTGCTCAATTGCCTCTCAGCACTAGACATTCCTACTCAAATCATTCAGATATTGGACAATCTACTAAACAACAGATTGGTCCACATGTCCCTGAATGGTTTCTTTACAGATGGTTTTATTCCTTCAAAATCCATACCCCAAGGATCTCCACTTAGCGGTCTCCTATTTATACTCTACTTAAACCCCCTTCTTAAACAGATTGAGGCAGAACTTCCAGGAATCTATATACCCCAGCTGAAGAAACACTGTAAAGCATTTGCCTACATGGATGATGTTCTTGTCACCTTACCCTCCCAAAAATATCTAAAACCTCTCATACAAATAATCAAAAAATTTTCCGAATCCTCCAAACTTTCCTTCAACCTCAACAAGTCATCGGCCTGGAAAATCAACACTAGTGAGAAGATATCATCACCTTTCTCAGCAGACCTCCAAAACTTTTTGGGGTTTTCCATATACAAGTCACCGCAAGCCATGTCGATACAAATACAGAATTCCATCATTGAAGCCACCACCAACACAGTTAAAAACCTTGCCAAGGTTTATTTATCACTGCAAATTTCTCTCCTCAATATCAAGATAATGGCAAAGATTAGCTACTATCTACCCATAACCAAATCTGTGCACGGCTGTTGTGGAATGGTAAAACAGCAGCCATAGGAATTGAATGCATGCAGCGACATAGTAAAAATAATGGTATGTCGTTGCATGCAATGTTTTCTATATATTACCAAAAGTGCCACTCTCTGATCCACATCCTACAAAAGAAATTTCCCCAGATTGTAGCGGAACAACCAGTCATTCCATCAGACAGACCTCCACCTTCAAAGATAAGCTGGCTAAATCAGATACTTGACTACCTTTTTGCTTGCAATGGCCACTCTACCCTAGTATTCAGACAAAAAATCTCCATTTGGGATGCACATGGCCTGCTATTTCCCACACAAAACTCTACCATTCCTTACCTTGGTGGTAACAATCATGTGGTCACCAGGTTTTTCAAGCATCTCAAGCTAGAGCCAAGGTTCCTGGACTTTCTCGTAAAAATCAACCTGAATTCACTCCAGAAAAACTGGTTCCTGCACTACAGGAGATTTCTCAAGAATATAGATCCTATGTGTCACAACTGCCATAGAACCTGTGAAACCTTTGATCATATGATAAATGATTTCCCAGCATATGACAAAATCAGAACTTTCATTACTTACCACTGCCACATTTCCCTGAATAAAATCTTAAATATTAAATGCTGCTTCCTGTCCAGGGATTATGTCACCACAAGACTCTCATCCTTTCTCACTTATGCCATCTGGATGGCCAGATGTCACAACAAGTTTACCTTTTCTCATCCCAAGCCTGAAGACACATTCATTTCCAAGCTAAAGGAATTTCGCCATAAGGACAGAATAATCTCTTCCAGATTTTTATTTGACAACACGTGGAGCCTGATTAAGCTGGATTAACAACACCAGTAACCACATCAGAACATTTGGTTGCCTGACTAACATGGATAACTATTATTTTTGATTTACAATTGTATCATTATTACATATGGGTTTTCAATAAAATTATTTATAAATAAATATATGAAATTATTAGAGACTGTTGCCATTGGCAGGGTGGCTGATTTGGTTAGAGCATTACCTTAAAATTTTGTTTGAATCCCATGCTAGTACTATCACTGGTCAGACCAGCAGCACCTGATGAAAAGGGGAGAGTAATACTTCTCAAAATGTTGTGCATATACTAACCTGTTTGCTGTGCTATTACTAACAGTTGAATGTATTTGGAAAATTAAATAAAGAGAATTTTTCTAAAGACATTCAATAAACATATTAGATGATGTAAATAATCCAATATAAAAATAAAAATACAATATATATATTTGCCATAAAATAACTAAAAGGATACAAATTAAAATGCATTATGGATTAAGTTTATCAAAGAATTATATACTGCTAATATATATATGTTGAAACGAAGATTTTCCCGGGTTGCATATATAAAAGACATATTTTGGGGGTTCATCTGTGTAAAAAATTTTAATTATTGATATTCCGATGTTTCGACTTGGTCACACAAGTCATCCACTGGGTAGTAAAAGGTAGAAAGACGGTTGTAGAAGTGCTACAATCACTGATTGGAATAAATGTTAAAGTTCCACCAATAGCAAAAATGTTAAATTTAAGAATTTTTTTAAAAAAAATCTTTCCAAATAGGAGAAAGTTTGCATGTATCATCTCATTTATTGATACAATCTGGTCTTTGAAGTATCTCAATGGCTTCTCTAATTTTTCCAGATTGTATCAATAAGTGAGATGATACATGTAAACTTCCTCCTATTTGGAAAGATTTTTAAAAAAACATTCCTAAATTTAACATTTTTGCTATTGGTAGAACTTTAATGTTTATTCAAATCAGTGATTGTAGCACCTCTACAACCGTCTTTCTACTTTTACCACCCAGTGGATGACTTGTGTGACCAAGTCAAAATGTCGGAATATCAATAATTAAAATTTTTTAACACAGATGAACCTGCAAAATATGTCTTTTATATATATAGGAAATATCAATATGTTATTTAAAAATGCTTATTTTATTTAAATGTATAAAATTCTGTATTTGAATGATATCAGTGGAATATCTATAGACATCAAATATAATATTTATTTAAAAGATCTTCATATTATATATAGAGGACTTATGAACTATAATTTCTTAAGGTATATTTTTTATTGTTATGTTTATTATGTATTAAGAAATATGTTTTAACTAAATAATAAGTTAAAGAAATATCCAACGAAGTTAATCATATCATATGTTTCATTATATATATATATATTATAGAATAAATGTGTTTATCTATATTCCATAAATATAAACTAACCAAAAAAATTAGATAATCTTAAAACAAAATTCGAATATCTTTTTTAATATTTTAATTTTTATATAAAATTTTAAAGTATGTTGGTTTGTTTCATTATTTATATATATTTGAAAATCAATAGATTTAAACTTAAGTATCAGTGAATTTAATTTAGGACAGTTTATATATAATTCATATATTTTCATGGAAATATAATTTTGTATTTAAATCAGTCATTTACATTTATGATTGTAAAAAAATTAAGAAACAAACTAAAACAATACCCATTATTTATTATTGCTTATAAAAATAAAATATTTTTTCTCGTTTATTAGTATATTATTCTTCACATCATTTGATAGATACATAAATAAAAAACTTAGATAACACATGCTTTTATACTACTGATTATTAACTCATAATCCAATATTCTAATTAAACATATTTCATTCATTTATTAATTTATACATTATTATTTATATATATTATATTTTTTATGATAATAAATTTGATTTTATTAATTAAATTTAAATCTCTTAATTATTTATAGTTTATTGATCACATTATAGTTTAATATCAATTTAAAGAGTTTCTATAGGATTCTATTTGTATATTAAATATTCAGCTAACTAAAATATTAAATAAACATTTACATATTTTAATAATTTATCATATTATTTTCGTAGTTTTCTCATTTATATTTTATTGATTACAATGAATAAATAATTAAAAAAGTTAAGATAGTATCTTAATAAATACTAATTAGCTAAGTTACTATATTTATTTATTCTAAACTAAAAAATAGGCACACAACATTATTTGTCTTTTCATAATTTAATCATTAGTTTATAAATATTTTATGTTACAATTTGATATCTCAATTAGAGTATCAGAAAATCTAGTTGAATTATATAAGTATTTCATAGTTATAAAAAAAATTAATGTACAAATATGATAGATTATTTACCTAATAATAGTTGATAATTTACATTTTTATTCCATTATAGATTTGGCTTGCCCAATTCATGAGGCTTGATGATAATTAAAATTACATTTTTATTCCATTACAGATTTGGCACCTGAATATAAGATGCTATTTGTTAAGTAATATTTGGTAAAACAATTATTTTATACATTTATTTTATTATAATATATATATATATATATATATATATTTAAATATTTAGAAGGGACCTGAATTCAGATTTTCAAGTTCCTTACAGCAATGCAATCTATTTTATACAACTGATACACATGACCATTTGAACAAATATAAATAATCTCCAATGTAGGTATTTCATACTGAACAAGCATTCATCAGTTGGTCCAGATCACCATTTCCCACACATATATACAATTAGTGCTCAGTTTATATTCAAATAGAAAATTTTCAATCTTTAATGGATATGCTTCAATCTTCTCCATACTCCAATTTTTCTACCATCCATGTCATTAAAAATTTTATGATGGAACACTCAAAGCCCTTGTTGGTGGCAATGTGATTGTTATACCCATGTTAATGTTTAAATTAGTCTGACTCCTCACATGTAGGACTTTAATATATCCATTTAAATGCACAGAAAAGGAATAGGCAAAGTACATGCACAATATGTAATATTCAAATATAAGTATATTGTCTATATTAAACAATGTAATTAGAAGGAACTTGAACTCAGACTTTAAAGCTCCCTACAGACATGCTCTCTATCTTATTCAATTGATATACATGACCACATACATGTGAAAGAGATAAATGATCTCCAATATATGTACTTCAAGCTAAACCAGACCTCATCTTTTGGTACACTGATCTCGCACACATACATAAAAACAGTGCTCAATTTATATTAAGATAGCAAATTTTCAAACTTTAAAGGACAAGTTTCAATCTTCTTTTCCCTCCAATGTTTCAGCTATCCAGATCATTGAAAATTTGATGATGACACACTCAAATCCCTTGGTGATGCCAATATTATTGTCAGAGCCATGCTGATTTCTTAATCACTCTGACCCCTCATATATAGGATTTTAATATGTCCATTTAAATAAATAGAAGAGAGATGGGCAGAATGCATGCTGAATATGTAATATTCAAATATAAGTATATTGTCTATACTAAACTTAAGGGACTTTAACTCAGACTTCCAAGCTCCCTACAACTATGCGCTCTATCTTATACAATTGATACACGTGATCACATAAATGTGAAAATGGTAAATGATCTCCAATATATGTATTGCATGCTGAACCAGCATTCATCAGTGGGTCTTCTGTGTTTAAATGGAGATATTAATGTTCTATATGTGAGGAGTCAGAGTGTTTTAAAACTCAACAGGGGTATGACAATAATATTGGTAACGACAAAGGTTTTGAGTGTTTCATCAATAGAATTTCAGTGATATGGATAACTGAAGAGTTGGAGAATGGTGAAGATTGAAACTTGTCCATTAAATTTTGAAGATTCACTATCTTAATATGAACTGAGTACTGATTGTATATATGTGTAGAAGATGGTGATCTAGACAAACTGGTGAGTGCTGTTTTAGCATAAAATATGCATATTGGAGATAATTTATCTTTTTCACATGTATGTGGTCATGTGTATCAATTGTATAAAATAGAGTACATAGCTGTAGGAATCATAAAAGTCTGAGTTCAAGTCTCTTCTAATTACATTAAGTTTAGTATAGACTATATATATATATATATATATATATATATTTCAGAATCATAATTTAGGATGTTAATGCATCAAAAGAATATTAGCTATATTAAAATAATGATTAAATTATATAAAATCTGGTTATAATGCCTTTTACATTATTTATATTAATGGATTAATAGCAGAGATTCAATTATATATATATTAAATTAAGGGTTACACTAATATTTCTTTATACATGGAAAAAAAATTGCTAACATTGAATATAACCTTAATGTGTTTTGATGTTGAGCACTTTTAAAATCAATCATCTTTTTTTTTTTTTTTAAAAAAATAAATTTTATGAATAAGTGTACTTGTTTTAAAATGCACTCAACTGAACACTATTATATTCTCGGTTTATTACTAATTTTATATTATTAATGAACTATGCCTTTTAATGTTTTGTTTATTATTATGGCTTTATTTCTCAGGAGTTCATAAGAAGTTGGAGCTCCAGACCTGTGAGCACTAGAATCGATTCATGTAGGGCACTATCATTATGATCAGTACAAATGAACTATACTTTTTTAAAAACATAGTCAAACATTTCATATTCTAAAAGTACTATTTATAAAGTAAGATCTAATTTATCTGAATTATATGTATGTTGTCCTTCATTCAAACTAGTAAATATAAAAATTATTTGTTTCCTGGTGTTTAATTTCATAAATAATATGTGGACATTCTCTAGGATCAATTTTAACTTTTATTGATTATGTTAACATGGCTGATAAACAAGACATACCTTATAGTTTTAATAAAATATTATGGAAAATGAAAATTTATACCCCATAATATTGTTATAAAAGTCATATAATTTCACAAGACATTAAATCTTAATTTAGTTCTTAATTATTAATTTATATATTATAAATATTAATTTTTTTCTATATTTTTAATATACATGGTTTTATGTTTTTTTTTGTATATTTTTTAATACACATATAATCAAGATATAGACCCAGGATATTTCATATTCTGAAAGATAATTATCAACATGTAGTAATAGTGATTAGATTACATAGTGATACTAATGATTCCATTTTTCCAAACCTAGTTTTACCAGTTTTATAATAAGTATTTGTGTTTAAAATGGGAAGCTAGGAAAGTAAAAAGAGAAATTAAGTAAATCATTTAGATTTTGATGATATAGTTGTTATTACAAATAATGTCTCAGTTAAACCATTAAGCATTTCATGATATTGGATGAGTAGGCATTAGATAGGGATTTTATGCACAAGCCTTCTGGCATCCATTGATTACTCTGTTTAGCACAGATGGCAATACTGTATGGAGAGTTTTGCTCTGTTTAATGTCTCAGTTCTTCAAAAAATATTCCAAAAGTTATTATTAATTGAAAGTAACATTAAAAATTAATACTAAAAAAGATTAAAGAGTTTTTCTTTTAAAAAATGAAGATCATGAATTGGAAGAAGTTATTAATGACAAATATATTATTAATACAGATGGAAGCATAATGGAAGAAATTAATCATAGAATTAAACTGGGATGAAGTACTTTTAATATTAATATCTTATTAATAAAAGAAAATATGCCTTTCTAGATAAAAGAAGATTTTTGAATAGATGTATGTTACCATTTCTTATTGTGAATCTGAGACACATGGGTGAGAAAATAAATGATTACCACTAACATCAGTGAAAGAATTAAGTCTAATTGGAGCTGGGATGATCATATTGCTAGAGATAAAATAAGAAAGTTTTCTCTTGTGCTATAGAGAAGTGATGCTAAAAATTGGATAAACTGGATTAAACTTGGAGAGCTTTTCATCTTGCAATGGATTAATAATGGTTGAAAATGATGATATTGATGTAATAATTAAATATTGAGATGGTTACATGTCTCATGGCATATAGTGTGTGTACACATATAAATAAAGTTGAAAGGAAAAGTAGAAATAAACACAAACAAAATATTTTTGTAGATATTTTTTATATTACACTGGAATAGCAGTTAAGGATTAAAAAATTTTGAATTTAAAAAATTATTATAAATTAAACATTTAAAAAGGTTTAATTAAAATTTTATTAATTCTGATTTTGAAATTAAAGAAGTATGTTTTTATGTTACAATAGATATATTGGTAATTATAAAATTCCACTATCTATTTTAATAAGATTAAGACAGTTTTTAAATTAAAGCTTGTATAACATATTTTGATAAAAATCCTACAACGTTGTTTTTGAAAGAATTAAGGTGAGTTGAAAAGAGTCATTAACTTTTTTCAATTAAGATATAAAGAAAAGTTACATTTAATTATTGTGTTTTTTAAAATTCCACCAGGATTATAAAAGGTTAAAAACATTAGCTGATAGATTATAACAGTTATACATAGATATAATTACAAAATTATAACTGAAAGCAAGAGGTAGTGGATCCAGCTGCTGCTAGTACAACAATTATAGAGTTTGAATTCATATGGAAACAAAATCCAGCTTTTATGTAATTTTATAGATCATAAATGTGTGTGTATTAGATGGCATAGAGTGTGAAGAGAGGTCATTACTGGATTATATCTTCTGATAAAGATAGTAAGCCAGTCTATTGTTTTAGAAGAAATCAATTTACCAAGAGATTTCATCAGCTTGTTGAAGAATTAGTTTATACATATACTGTTTTATCTATATGCAAAGAAGGTGCTGCATCATATATATATAAAGTACAGCTGGTGAGCAAGTAGAATATGCTATACATATTGAAAGCAATATTATTTTAAATAATTACTTGAAAATGACAGTTAAAATCTTTAAATTACAAACTTTTAAAAGTAAATAACTTTTTTTAACTAAAAATAAAGCTAGAATAATGAAAAAAAAACAACAACAAGTGATTGTTTCCAGTTTTATTTATTAAAAAGAAAACTCAGAAATGTTCTTTATTGAAAATGATGATTTTATTTTGAAATTTTTAAAAAAAGTAAACTCTAAAAATATTTCTATATTGAAAAACAAAAAATATTTTTAAAGATGTTTATAATTAATTGAGTAACCTAAAAAAATCTTTTATGAAGGATTGTCAAAAAAGTAAGATTTTTTTTTCTAAAGAGAAAAACATTTTATAGTGAGGTAATAACTTAGATTAGTAAGAAGATAATATACACATACATACATGCCTGTGAATTTTATGTATATATTCAACATGAAATTGTGTGTTGTGAAAAATATATTTTTAATAAGTTTATTATTTTGATAAATTAAAATATATACAAACATCAGTGTGCCTACACATTTGACTATAGACCCACATACATGTTAATCATTTAAGTATAATTAAAAATGATTTGAATTATTTCTGATGTATAATTTATTATACAGGCACATATGTGTGCTGATATACAGATAAACCCATTGAGATATTTGTAAATCACAATATGATGGCTTATTTTTTTTGTATTGATCAAAATCAAAATGCCAAATTTATATTTATAGTATACTCAGCAGATCTTAATTTCATTTTATTGTTTCTAATTAATAAATTTATATTTCATTGTTAAAGTTATTCCAGTAAATTTACTTAATCCTAAAATAGTTTTAGAATGTTATAGGTCTGTATTATATCTCTTGTTCACAGTAACAGTTACAAAGCTTTTGCTCACTGAACTGGATTCATGCATAATGGTCTGTTATATAAAAGGGGCGTATGTTTAGTGTTATGAACATTCACACTAGGATGATGATTTCATTACTTCTCTAATCCTGTACTGAAGTAAGGGAATATCCTTTAAAGTTCACACACTAGATTTTATTTAGTTTAGTATTTATTAAAAATTAAGTTTACAGTTGGCCAGCATTGATGATGATCAATATGTTTTAGTATCCCAGCATTATTTGAATTATTGTTATATTTTGATGGAATAGAACTTTTATTATGTTCTTCCAAAGTATTATGTTGTATTGCTGCCCTAAGTTTGGTGTGGGCTAAATAATTAGCTTGGTCTATAGTGGATCCATTTCAAATCCAGTCACAAGATTAGCTGTTGATTTATTTTCATTGTTTATTATTCATAATGATGAACAATTGTGTAGTGCTGATGAATTTATGTTTTTGATGATCTCTCATGCCCTCTATCATTCATTATATTCATTATCATTCCTTTTATATTTGATTAAATATATTGAATTGGTTACGATGGTTTTTTCATCATCTCATGCTTACCCAGCCATTGTACTGTTACAAATGGCTACCCACCTGTGAGCCAATGATGATCAAGTACTGGTGGCCATTACAACAAAATTTTTACATAATTTGATCTGAAATATAACCACATCTAAGAAAAAAAATTATGCATTTTATGCAGAATAATATTACTGTGAAATGTATGACAAGAATATGGATGATTATAAGTTAGAAAATAATGGTTAATGTATATTTAAAAAGTTCATATTTAGAGTTGAATAGAAATCTAAGATTTTGGAGATTGTGAGGTTTTATAGTTGAACTTTCAGTTTTGATGATGGATGGAGGGTAATTGGTTTGAAAATGAAATGTTTTCATAAAACTCTGAAGAGTGTTCTATCCTAGGCATTGCTCAACCCATTTTCTGATTTCCTGTTGTTTATCATGGTGCAGTTAACATAGTCTGCCATGATACCCAGCCTTTAAGTCTCCAAGAAAAAGAGCAAGGCACAGTTCTATATTTTCCAGGCCCTAAGACTTAAAGGAGCATCACATAATTTTGTATTTTCTAGCCCCTAAGCCTTAAAGAAGTAAGCAGGATTTTGCAAAGATTTTTGCATATTTATTTAATATCAAATGTTGTGGTATCTTATAGTGCCTAATTTGAAGTATTCCTCTTGGTGTTTAGGCAGCATTCTGTATCTATCTCAGAATTCATTCTGTTAGCTGTCAGATACCTGCCAAATCTGTAAAAAAATTGATGAATACATTGTTTGAAATATGAATTATATATATATATTAAGTAAAATAATGTCAGATGGGTGTTTGATTTCTCTTTTCCTCTCAGTGAGAGATAGGACACAGTTATATGTCTCATGGTATATAATAACATAGTAGTATGTGTGCACGTATATTTATAAAGTTAAAAGGAAAAGTAGAAATAAACACAAACATTTTTATAGATAATTTCTATATTACACTGGAATAACAATTATGGATTAAATAATTTTGAATTAAAGAGAAATTTATTACAAATTAAACATTTAAAAGGATTTAATTAAAATTTTATTAATTCTGATTTTAAAATTAAAACAAGCATGTTTTTATTTTACAATAGATGCACTGGTAAATATACAATTCTATCTGTTTTTATTAGATTAAGACATTTTTAGAATTAAAACTTGTATAACATATTTTGATAAAAAATTCTACAAAGTTGTTTTTGAAAGGATTAAGGTGAATTGAAAAGAGTCATTTATTTTTTTCAATCAAGATAAAAAATCTTACTTTTAATTACTGTGTTTTTTTAGAATTCTACCCAGACTCGACAGATTATAACAGTTATACAGTGCTATAATTTTGAAATTATAACAGAAGACAAGAGATAGTGGATCCAGCTGCTGTTTCTAATGCAATGACAATACAGTTTGAATTCACATTGAAGTAAGACCAAGCTTTTATATTTCAATCATATGTATATATTAGGTGGCATAGAGACTAAAGGGAACTCAGTGCAGATCAACAGTTTTTGGATTATATCTCAAAATAAAGCTAGAATAATGAAAGAAAATAATAAATGACCATTTCCAGTTTTATTTATTTAAAAGGAATGCAGAAACTTTCTTTGTTGAAAATGACAATTTTATTTTGAAATCAAATAAAAAAAAGTAAACTCCAAAAATATTTTTATATTGGAAAACAAAAGAACTTACTAGAATATTTTTAAAGATGTATAGGATTAATCAAGAAAAACCTAAAAAATGAAAAAAACCTTTTCCAAAGGACTGTCAAGGAAATATTTTTTTTTGGAAAGAGAAAAATACTTTTATTTACAATTAAGAATAGTGAGTCAATAACTTAGATTAGTAAGAAGATAATACATACTTATATGTGTGTGAATTTTATGCATATTTTCCACATGGAATTAATCCTGTCTTGTGAAAAATATAATATTATAATAAGTTTATTATTTTGACAGATTAAAATATATATAAATGGATCCACATATATGTTAATCATTTATGTATTATTAAAAACAAATTGAATTTTATTATTAGTTTATCACAATTCTAATATGTAATTTTCTAATACAGGCATGTCTGTGTACTGATATGTAGATGTTTTATGCAAACCTATTGAGATATTTGTAAATCACCATGTGATAGCTTATTTTTTTTGTATTGATCAAAATCAGAATGCTGAATTTATATTTATAGCATACTCAGCAGACTTTAATTTCATTTTATTGTTTTTCTAATAAATAAATTTATATTTCATTATTAAAGTTACTCCAGTGAATTTACTCAATCATGAAATAGTTTTAGAATATTATATGTCTGCATAATATCTCTTGTTTACAGTAACAGTCACTGAGCTGGATTCATGCATAATGGTTTGTTATATAAAAGGGGTTTAGGTTTAGGGTTATGGACATCCACACCAGGATGATTATTTCATTACTTCTGTAATCCTGGATTGGTGCAAAAGGATATCCTTTAAAATCCATGCACTACAGTTTATTTAGTTTAGTATTTATTTAGAAATTAAGTTTATAGTTGGCCAGTAATTCAATGATACTAAATGACCAGGGCATTGATGAAGATCGGGATGTTTTAGTATTCCTGCATTATTTGAATTATTATTGTATTTGATGGAGTAACACTTTTAAGCATGTGCATCCAAAGAATTATGTTGAATTGCTGCCCTAAGTTTGGTAAGAGCTAAATAATTAGCCTAGCCTGTAGTGGACTCATTTCAAATCCAGTCATAAGATTGACTATTGATTTATTTTTATTGTTTATCATTCATGATGATAAATGATTATTACTTTTGCAAAATTCTGGTGAATTTATGGTGTTTTTGCTGATCTCTCATGCTTCTCATATTCATTATAACAATCTCATTTTTTATATTTAATTTTATATTTTATCGTTGACTTGGGGTTGATGATAATGAGTGCCTCACTCCAGGTTCACTCCAAGATTTCTTACCATTACAATTTATAAATAATGATACTTTTAATTTTAAAACATGAAATAACCAATACCTTGCAGAAACACTTTCAATTATTACTTGGTAATTATTTCAACAGCTTTCACTTATGAAATAAATATAATAAATAAAAGCATTCGAAAAGAACATATGAGATTACTTGAGTTAATTTTTGTAAGTTATTTATTATTTAATGTTTTAAAATTAAAAGTTATTGTGATTTATATATTTAGTTAATAATAATTTTATATAAATAGTTAATTACTTTTAAACGTACAATACACATATATAAAAATGATTAATATTTGATATGGAAGAATTAAATAATTTACAAATTAAAAGATTGAAATTATAAAAAAATCTAAGCTTATAACAAAACACGAAGAAAAGAATTGTAGAATTAATTGCTAAAAAAAGGTAATTAAATAATTAAAAAATATATAAAATTAAGAAATAGACAGTCAGATTAGTTAAGTTCTGGACTTTTGATTAAAAATACAAAGATCTATGATATATATATATATATATGTAAATTGCTCATGCTGGATGGCCAATGATATTTACAAAAAAGGGCTGTTTTTCAGAGTCCTTCCACCTCTATGTTAAAATAATCAATCTAGAGTTTAAGCAGGTCATCTCTATCTAGATTATGATTTTGTATACTTTCCATCCAATGGTAATGGAAGTTGTAAAACTTCAGCAAATAATTACTATATATATAAATATGAAGTAAAATGATATTAGACTGACTATATTATATACAATTTATTTATCTATTAGTTATTAAAACAAATAGTAAATAAATTGTGTTAATAGTTTATCCTAGCTGTCTGATTTAGTAGTTATAAATTATAAATGTCTTTGCACCCTACTTCAAATAGTATATAATAAAAATATGTTGTAAAACAGACTAATCAGTCTAATGTAGATAACAAAAAATGCAAATTTGACAAACCTTGACAAATGGAGTAAACAATATGGATACAGATCGAATTGGTGCAGATGTCAGAGAATTCACCTTAAAAGCACAATCAAATAAATCTAAACAATACTAGTACCAAAAATTATCATAGAAGAGTCAGACATAGGATAGACTTACATTATGGTTAAGTTAATTGGCATAACTAATCAGGCATGAAAGGAAAATGATGTTAATTACTACAACTGCTTATTAAAAAATTCTATATTAATAATCCATCACAGTGACATCTTACATTAAGTCTATTGAAAAACTATTGTTGATAAATTAATTATAAAACAATGAATGAAAAGTTATTACATTGTTCTGAATTTTAAAGAAAAAAATAATAAAATAGGAAACATTATATTATTCATTTATGGTTTAAATATCTAATCTATATAGTTGTAATTAAAAAGTTTAAGGAATTACTAACATAATGTCACTTTAGGAATCACAGATAAATGAAGATATGTGAATTTGATGTAAATTTGGAAAACTATCAAAAAATAATATAAATATGTAAGATTCAAAGCTTCAGAATCATAATCTGTTCAAGTTTGAAGATGATAGAAAGGATAATATTGATAAATAATAGATAAATATTACAACAAACATGCATGGTTTAAACATGTAAAGTAATTTTATTATAAGTTATAATAGAATAGAAATAAAGTGAAAGCAAACCTCAGATAATTCTTCTTTATTTATATTCTAATTTAGTAATGTTTTATCAATTTCAATTTTTAAATATGCACTCTGAAATATAAATTCTGGGCATGCTCTCTGAAATAAATATGAAGATGTTTAAAACTGAAAAAATTCAAAAAATGCCATGCTTTGACTTTTATGAATTGTTATTACTTTCTAATTTGTGAGACAACCCATGAAAATAATCTGATGATAAAAAATGTTTTGTATTGGATATTAGTTCAAAATTTTATTTAATTAATAAAAAAAAACCCTGCAATATTTACCAGGCTGAAAATAGATGCCAATACTATTTCTATATGGCAGATGTCAGGTTCATATAAATTCATCAAAATGCTTTTATATAGATAGTTCAAGATCATAATTAATTTTTTTCTCTCATAAATATTAAATATTTTTAAAGCTGAGTAAAACAAACTATCACAATTAAAAATACTTAATTAATCCGTTTTTTTTCTCATATGTCATAGCATTAGCCGGGACACGAACCCACAACCGTCTGCAACCAACTACTTGCTTGCAAGGCTGATGCGATGACCTCTCGGCTAACAACGCTTGACAAATTAATTAATCCGTTTTTTATAAAAAAAAAATATTTTAATTTTTTGTATAAAAAAGGAAAAAATAAGTCTAAATAATTAAAAATACTATTGTCCCTAAAGACAAGAATGCAAAAAAAAAAAAAAAATAGTGAGTTTTGGTGTCTTGATGCTCGTGTTATTTATCACAAATTTTCTTATCAATATCATGTCATTTACTTTTTATAATTTTAAATTACATTTAAAACAATTTTTTCTTCTCATAAATATTAAATAATTATTTTTTTCAAGCCAATAAAAAAAATTAGCTATGTGGAAGACTACAATATTTAAAAATAATGCATAGGGGCCCCTAGTAAAAGACAATTTGGCTAATAAATTTTGCATAAGTATGTTATTATTTAATGTATTATAATATCTTGTATACATTCTGTTAGTGTGAAAAAGTCTGTAATGTAAATTTTTATCCATGGTTATGTGTTAAACCAATTAATCAATAATAGTAAAAATAAAACTGATCCCAGAAAAAAATCCATACATTATTTATGTTATTAAATATCAGGAATCAAGTTGATCTTATGCATAAAATGGGCAATCAAAATGAGAGTAAACATTCATGCAAAGTTAAACACAATATAAAAATATATTTATATTGTAATGGTCAATTTATTAATGTTTACATTTATTTTAATCTATTTTAATTGATTCAGATACCACCTGACATTTAACATCAGGAAATATATGAGCACATAGTCCTTATTTATGGATTTAAATTAGATTTGGAAATATTTGCATAATGGCCGATACACAACACTATTTGAAACACCTGCCAAATCACTAAACATAAGCTACTGGAGATGAAATGAATACATAAATGATATGTAGACAAAACAATATTACACATAAAAAAGTTATCACAATATTTAAACAAATAACAAAACAATAGTTTATTTACAATATATCATAATTTTCAAACAAAATATAATATTCTTTTATCCTAAATATGCTCACATTACAGACTATATCACAAAAATTTATCACAATTTTTTTATTATTTGTTTACCTTTATAATTATAATTTTTAATGATTATTTTAATAAGACATTTCTTCACTACTTTTTAATTTTTAATTCACATGCAAGCTGGAGAACAAACATGAAAGGTTAATATTTATTTGTAAAGTGTCCCAAGTTTATTTTGATTAATTTTAAAACAATCTTCCAATTATATATTATAATACTCATATAATTATATGATTGAGCACACTTGCTATAGAGTAAATCCATGGCCTTTAATACATTGTGGATATACTCCTACACATGATTGACTCTCACAAATACAATATATTTATTCATATCATTATCTTCAAAGCATAGTTATAGACATATATTTCACCTTTCTTACAAGCATAATTAATTCTAGGGAATGGCCACTTGAGATTCGAATTCCAATTTAATAATAATTCAATTATAGCAGTGATTATTTTAAATCCAATTTTTAATTCAATAATAATTCAATCCAAATATGTGAGATGGTTACTTTTGAAATCGAACCTCTGATTTATATAAAAGAATCCATGAATAAATTCACTATATTGATTTAGTATATTTTAACAATTCAACAGAGATGGAACAGCTGCATTTATGTTATAAATTCTACATACATAAAATCTAATTCATGGTAATCAATTGAACTTGATCAAATTTTGAATAATAATCACCCTACTACACATTATTTTAACACTGGATGCTTCATGTTAAATATTTTACATGTGTGCAACCATTTGTGTATTTAAAATGAATATTGAATCATTAATTATTTTAATAAACTTTACATATTTCTGACAGATAATCATATATATATATATATAATAAAAGAACAGATGAAATAAATTTTAAATTTTAACTGCTTTAAAGTTCAGCTCTTTATAGATGCTTAACAACAAATGCGGACTTTTTTTTTTGTAAGAAAACATTAGCTTTTTTCTTTAATCAATTAATAATATATTATATAAATATTTTATATCAAATAAAATATAGTTAATTAGAATTAAATATACATTAAGTGGTCATGAAATAAAACTTAAAATGGTTAATATAATAGTATAATAATCTAATTAATAAATAGTTTTTTAAACTTATGCAGAAAAAGTTTTGTAGTCAGAATAAGGATTTTTTTACAGGCTAGTATTTTTTCTATGATGGTATGTATTAATTGATTCCATTTATAATCATGTTTCTTTATTTACAAGTTGCTTATAATTTTTTTTATTAATCTCCTAACTTCAAAATTTGAGGTTCAAGCATTTTTTTTTCATTTTGATTAGAGATTTTTCCAAAATAGATTGATCAAGGTGATCAAAGAGTCTGGATATATTTCATGCAATCAGCAATTTTTTCCATATTTTTTAGAGTCATCCTAATGATGATTGAATGCAACTTGAGTAAAACGAAAACCCAGACTAATTAATTTCAAGAAAAATTGATTATATATATATATTTGACTTTTTGTTTTTAATACCTTTGATAATCTCTTATTTTCAACACCTTCATGACATTTTATTTTAATTATATGAATTTTTGAAACAACATCATTATTTAATTGATTGCATTTTTAAAACATCTTAATTATTAAATTGCTTGAATTTTCTCCTTGTTTTCAAATCTCATATCTCAAAACAGGATTAATCTTTTTATTAATTCAACCTAATTATCTAAAATCAATTTCTTTTAACACTAGTATACATAATTGAATTGTTTTGCAATAAAGTCCATACATTCTTTTAATATTTGATAACAGAAACATTATTAATATACTTTGTATAATTTATTAATTTCTCTTTAAATGCTTTTAATAAACCAATTATTTTATTATATTAAAATATAACTTTTAATAATTTATTCTACAATATCTATTATAATTATTTTTAATAACTCATTTTAATATATTTCTTTTACTTTGTATACTTTTTAAAAAAAAACTTGTTTACATTATATTTATTAACTAACCTCATAACATTGAAAACCAGCTACTACCATGTGGAAGATCACATGGCTGGCAGTGAAATGAATAAAACATTATTTATTTCAATATATATATTTCAAAGTTAAAATAAATTCTATAGTATCATCACTACTTTTAGAATATGAAAGATGTTTATGTAGTCATGCTTTTAAATATAAAAATTTACAGAATGGTTTGCATTGAACATAATCACATCACAAAATTAAAAAGTCATAATTTATTAATGATGTTAATCCAGCAATGTACTAAAATCATTGAGTGTATTTGGGAATGTATGCACTTAAATTTATAATTTCATATTTCCATTTTTATTTTGGAATATAAAAATGTTTTGACAAGGGTAATCAGTGCAAAAAATCCATTAAGATTATATATAACATATACAATATTTTGTTTGTATATAAAGCAGTATTATTATTATCTTTAATTTATTACATTTCAGTGACAATTATAATTTATATATCTATGTATAATCACATGATAACAGCCTAGGCCTATTGTCAAGGCATGTAAAAATCGATAGAGTCTTGGGTTATTATCATGTGATTATATTTATAATTCTACCTAACTTTATAAAAATCGGATTTATGTGTACTCCAATTGTTTAAAATAACCCAATGTAGTAATGACTGCAGAAAACACGTTCATCACTAGCTATTCAAATGCTAGTTTATAATAGTTTTTACAGTAATAGAGTTTTATCTTCTAGCTAAGAATAACTAGATATTCTACTTATCGATTATTATGAATCTTCTGATTAAAATTTTAAGTTGGCTTAGAAGTCTTCAATTACTAAAAACATTTTCAAAACAAAGTCATAAGCATGGCATGCACACAGCAATTCACAAAACTCAAAAGTTGATGAGATCCAGTTGAAAGATCTTTGCAATAGTAATATTAGCTATGAATTAATATATACATATATAAATCAATAATATATTTACATTTTTTACCATTATAAATCTTCATTTAACATGGTCTTTAGATCTGAAGGCCAACTATAAATATCAAATAAACAGTGTGTGTCTAAGAATTCCTGCTGCCTTCTAGAATACACAGTTGATTTTACCAATGGCTGGGTATTGTTTTTGATACAAACAGTTTTTTCTGTTTCCCTCTCTTTCTTTTTCAATCACTTAAGACAGGAATGGGAAATCTTTTTTCTGCCAAGAGCCATTTGGTTATTTATAATATCATTTGCAGGCCATACAAAAGTATTGCCATAAACATTAGCCTGATATATTTGTTTAAAAATGTAATTAATTTACCACTAATCATTAAAGGTGGGAACTCTTTTCAAATGGGGAGGCCAATTTCAATTTCCCCCTTTTAAACGACAGCAACAATTTTTTTATGAATTAAAAATATAGTAACATCATTATTATTACTGAATGTTCTACATTTAATGATAATTTTTCTAATTTATCTGATATCTATTTTTATGACATATTTATCTCAAATTTCTTATGTTTTGAATAGTTTAATTCTACAACAGGATAAATGCAGTCTTTTATAAATTCCTCTTCAGAAAATGCTTTCAAAATTTATAACATGTTAGCCACTTGATGAAGTTCCTTTTGTATTTACATATTTTTTTTCCTCCATCAATTTTGCTGCAATCAAAATGTTTTGATAAATAGTATGACTTGATGTCATATTCTTTATTAACTGAAATACTTTGGAGAAATATCAGACACATAAATTTAGTTTGACACTGTGCTATTAAAAAAAAATCTAAATTATTTCTAATATATATATATTAATCAATTTTTTTTGAAATGCACAATTTTCAGTATAAATTTTTATCTTATTCACTGTAATCAACCCAATAAAAAATAAATAAATGGAAAATAATAATTATAAACCAAAAATAAAATTCAAGTTTATTTTTGCTACGATGTCTTTGTCTGTGATAATCACTATAAAAACAAACAAGATGTCCTCTGTGTCATAGATTAAATCTGTAGTCAGATAGATCATACAATGTAGACAATTTTTGGAATATTAATTTTCTAATAGAACGAACTAGAACTATTGCAAAGGTAAGAAAGAAAAAAGATGTAGATGAAAAAATACATGTTTTATTTTTCTTAGTTCTTAATATAATATTTGCATTACGCATATGTTTAAATACAAGTTTTATACATCGTTATTTTATATACATTTTTGAAATTGTCCAAGGGACAGATTAAGAGTTTTTTAGGGCCAAAGTTGGCTCTTAGAGCTGAGGTTTCCTGTCTCTGAATTAAGTTATTGTAGAACCCAGTCATCACAAACCTCTCATGCCATCAGGCATCTTATTATAATAATTGAGAATATGATTGTGTGTTTATGCAACAACATTCCCATCTTTTGACTATACACACAGCATGTATGACTTTTTTATAGTTCAAGCTCTCAAGAATTAAAAAAGTAATGATGGGGATAGGCTTATTAATCTTTTCTTGAGATACTACAATGGCTAAAAGGATCTGTCTAACACCAGATGACTAAATTGTCACAGCTAGCAGAATACTCATTTCAGTAGTAGTAGTAATAAATAATGATAATAATATCAGTAATAATGGTGAAGCAAGAAGCAGTGATACCACTAAAAGTATCATAAATCTATTTTTTTTTAAATATAGGTACATGGAATGCATGATCCTTGCTTATAAAAACTCTTCCGGGCCAAAATAAATACTGCACTTGTGGCTAAGCAACTGTTAAATCAATATAACTGTTCTTAGTAAAATTCACCTCCCAGTGGAAGGAGGCTTATTAGAACAGATCAGTTAGTGTAAGAAGAATGCATGGTATTGGATTTGATGTACATCTAATTTAGTATCTTTTATTGTTGGAACTCTTGGGTTTACTAAAAAGAAAATCTATGACTGGTTTTCTGATAATTAACATATTATTAGTGATTTAATTAAAAGGAACATGACATTTTCTGCTTGGTAAATTAATGGATTAAATGTGAAACTTTATAATGAATATATAGGTGTGAAAGCAAAGGCTTAAAAATGATTGGGGGTAAAACTGCAAAGAATATACAGACATTCACTGAGTGTGGTCATTCTACATCTTTTTTAATACATTGAAAACAACATATTGACCAGAGAAATGATGTCATAATCCAGTTAACTCTAGCAATACTCTTGCACAATGATAATATTTTGAACAGATGGAAAGAGTATTTTGATCAACTTTTGAATAATTATACAAGAATTGTGTTGGTGACTTTTAGTGATATATTCATTTATCTACCCATTTAGATTTTAACAAAGATATCCAACTTAATGAAGTGAAAACATCTCTTTGCAACCTTAAAAATGGGAAGGCTGCAGATTGGAATTTTTAGAAATATCTGAATTCAAAAAATTGTGCCAGTCAATTTTAAGGATGCTTTTGCTGTTCCAATTTTTAAAAACAAAGGGATCAGACCAAGATTGCAGAATTATCATGAAATATTATTATTATCCACTACAGCAAAAGTACTTTCAAAATTTTTATTGCATAGATTGTTTCCTGTTATAAATGAATGGCCAGAGATTATTGTGCTTTAGAAAATCAAAAAGCACTACACATATGATTTTTGTTGCCAGGCAAATGGAAGAAACTTGTCAGGACAATAGAGTGATTTATATATTGTTTTTATTGATTTGATCAAAGCTATTTGATTCAGTCAATAGGATGTACCTATGGAATTGTTTGAATTAGTTGGTTGTCCACATATATTTATTTGTATTATACAGTTTCTATGTGATGGAATTAGAAGTGTTACTACTACAGATGGAAAATCTGAGGCATTTGAAATAAAAATTGGTCTTAAACAGTAATGTGAACTTGATCTATTGTTTTCAATTTTATGATACTAGTCTTTGGAATCATTTATAGATGGTTTAAATAGACAGGGATCAAAATATGATGCAGGTTTGATGATAATATTTTTTGAATTGATTAAAAGCAAAACAACATCACTTTTTTGAATTCTGAATTTACAGTATGCTGATGAATGGCTATTTTGCCAGTTCAAAAATTGATTTATATAATTTTTTTAATGTTTTGAATGCAATTGATAAAGATCTTATTTTATTAATTAATGTTTAAAAAGCTCAAATTCTTTATCAGTCAATGATGAAAGAAAAATTTTCAGCAACTTTCAGTTTGGATGGCTATCAACTTGAGAATGTAATACAATTTAAATACCTCAATGCTTTTTAAGTAAAAAGGTGGACTTATATATTGAAGGACAAAATAAATTCCAATATGCTATTGACTAGCTAAAAGATAAAGTATTTCATCATAAAGAAATAACTACTGCAGCTAAGTTATCTTTATATATCTGTTATTTTATCCAATTTATATGAATGTGTAACTTGAATATCCTACAAGTACACTATAAAGGTATTAAAAAAAAGATTGCTCTGACATTTTTTTAAAATACAATGGCAAGATCATGAAATCAATCAACATGTTCTTTGCTTGACTGATGCTACTGAATCTACTATTGTAAAATCACAGTTTTATTGGATTGGAGTTGTAAAATAAATGAACAATGGAAGCCTTTTTAAAGGGTATTTTATAGTGAGCTTAAGTACTGGTTTATTAGGAAAGATAAACCCATCTACATTATAAAGATTATCTTAAAGACTTTCTAAAGAAGTACACTATCAATAGTTTCCATTGGGAAGATATAGCAGATAATAAAATACATTGGAGAGTTGTAAGTTAGATATGGAATCTTATTAATATTGGACATTAAATAATTTAATGGTTTATAAATGTATTGCCAAATTTAATGTTATTTTATAATTTTTTCTTTATTGTAAACATAGTTGAATAAACCTGTTTTTGATAAAAAAAAAAAAAAAGAAAAGTTTTCTGCTGAAGAAACTAAAAAAACAACATAATAAAATATCGAGTAAACTGAAAAATGATCCAGCAGTATCTAAATGTAAATGTATTTGTGTTTGACAGATTGGTTTGTGTAATCATTGCAAAACTCATTTCTATAGTAGTTTTTTTCTTTTTCTTTTATTATTGGGTGGGGGGGGGGTTGAAATGGTCATGCTTATTTTTGAGTGGCTATTTATTATTATTTTATTATATATATGATGCAATAGAGAAAACCTTTCTCTATTAAAAATAAGTTAATGTTATGTTTTAGGTAAACCAAAAGAAACTATGCTATATATTTTATTATAATGAAAATTACCTTAATCTTCAATTATTCAGCATTTAAATTTTAGTTGATTTAAAAAAATCTAGTGAATGGTATGACCTAGGGGAGGAGTAATCATTCTCAGATATTTAGTGACCACTAGTCCAATGACATTATTTTGCAATAAGTATCATAAACAGGATTCCAATAAGTAAATACTAAGATACCAATAATTTGTCATTTCAAAAATGCAAAAAAACTTTATCAGCAATAGATTCTATTAAAATTATTAAAATAAAATATTTTTTTTAGTAATTAAAAAAAACACAATAAAATAGACAATGTAACCAGTAACTCACATAATTCAAAACAAGCTGAATAAATCTTTCAGTTTGTTAAAAAATAAAAACTCATTTGTGATTTTTTCAAAACCTGCAATATTGTCATAATTTGTGACAAATAGAGACTTACATAATATTATTAAAGAGAAAAAAGTGATATGGTGATTTTGTAAAAAAGTTACAAATTACTTGGGAAACTGTGAGTTGTAATATCTAAGAGAAATATATAAATGGATACTGTTTAAATATAAATGTTAACTTTATAAAGTTTTTTATCACAAAGACAAATTATGCAAATTTCAAAATGATAATGTAAATTTTCAAGAATATATTCATGACATGATTAGTATTGAATATAATGACATTATTGACATCATCAAAAATTCAATAACAGATTTGATATACAGAGAGTTCAATCAACTCTGTCATGAAATTTTAGAACTATGTTCATGTAGCTTATTCTGTTCTGCATAACTTAAAAATAGTTAATTAATATCACTATAGAGAAGTGTAAGAGAAAAGTATCAAGGAAGTCAGATATGCATAGTGAATTTATATTTTTTAAAAGTAGAGAACACACTATTATTTAGATTAAAGCATTTTACTATAATATATTAATTATTTGCTCACCATTAATTATATAGTACTTAATTTTCCACTATAACTGATTCAATATTGTATATATATATATATATAAAGCTTAAGCTAGAAGTTTCTTATATAGAAAAAGGTGATGGCATGGGAAATAAATCTTAACATATGAAATCACCAATTCAGCAACAAATCATGAGATGCTAAAAATATAAAAGAATTATTTGATAGGGCAATTTTGTAATCTAGGTTTTATATTGTATGGAATATTATTTTCCTTAGACTCTTTCTAAAAAAAATCATTTTTGCATTCAAACAAATCATTGCACTGATGTGCTCCTTTTTGGCCAATAAAAAAAATTTGTGTTATTCAGTATGAATATTATAAAAAAAATATGTATATTTCAAAATGATTGAAGGTACAAATAATTGATTTATATATTAAGTTTGATTAAAAGGTATGTTTGACAACAGTGGTGACCATAGACATCCACCAACTGTTCCTATGAAAAAGTTGATATAGTCAGGATCCATATTAGACATCAGTATATACTGAAAGGTCACTTACAAATCATGTAAATGCTCCTGTATATGCTTATCTGCAAGTCAGTACTCTCTAATAAACAGCTTAGCATATAAATAATTGTGGTCAACTCAATATATTAAAAAATTAACTTACACGTATATTAGTAATTTGAAAGCATTAGCTTTAAATAAAAATAAATATTCCCCTAACTAGACATAACAATTAAAGATTAAAGATTTCACATATATAAAATATAAGTAAATCTATTGTTTATTAACCATGGAAACTAACCAAGACTTGAACTTTAAAACCTGAAGATGATCCAGGTCAAACATCTCCAAGCAACCCATTGTTCATGAGATAAAGGTTTATGATTTAATTACTTAATTGAAAATATTAACAATCAATATGTATGAAAACCTCATAAAAAAATAAAAAAAATTTTTTTTTATTGGATTTGAACAAGAAAATAACTGCAAAGATGGTTAACTAATCCAAAGAAATTATTCGCTTATATAGCCTTTATCAGCAAAAAACTCTTTTATAAGGTTGCAAACTTGTACACAAAAAAGTTCCATATTAGTCAGTAACCATTCAGTGAATAGAAATATTATCCATTGTGAAAAACTATAAAAGAATAGCAGTATATTATTCGAACATTATTAGAAAAATAACTTCATGTCTGTTAGCATATATACATATTGTAGAACCGCATTTTAAACCTCAGAACCACATTTTAAACCTTTTTAAGACTGTTGGCATATATATATCATTTATAAACAAGAATATTCCAAGTTATTTAAAGGCAATGTTTTTGACTAAGCAACTTGCTGTGGAGGTCTTATGTAGATGCTTATCTGAAGATGTAAATATTAATTCATCTATCTAATGCCTAATCAAGATGTAAAAATTCTATAGAATAATATTCTACCTTAATTCTAGTATATCAGCTTGCAGAGAATGGAATGGATGCTGTGAGAGAGCAGCACCTTATGGAACCCAATCAAGAGCACTCACTCTATAGATATATGAATCCCAGAAGTACTATGAATCTACAAGATCAAGAGACTGCTGTGAGGTTTAGAAACAATTTATAGGACTTTCTCAAAACAAAAGTGTTGTTCAAACTATCCAAATGGACCATCTGAATCTCTGAACAATGGTCATATTCCTAGTTTATATCATTTTATTTATCAAACCATGAAATGAAAAGGGAGGGATTTCAATTCATGGGATGAACAAATAATTTTATTTGTAATTAATAAAATTTAGGTTCCTCTTCCTGAACCAGCTTGACAGATCATTCAATTTAATATGGGGAGTAAGAGTTTACTTTACCCACATTAAGATCACTCACTGTGTAAAAGACTGAATTGTTTATTAACTTGTTATACTAATTAACTAAACCTTATTTATTTATTACTTTTTTAGTATGAAAAACTAACTTTCTTCAATACATGTGCTTTACTATTAACAGTAAGTAGTTTATTAATATACAGGAGGTTTCTTTTCCAAGGAAGATGGACTTTGTTATTTAGAATAAGCTAAGGACACCACCTATTCTCCTACTGTTTGGGTTTAAATTTAAGTTTGTTAGAATTTTTATGCTAAATTTTAATAAATTCATAAGTATTTAGTGTCAGTGATGCATATCTAACAGGGATAGAAAGGGGATGGTTTGAATTATCAATTATCTTATCAAATGTTAGAGATGCATGTCTAGCACTTATTAAATTGCTGTTAAGATTCCAATTTGAATAGTTTATTAATATTTCTTTGTTAAAATAAAATATGTTAAACTATTTTGAAACTTTAAGAAGTCTCTGATTTAGCAAAACCATTATATTTTAGTATAACCATATATTGTTAAAATTACATGATTTATGAAAACCACACACACACACACACACTTTTTCCTTACATCATAATATCTTAACAAGATCAGTTGGAAAAGTCTTTAATTCACTGTACTTATATAGAAGTGAGGATATTGCTATACATGTAGATCCACCCATGAAGAGAGTTAACTGCAACTTCTCCCTGAGTTCAATATCTGTGGTATAATGAAACATAAAAGAGGGGTAGGGAGTCGCTGATCTGGTCTAAATTGTATTCATATTTAATAGTATATACAAGTGCTTTAAAACTGCTGGGTAAATAAGCTATTAATGGAAACAATCAAAATAAATCAATGTAGGCTAAGTGTTTTTGAGGTGTTATCCCCCATAATCATAGCCAGGTTTTAAATTATTGTTGTGATATTGTCAAAGCATATGTAAATTAATAAACTTGGTCATTTTCTGGAGATAGTGAAACATGTGTCATGTCCATTAATAGTATTCTTTTTATCTGGGTTTTTGTAGTCGTTAATTTCAGTGCACACAATTTTGGAGCTGGAGGCTTCAAACCTATGACCAGCCTGCTTCTCATGTTTAAGAAATATTGAAATGTTGTCATTGTTCTTTTGTGCTCTTCTCTATGCATACATGTGCTGAGAAGCTCTATTATTGACAGTGGCATTGGTTTCCCCATAGTATGTGGCATTGCATCCAGCCTGAGGCATGAAATGCTATATTCAACAAGGGGTGTTTGGGTTGGGTCAGTTTTGTTTTTGTATTATTGATGTCTTTTTGTGTTGGTATGTGTGTGAAAGACAACTTTAAATTTATTAGATAAAGTTTTTATAAGCTGTTTAGATATTTTGGGGTATGTAAGGGAGGCTGATTTGAGGTTTATTTTTAGTAGTGTTGTTAGCTGTTGATTTTTTAGAAAATTGATCAATCTACTTGGTAATCTATCTGTAGCTAAAACCAACTCTTAATAGGTCTTTGCTGTAGCTTGAGATATTAGCCTTTCTATCAGCCTTGAACTTACATAATTTGATTCCTAAATAAAAATGTATGGAAGCCTGTGAATTCATGTGAAGTAGATGAATTAGAGTTTGGGTGGGTGAATCCTCTGACTTTGAGAGGTTTGGTGGTCATGTAATAATGCAGAACTCTGTCTCTATGGACTAACAAATCCAAATATTTTACTTGCTGCAATTTGTTCTCCCAGGTGGTATTAATGATTAATTTAGTTTGCAGCTGTATCTCATTTCGAATGTTCATTATTATTTTTCTTAGAGCTACAATGAACACATCATCAATATAACAAGAATATGAGAATATATTAATCCAGGAGCATTAGCCTGGTATTAGAGATGATTTGATTTTTGAAGAAATTTAAAAATATGCTAGAGATTACCCTGCTTAAGGAAAGACTCATCAGTTAACCATCTTTCATGCCACAGCATTTACTCTCAAACATTGTAAAAATGTGATTGTCTAATCATGTAAGGAAGACTATAATAAAGTTCATGCATTCAGATGGACAATGATTACTTAGATAATTCTTTGTGAACAATGTATAATTGTTTGAGCTAGTCATTGTAAATGGATGCAATCATTGATCAGGCTCTTCATCATATCATTCATGGTACCCTACAGAAAGACCCTATGTTCAACTGTAGTAAGATGTGACTCCCCTCTCCCATGAGGAAATCATTAAATTTTGGTGCTCAAACTTTAGGAGCACAAAACAGGGGTTTGCCAAGAAGTCCAACCATAGCGCAAAAAAAAATATTTTTTTTTTGAAAAAAAATTTTTTTTCATATGGATTAACATCCAGATGGATCCAACAGGATAACAACAGTGAATACAACCAACTGGAAGAAATTCCAAATTAATAATAACCAACTATAAAGGATGGTCCTTGCCCAAAACAATAAAATATTAACTGATAGGAAATATAAGGTAATCAGAGACTTCAGATTAGTGAATAATCATGTAAATAAAATGTATAACAGAGAAGTGTCAGAAGAATTGAACACACTTAAAATGATTTAAGCATTAAATTAGAACCTTAAAAATAAAACTTGTTAGTGAGATGAATTAAAACTGAAGCATCAATGGTAAAGCTGAACACATGATCCCATAGCAACTATTTATTATTCTCAGTGAAACAAAAAACAGTTATAGCCAAAACAAACAAATTAAGAATTAATGTTAACTAGAAACAAAAATCAGTTGGAGAAAGTAGAAATGGAGCATTTCGAAAAAACAATATTAAGCACTAGTAGTTATGAAGAAGGGGATCAGAATAGAGATATTGGGGAAAGGGTCAATACTGATCCAGGTACTGGAGGGATCACTGGTCAAAATAAACCACTCCAAGCAGGCACACATTACATAAAAGGTGATATCCCAAATCTGAAGAACTCAAAGAAGAGATCACTTAACCATCAAGGATCGAAATAACTCTTGAGTATGAAAGACCCAATGGAATGAAAGCCATAGAACGAATGTTACAAAGGTTGCACTAATAATGAAAGAAGAGATAGGAACCCACATGGGGCAAATAAAAAAAGATATGGGAGCCCGGATGGGTCAAATAAAAAAAGAGTTGGTTCCCAAGAAGAAATAGGTCTAATGAAAAAAGAGTTGGGAAATAAGATAGATCACAGAATGAATAGTTTGGAAGAGGCACTAAAGTCAAGCTTGAAAATCATAAAATCAGAATTGAAGACAGGTTAAAGACCTTGCAAATTAGATTGCCATATGATATGGGGCAGTTATCCATAGGATTGACTACCATACAGCAAGACAATCAAGAGATAAGGCAAGCCATTAAAGAAATGGGAAAGGATGTCAAGGAGAAACATGTCAGATGCCAGCAATGACTTAGAGAATTTCAGGTTACCATCACTGAAAAACTCAATGCCAAATATGATAAAATCTATAAAAACAGACTTAAGGATAAAATATGTGTGAACAGAAACAGCTGTGGATAAAGGTACAGAAGAAAATACAAGAGGTGAACAATAAAATGGATCAATTGTGTGCAAAGCAACATGATAGGCCATTAGAGAATATTGATACTAAGTTGAAGAGGCTGGAAATTAGAATGACCTATATTGACAGAACCAGAGGTACTGAAAAGACCCCATTGAAAAACAGGAAAGAAATCTCAGCCAAAACTTGCATACAAGTAAATCACTTGGATGATGCCAAAACTTGCATACAAGTAAATCACTTGGATGAGACTCTCAACCAGAAACTTAAGGTCATGGAAGCACAATTATCTTGTAGGATACTAACCCTTGCAAATCAACAGCCTGATCCCCAGCCTAAAACTTGATCTAATACAGAAGAGAGAAACAGGGGAGGATATCTCAAACTCACCATAAAGGATCCACAAAAACTAATAGACCCAAATATGGATGTATTTATAAGTAAAACTAAACCCAATGCAGAGAGTTACCCTTTTGACTTTAGCCTTGAAGGAATAATCCCAGACTCATACCATGTCAATCAGTCTGACTACATAACCCTATGCAAACAGATATATTAGACAAGCCTATACCATACTGCCTAGTGCCATTAATCAGTTTGTGTGAAGGTTCTACTAACAGAGCCCATCAAACATTTGAAGAGCCTTCACCTATACTTTGTGGTGAACCACAATTTATCTGAAGGAAAGAAAATCATCATCACATATAGTCACCTACAAGGAGATGCATGCACATGGTGGGAATCCTTATTACAGATCCTGTCACATTTGAGGATTACAAGACTCTCCTAGTCAAAAATTTTTGGTACAGGGATAAACAGGAATCATGCTATAACAACTGTTTCAAGAGAAATACAAAGTCATATTAGGGACAACTCTCACCAAGTTCTTTCCTTGCCAGGTAACCAGGCTAAGCACTTTGAATACATATCACCTGAATAAAAGCAAAATGATCAGAATCATGAAGAGTAACTTACCCCAGAAAATAGAGCAGTCTCTCCTATGTACTAATGCAAGGAACATTGTGGTAGAGTAACATGATAATATAAACATGAACAACTCAAATTTATCTGCCAGAATCCCAAAAAAGAGAAAGGAAGAATTGTAAGTGCCATTTTTAAAAGGAGAGGAAAAACAATACTTGCTCAAATCACTGGATAGCAGTGAAACCTAAATCTACAGACTGCCATTCCCCAAGGAACATTGAGACTGAAATGATATAATTTCAACCAGCCCTCCTAACAGCACAGGGAAAATCCCAAAGTCAGGGTACAGTAATTATGTACCCAAAACCCCACCCAAATCAAACAAAAAAGGTACTTGAGGGTACATTCCTCACCTCAAAAGACTAAAGCAACAATGAGGTATAATAATCTAAAATAAACCCCATGCAGAAAAATCACCAAGTTAATGTGCTCTTGGAAGATAAGACCCTTAATTTGTCATTAATAGGCACAATGAAATCACCAAGTTAATGTGCTCTTGGAAGATAAGATTCTTAATTTTGTCATTAATAGACACATGTGTTGTTGATTTTTTAAACAAATGAGTTACAGTAAATAATAATGTTTTAGAGATGACATTGCTTCCATACCTGTATTATTCCAAAAATACAAACCACCAGTTAAGCTTGAACAATGTAATAGAGAAACTGACATTCCAAAAGCACTCCAAAAATTGAGAAAAAAACAAAGTGAAGAAACAGAAATAAAAGAAATACCCACCAATTTAAGATAGGAAACAAGGTCTTTATTATAACCTTTAACCCCAGTAAAGAAATAGAGGGTACATATCAAAAGTTTAATAGTCCTTATTAAAAACCATTCACTATCATGAAGAAGGCAGGTTCTAATGCATTCTGGATAAATGTAATTAGAGAGATGAAAGGAACCTATAATGTGAGAATTTTAAAGACATATTTAGGTCAACAATAAAGACCAGATACTAATACTTGCAGTGTACATTACAATTTCAGATTAAGTTAGAAGAAAGAAAGTGAGGGTATTAATTGGAAAAAAGAGTTGGAAACTTTGATGGTGAGAGCATACCCTAGCTGACAAAAAAATTACTTAGGGGATATTTCTGAGCCAACCAATTAGAAACTAATCTATACATAGAGATGGTTACTTCATGATTTGTGTACCCTTCAAAAAAAGAGCAGGATAAAGAGGAAACAAAATCTTACATGTGCCTTCTACAAAAGAGTCACACTATCAGTTCGTTTCAACCTCTTTTATTATTTAAAATAAAAAAACACCCTCATGTCAACCTCATTCATGAATGGGTATCAAATAAAAAGAGGAAAATTAATTAATAGATTGTGCATAGTTTAAATAACCTTGAATAAGCTTTGTGTAGAACAACACATATCCAACTTTATACAGATATATGCACACTTGAAGAATTAAATTTTTCCAACTATATCAAAAAAATTTCAATCCTAAAGGATCATGGTGTTGTAAGGGTCACTTACAACTCATGTAAATGCTCCTGTATATGCTTATTTGTAAGTCAGTACTCTCTAATAAACATGTTAGCATATAAATAATTGAAGTCAACATAATATATTAAAAAATTAACTTACAGATATATTAGTAATGGCAATTTAAAAACATTAGCTTTAAATAAAAAAATATAAAAAAAATATTTCTCTAACTAGACATAACAATTAAGGATTAAAGATCTCACATATATAAAATATAAGTAAATCTATTGTTTATTAACCAGGAAAATTAAACAAGACTTGAACTTTAAAACTTGAAGATGATCTAGGTCAAACATCTACAAGAAACACATTATTCAGAAGATAAAAGTATATGATTTAATTACTTAATTGAAAATATTAACTAACTCAACAAACAATATATATAAAAACCTCATAAAGAAAAATAAAAAAAATCTTTTTTTTATTGCATTTGAACAAGAAAATAACTGCAAAGATGGTTAACTAATCCAAAGGAATTATTTGCTTACAGAGCCTTTATCAGCAAGATCACAAAGGTATACACAAAAGTTTCTTATTAGTCAGAAACCATTCAGAAGAATAGAAGTACACCTGGGTCTCATTTTATGCGATAGATAGGTTCCTCAGAAAACATACGCAAATGAAATTGCACAAAAATAGACATAACTTACATTGAAAAAGGGGGGATGCAGTCTGTGATTTTTCAAAATTCACGTAAAAGCAAAGCACAAATGTAAAATTACTTTAAAATTCATGCACAAAAAAATAAGGAAATAAAATATGACTAATAAAAAATTTCAAATTTGAAAAAAATTGATACAAGACAAACTTTTTTTAACTATAATATTTAATTTTATTCAAAATAATATATTTTTATGCATAATTTACAGTACATAATTTACATTTTTTATACACGTTTTAATTATTATCGCTATTTGCCCAAAAACATGTTCATTTGCAAACTAGTAAAAAATCAGATTCTCATGTGATATGATGTGATGTATTTGGCTTCTCCTTAAACAAAGTCAAGAATATCTCAGCAATTATTCTCACAAGAGGAAATACTAGCGCCAAGTTCACTCTCATGTTGTGTTAATGGTTTTCTGTTGACGACGACGATGATTTTATTAATTGTTTATGAACTTAGACTTATGATAATAAAAAGGCATTTATTCACCACTGCTGGAAAAAATTTAATTAAAACTAACAACTAAAAATTAAATTCTTATTTTTGTCTTTAATTTTCAATTCCGTTTAAAAATCAAATTTTGTTTTACATCACATTAATTTCAAGTCACCCATAAGTAATTTTTAAATTGTTGATTACAATTAAAAATCAGATTTTAATTGTGCCCACTGCTATTATTGACCTTTTAAAAATAAACTTGTGGACACTAAATGATTAATAATTGATTACGTTCTTTTTTAAAAAGCAAAAACAGAGTGTGATTTAAAATGCAAAATTAACACGCACAATGTTTGAACAAATTTACATTATAATCTTGTAAAATTTAATGTGTGTATACATAAAATGTGGAAATCATGATTTTAATTTCATTATTGCATAAAATCTTACTATTATAAAGCACTGAAAATATTGAAATTACTAAGATGAAAGTAGAATTCCAATAATGTGCTATTACTTTCAATATAACGTAAGTGCGCAAAATGTATTATTTAAAGTAATAGTGCAATATCGGAGGTCGCCTTCCGGTGAAACACAAATCATGTAACTTCAAAATCGTGTTAAGTAAGTCTGTGTAAAAAGAGACCCAGGTGTATTATCAATTGTGAAGAACTATAAAGGAATAGCAGTATATTATTCAAAAATTATTAGAAAAATAACTTCATGTCTATTAGCATATATACATATCACAGAACCTCATTTTAAAGATTTTAATGACTGTTTGCATATATATATATATATCGCAGAACTGCATTTTAAAGCTTTTTAACAAATAATTTATAAACAAGAATATTCGAGTTATTTAAAGGCTATCCAATGTTTTTTGTCTAAACAACTTTTGGAGGTCTTGTTTAGATGCTTAAATGAAAAATATTAATTCATCCATCAAATGCCTAATCAAGACATCAATATTCTATAGAATGAGATTCTACCTTAATTCTAGTATATCAGTTTGCAGAGAATGGAATGAATGCTATGAGAGGGCAGTGCCTTACATAATTGCTGAGAAATTCTTGACTTCATTTAAGGAGAAGCCATAATACATCACATCACATCAACAGCCCTCACTCTACTAATGTTTGAATCCTAGGAATATGAATCTACAAAATCAAGAGACTGCTGTGGGGTTTAGAAACATTTTATAGGACATTCTCAAGACAAGCATGTTGTCTAGTTTATATCATTTTATTTACTAAACCATGAAATGAAAAGGGGGGATATATATATAATTTATCTTATCTACAAGATACTTTCAACCATTCAATATAGTTTCATTGTATTTATTATCTAGCCATGACATTTATATCATGACAACTATTGGATCTGGTATTAGGGGTGACATAACTACAAAGACAAAACAATTGCCATTTATTAGTTTCAAACTATTTTTCTGCTTTGTAGTATCATACAGAGAACTGTCATTCATAATAGTGATATTCTTAGCTATATAAAAATAATCCAGTGATTTATTGCTTGAAAATTCATAATAAGAAGATGGAGCACTAGAAATGACAAAACTGGACTGCAATCATTAGATTTTGTTCTTAAGAATTTGCTACACTACTCTATACCAAACAAATGCAGAATATTTTAACTATGAGCAACCATAACAGTGTGAACTTAATAACACATGTCTGAAACTTTATGGTTATGCAATTTTTCTTAAATTTTGAATAAGCCAGTAATAATTTCTGAATAAATATGCTTAATAATGCTTACATGAGTTCAAATTTCTTACCTATCAAACATTATGAGAAAGAAGCAAAAATTAAACAGAATCATTCTTTAATAGGCATACTTGTTTTAGTACATGCTCGCAGGAACCCTTCTGCATAAATCTGCCAAATGATTTCATCATGTGAACTAGTGATATTATTACATAGCACATTTTTTGTAAAGTGCATTTTGCATATTTGTCAAATGACTGAAAAGTTGAAACAATGTGAAATTCTAATTTATTTTAGGAAAAATGATTAGGGGAAATAATTGTTATGCTCAAAACAGATTACAAGGAAGCTGCTCTGGGAAGTGTCAAATTCACCACATTTCAAATTTCATCACAACAACACACAGCACATGAAACCTTAAATGTGAAACAATTTTTTTAATTAAATTCAGCATGACCCAGATTCAGTCATATTTGCTTAATCTTACACTATGCAACTTCTTTTTAGTCTTTCAAATAAAAAAATCCCTCAAAATACTTTTTTTGCAAACTTATAATTGGTAAAGAAAAAAAGATGCAGGCATTAAAAGATACCAGTTTGAAAAAGTTTTCAAACTATTTCAAAAAGTGAAAAACATGTTTAGTCTGGTACATTGTAGGAAACAGACTATACTTTGAAAGGGATTTAATTTATAACACCTTTATTATAAAATTCTATTTAATTTTGGGTGCCACTTGTACACAAGACTTTAATGAATAACACACACAAACTTTTTTTCAAATGACTAGTAATATCATAGAATTTTATGAATCAAAGTTTGGCTATTTACTTATGTAACAGGATGCTAAAAGTATTTATTGATTTACTCTATGCTATATTAGCAATAGAGCATAATGTACTTACAATGAAATAGACATGGAATGTATATGCAGATTTGATATTACATATAAAGATGTTAACATACTATTTAAACCAATAAAAAAGCAATAGTTCATTACAAAATATTATAATCATCAAACAAATATAATTTTTCTTTTTTGTTTTCAATAAAACCATTTCTTCAATCTCTTTTCCTCTCGCTCTCTCTTTTTTTTACTTTATATGCACTATAGAGTCTAAGGTTTATCTGAATTACATTTTAAATATTAATCTTTCAATTAAATCTTATAATATAACTTTTTTTTAATGATAAAGCACATTTACTGCAGAATAAATCCCTAATCTTTAATACACCCCAAAATAATCATATGCATGGACAATCCTACAAATATAACACATTTATTTGTATCAAAAGCTTCATAACATTGTCACACACATATATCTAATATGGAACAATTATAACTAATACCCCAATTTTTTCTTCATGTGTCAAAGCATTGGCTGGAAAGCAAACCCACAAACCCAGGACAACTGCTTGTAAGGCAATTGTGCTAACCACTTGGCCACCAACGCTTGACAATACCTCTTTCTTGCAATGAAAATTCTAGGGAATGACCAGTTTATGTTCGAATTCCTATTTAACAATAACACAAATTTATTATATGAGGTGTTTTTTTTTAATCCAACCCAAATTTACTAATAATACTCTTTAATTAGTGAGCTAGTTCTTTGGATCTGATCCCAAATTTAAAGAATAAGACTAGGAATAAATCCACCATATATATATTTAGTGTGTATAATAAATCATTTAACATTGATCTAATTGCATGTACATAATAAAGGAGGACTAACTTACATGCAAATTGATTCGATCTAATTTCAAAATAAATCTTTAATTTAAAATACCACTAATTACATTGCACTCATTTTTCTTTCATTTTTTCACTTGGACATTTTAACTATTTTATAAGTGTGCAAGTTTGTTTTAAAGTGAATATTATATACACCTTTGATTATTTATCTGATAATTTCACATTAAAGAAAACTTTTTTCAATTTTTTTTTAAAAAAAGTGTTAACAAATGACAATATAAATATAGAAAATGCTAGATGAAACGAATTTTTTTAAAAATTTTTTTTTTTACAAATCGTTTTTTCTCTTAAATTTCAGTGCTTTAAATGCAATTAACTTCTTTTCTATTTTACATTATCACTTCCTGCTTTATCAATCAATAATATAAAATATAGTTTGTTAGAATTAAATATATAATTAAATTTTAAATGCTAGGAATGCCAAATAAGAAAAGCTTCAGTGTAGACATATCCCAGAATTTGAGCTAAGCGCTTTTAGTATTGAAAGTGTATAGCTCAAGTTTTAAGACACAACTTCAGTGAAGCTTTTCTTATATAGCATTCTTAATGCTTAGAATTTAATTATAATTCTCCTAAGAAAAGTTTATCAATTTAAATATATAATGAAATAAAACTTAAATGATTAATATGTTAGGATAACAGTTTACCCAGCTACAGTTTTTTTTTACTTACAAAGCAAAAGTTCTATACAGATTTTGATTCTCTCCTCTATGATGGCAAATATTAGTTGATTCTACTTATAAGTTGTCATAATACCCTTTAACAATCTCCTATCTTTGAAATTTGAAGTTTAGGCATTGCTCCTTCATTTTAATCAGAAATTCATTTGAAAAAAAAAAAATAGCAGGGTCAAGTTCCATGGATTAAGGGTGAATTTCAGGAGTAAGCAGTTGTTCCACTTTTCTACTTAGTTATCATAATAACAATCACTGTGACTTGATTTCACAAGCTTTGATAATCTTATTTTTTTCTATGATAAAATGGTACTCTTTAATATTTTATTGTTAACACCTTTATGACCTCATTTTATTTTAATTACAAGAATTTCAAAAATAATTTCATTATTTAACTGATTCAATTTGCAAAACACTGTAATTATTAAATTGCCTGAATTTTTCTCTTGTTTTCAAATATCTATTTAACAGGCTTAATATTTTTTTTAGATTTAATTATTTATAATCCATTTCTTAACTGAATTGTTTTGCCATACATTCTTTGATAAAAGAATGTGTTAAACATAATTTATATAATTTACAACTTTATCTTAATTTTGCACATTTTTAAAAACAAATCTTTACATTATTTAATATAATTTTACAATATGACATAGAATTTAATATTATTATTACATTTAATACCTTTTTTTTACATTTGAACAGTTATAATTAGCAATTCTTATAACTCTGAACCAACTATCAACCATGTGGAAGATTCCATGGCTGATATTGAAATAAAAAATACATTATTTATTTCAATATATGTCTGTACACAATGTGTGTGTATATATATTGTAATGGATCAGATTTCACACTACCAGAAGAAAGGGAGTGCATATGACTATCCTAGAATATTTGGGTAGGATGCAGAGAATGACTCGATGAAGTACCTAACCAATGATTGTGTCTGTCTCAATGTGCTAGCTTTGATTTAAAATTATATCCAGACACAATTTAGGTTGGTTCATTCAGATCTCACTCCTTTTTCAGGTCCCATTACACCTTGGAATTCAAATCCAGGGAGAAACTTGCTTTTGATTCTCTTCAGGAATGAATCTTACTTAGGATGACAATTATCTAACCTTTTATATGTTTCTAATGGATTCTATTCAATTAACCCCACTATTGAATCATCATATACATATTGAAAGTGTGTGAGTATATACATATGTAAGCAGATAAGTTGATGGATGGTATATGAATGGTTTTTGATGAACTAGAGACCAATTGAATTTTTTTCTTAACTCAAAATAACAGCTTTTATTAACAAGTGAAATTCAAAATCTTTTGACAATAAAAAAATATATAATTCTGTGTATTGAGCATGCTTTCCTACTATAACTTATTTAAATGTACTTAATGTTCCTACCCATCCTATAGTAAAGTTGCATAACTCAACATTCAATATTTACAAAGGAAATTAAATGAGAGAAAGCAAAAAGAAAAAATCATGATTAAATTAAGCGTGAAGCCAACTAATTTATTAAATTATGCAAGTATATACATATTGTAATAGTCTTGTTATCCAGTTTCAGTCATATATGATTGATATTTCATCCTCTTGGGTCCCCTACCTAAGTGCTTGATAGTAAAGAATCATTCATAAGGAGATTAGTCATTCAGACAGAATAAAACTAATTTAATGATAGTTAATCAATAGTACAACAAGCAACTCTGTTTTGTGAAAAGTGTCTGCAATTAATAGTATATAAAATCTTACCTTCCATATTATATGACAGTAATAATCTGATGTCTAGTCACTATGAGGGAAGCTGACCTAGATTTTATTTACTTAAAAAATAACTTTGTCCAACTTTTTGAAGTCTAAATTTGATATAAAATATTTGCAAAACTGTATTTCTAGTGCGTTTACAGGATCTATAATAAATTTTGCAATTAAAGTTTTACAATTATTTTTTTTTTTCAATTATAAAATTGTCAATAGTCAAAAACATTTTCAATGAATTATTTTCCACCTTATTCTTCCAAATGTTGATCTTTTAATAAAACTTTTAATTTTATCATTCAAAGTAAAAATATTGCTATTTTTTCCTTGAAGAGACAAGTTAAGATCATTTAGCTTTTCAAAAATATCAGACAAATAGCAAAGCTCTGATAGCCATAAGTCATATTGAAAAAGAGCAGCAAGATCAGATTTTTGTTTGGTTAAATTTACAATAATTTCTTATTTTAATAAAAATAATCTTCTTAAATGTTGCCCTTTTGACATCCATCCTACTTCTGCATGTAATAATAAATTTTTGTATTCAGATTTCATGTCTTTACAAATATTTGAAAATAAACAGCTGTTAATGGCATAGCTTTTAATAAAGTTTATAATTTTGACAGCATCCTGAAGCACATCGTTCAATTCCATTGCTAATTTTTATGCTGCAAGGGTCTCTTGATGGATCAGGCAGTGTGTAAAAGTTACATGATTATTAACAGAAGCTTTAACAAATAATTTATAAATAATATTTTCACCAGGCATTGCTTTTGAACCATCTGTGCATATCCTGAAGCTTCAGTTTTAAAAAAATTGTCTATTTTATTAGATATGTCTTCCCCTCTTGTATGTTCTTCCAAAGAATGACAAAATAACAATTCTTCTTCAATTTTTTCTTCATAAATGTATCTGACATACACTAATAATTGAGCTATTTTTGAAATATTAGTTGTTTTGTCCAACTGAATTGTAAATACTGGGCTTTCTTTAAGTCTAGTAATAAGTTGCTCAATTTGGTCATTGCTAATTTCAAAAACTTTATTAGTGACAGTGTCATTTGTCAAATGAATTTTCTGAATTTCCTCATCATATTTATTTCCATGAATTATTTCTACCATTTTAATAGCAGCAAGTAATATAAGATTTTCTGCAATGGTTTATGGATTTTTATTTTTAGCAATCAGATATGAAACTTCATGTGATGAGTGGAAATATTTTTCATTAATAGTTATAAATTTCTCAAAATATTGTTTTTCTTTATTTGAAGTTTTTAACAGTCGTTTGAAATATTCTTTTGGTTTATTGACAAATGAAGGATGCTTGGATTCAAAATGCTCTTTTAATTTTGTCCTAAAATATAAATAAAATAACAGTACTTATTAGTTAGCAGAGACACCAAGTGGCAGCATTGTTTACTTATACAAAGCATATTTACTCAAGTGTGTTCTATTTTTTAATATCCCCATATGTTTTATTTTTTAATATTTTTTATTTTAATTATAAATTACCTGTTAATTTTAAAAAAATCGGCATATGCTTTTATTTGTTAATAAATAAATGGCAATAAGTTTGAAATAAATTTTTATATTAACTAATAGGATGATAAATTTTGAATAAAAAGGTGAGGAAAAAGGTATACAAGCATTTATATATATAAAAAAATAACATCTTTTATAATATTTAGTCAAATAAATACTAACCTTAGCCAAGTACAACAATAAAATACAATATTGTATTGTTCTTGCAATGTGGATACTTGTTGAAATGAAACCAAAACAAATAACTTGACCAGAAAGGATGTGATGTGATGCACTGCGACTTTTCCTTATGTGAAATCAGGAATCTCTCAGCCACCATGCCATGAGAAACCTGTTAGCCACTTTACCTTCCCTTTCCATTCCCCACTCTAACTTTTCCCACAATTTGCTCCATCCCATTTACACAGCATAATCTTTGTCAACTTCATGGCCTTCTTATTTAAATACCCCTTATCTTTTCCCAAATCCAGCGTAAAAGCCAATAAACCACTTTCTGTATAATCATGTTGTTTATATTTATTCTTCCATAACTTCATTATTTGTATCTGTTCTGCTTTCAAGCATTTACATTGAATTAACAGATACCTAATATTTTCTATGCCTTCCTTACACAACTTGCAGATTTTTCAATTTACATGTATATTCCCTTGTTGCTAAAGATCCCATTTGAGCCTTAAATAATAAACTACTTTCCTTGCTATTATCATAAATTAACTTGCACCCAATGTTCCATTTACTTCTATATACACTTAAACTCTTTTTACTCTCCATACTAGTTCTTCATTTTTTCAACTCCCTATTCCTTATCAATGCAACTATTCTTTTAGCCCATTCCTTACCACTATGACACTCAACAATTCTCCTAACACAATTATTCCACCTTTTGTAAAGTATACTGACATAAATTCTTTATCCAAATCTTCTGCATACCACATTACCTTTTTCACCCATCTTGTTGCCTGCCCTTTACTTGTAACCCAATTAAATACTATTTTGTCTATTCTTTTATTATCCATAAACTGCAATCTACTGAACATTTTCATTTTACTTTTTGCATCTCTCATATAAAAACTTGACCTTCCCATTTCTCCTTGAATTGCCTCCTTTGTTGTCCACACATCTGAATCTAATGCATGTCTTCCTACTTTCCTTTGTACTTTTTTTAAGTAATATAATACCCCTTTACTAACACATAACACATCATTGTCATATGTTAACCCTGCTATGCAACCCCCTTCCATACAATTCTAGCTACATTATATTTATTGTATGAAAACATTGTTAATTTCTTTATCAATCCCTTTCTTTGCTTCATTTATCAATTTTTTCTCCCATTTATCCAAGCAATTTTTCTGATTACTTAAGATGATTCCCAAATAATTATATCTATTCACCACACTTAACTTTATATCCCACAACAAAAATTCTTTGTTTTCTCTTTCCCCAGTATTAACCATCATTATATTTGATTTTTCTTCACTAAATTTAATTGCCATTTCGTTAACCATCTTTGTGCATGTCCTCAGTATAACTTCCATATCTTCTCTTCCTTCTGCTCACAAAAAGACATCATCTGCAAAAAAAGACCCTACAAAATATATACTCCCTTGCCACCTATTAATGGTATTTCTATTCCTCTTTCTAATCTTTCTATTGCTTTTTCCATTTTACTCAAATACAACAAAAACCAAATAGGTGATATAGGGCATTCTTGCCTTAGTCCCACCCCATTTTTAACTTTAACTGATTCTATATATGCTAATTGATATGTATAGTAATTATTTTCATATAATTTCTTAATAATATCTGCTAAAGCTTCATCCATTCCCAAATTTGCTAAATTAACCCATAATGTATTTCTATTTACTCTATCATATGCCTTCTCTCTATATGTAAAACTCTTATATAACTGTCTACCTAAATTCCTACTCATATTATTTAAGTCATGCAACTACAAATAAACTATCTCCTATTTGTCTATTTGATCTAAAACCTCCTTCCATTTCCCCCACCACATTATTTTCTTCAATCCATTTTGCAACTCTTCCAGTCACCATATGTAATAAAATTTTATATAAAACTGATGTTACCACAATCGGTCTATAATTGTTTAACTTTCTATGATCTTTATCCTTTCCTTTAAATAACAACCTTACTCTTGTATTACCCCAACTACTCAGAAAAACTATCTTCTGTGCCATCTTATTAAAACATGATAATAGGTTTACTATTAGTCCAATTACCTGGAAAAACTCTCATCTGTGCCATCTTATTAAAACATGATATAGCTTTCCTTTGCCTTATGCCATAAATTCATTACCATCTCTGCTGTCCATCCATCTAAACCTCTTGCCTTTCCACTTTTCAATTTCTTCCCTGCCTCATTCAGTTTCATTTTCTGTAAACCTAATATTCCCATTACGATATGCTTTCATGTTTTCTATCACTCTGACCTTCACATCTAACATTTTTTCTATATCCATTACATACCTATTTAAGATTCTCTCTAATTCTTCTCTACAGCTACATTCTATTCTCTCATCATCTAGTAATACTATCTCTCTCTTCTCTACATTTCTCCTTTTAATGTAGTTCCAAATTTTTTTACTATCATCTCTTCCACTTTTATTAATATCTTCCAACAATTTATTATTCAATTTCATTCTCTCTCTATAATTATCTATTTTAGTCAACTTCTTTTTTAAGCACTTTTCCATTTAGCATTAATATCTTTTTCACTTTCTTTATTCTTAACAGCGTACTTATATTCTTTGCATGCCTTTTCCCTCTCTTTTATCTTTTACTAACTTTCATTTTTTGTTACTTTTATTCTTTTGAATATTTTCATCTAAAATCCCATTTGCCAATTTTTCAATTTATCACACCAGTCCTTATACTCACCCCCAATCAACTTTTCCATGGTTTTTTCAACTTGTATTTTATACTCTTCCAACTTATTTTTATCATTTGCTCTTCATCCACATCTTTCACTATTGTTTATACTTTTATTTCTATTCTTCATCACATTACTAATTATTTCTATTACAATGAAGTTATGATCACTATTATATATTCTCTCTTCATTATCAAACATCTTAATTTTCCATATTTTATACATTCCCTCTTTCTCTACCAATACATAATCTATTGTGTGGAATATATTATTTCTAGACCATGTGTATTATCCTTTCATAAATATTTGATAAATTTCCAATGCTCAAGTTCACTCTCTGACAAAATTTCTTCAAAAGCTGTTCATTCTTATTATCTACATCATCAATTTCTTCAATATGTCCATTCATAGCTCCTATAACCATTATTCTATTCCCCTTTTCTTTAAAATTCTGTATATCCTTAACTAGACATTTTTATATGTGACTGTTCCACTCCATTATAGTTTGACTATCTCCATTGGAAATATATACTATAGCCACCATCCATTCTTGTCTTCTCAACCTTATTTCAAACCACAAATGCCCTTGACATTTAGCAGTATTTAAATATTTTTTTGATATAACACCTATACCAACACCTTTTTCTCTTTTTCTTTTTTATTTATACCCTGTTATACCAAGTCTTACACAATAAGTTCTTCTTTTCTCTTAGATGTGTTTCCACTACTGCTAATACCTTAAGTGCTTCATTTTCAATTGTTTTGTTTAATTCCAGCCACTTTTCTGGTCTCTTACCATCTTGCATATTCAAATACCTGATTTTAATAATTTCTTCTTTCCTAATTACTCTTTTATAAATTCTTTTGATTCTTTCTTCTCCATTATGTTTATAAATAACTTGGTTACCATTAATTTTACAGATCCATTTCCTGTCCACATCTACACTTATATCTAAATCAACTACCCTTTGCTTATTTCTTACATCCCATTCATTCTTCTGCCTTTTGATAATACTGCAATGCATTATATAATTACAGAGGCACCAACCTTATTCTCATCACTGCAGCATATATTTTGATTCTGAAATAACATATGCTGAAATTGCAATGTGACCCCACTATTATGATGCATTTAGTGTTATTTTTCAATATGTAAATATAATTTATAGCTCAACTTGACCACCATTACGATTTTATAATTGTGCTGCACAGAAAATGTAATATATTAAATTAAAGATAATGAAGGGATTATGACTGATATTTTTTTAAATTCATATATCTGAATTAAATTTTTGTGATCTCAAAATTTTCACTTTGCGACCCCATTTGGGGTCATGACCCACAGCTTAAGAAATGCTCTACTAGACTAATATTAAATTAACTATCATTTAAATAATATTTTGAACAAAAATAATTGCTTTAAACGTATTATATAAAATATTTACTTCTATAATTAAACTATTATATTATCATAGCATCTTTTGAAAACAATAAATAAAATTAATACTATCTTTTAAACAATATATTATATTATTTTAACTTATATTAGAATGATAAAACTATTTAAAATCTTTATAATTCATTTTTTTACTCCTATTACCTTATATTATTATAAATCTATTTATTTTTATATCTTTCAAACCTCCTTATCTTTACCAACTTCAACATTTCTTTTCTTGTTCAGTGGTTTTTTTATTTTAATTTTTGAACAGTATTTAATCACAACAAAACGCTCATAGAAAATATTCCTGCTTAATGTGTGGTGTTAAATATAAAGCAATTGTAAAACATAGGCTGACTATCCTTATCATCTTTAGCCTCAACTATACTAATTATCAATGCTACATGACTTCACTAAAGAATTGACAACATTTTTATATACTTAAATATCAACTTTCTAATACAATTTTTATATTATAATATAGTAAAGCATATTTTATCAGTGTTTTATCAAATCTGTTGCATTTTCAAAACATTTCATGATGAATGACTCTCTAATGGTTTAACACTTGCATTATATTATTCTCCAATTCTTTATCATTATTTATTATGATATACTTGTTATTTCTATTCAATATCTTTTACTATATTGTAAAATACAATATTGAAATATCACTACATTTCTATATTCATAATATTTGATTTTTTTTTTTTTTTGTAGTAGTGATAATTTAGTTCAATTTTTTATGCGACACATTCTTATTTCTAAACAATAATACTTGATTATTATTGATGGTGATTGCCATTGTTTGCAATCCCGTCTTGGAAATGTAATAATTTTGGAATTGCTGCATTACTGCTCTGAGTGAATTCATGAAATAAAGATTCCTGCTAAGAAAAGTATCTTTTAAAAATCTCTTAGTGTGGTCATGGAATTGTTACATATAATTACTTGAGCCACTAATCATGTGATTATTACTTTCTTTTTATTGTATAAAAAAATAAGTAACATTAATTAAAATCAAATTGCAATGTTTATTTTAAATAAATCAATTATTTTGTACTGAAAAAAATATATCCCATTTCAGTTTAAATTAGTTAGTTATTTTTGGTTTAAATAAACAATATATATATATATACACACACATATATATATAATTGTATATATTGAAAAAAATATTCTTAAACTCGGAGGTAAAAAGCCAATAAACTCACCACGCTGGCTAATCCGTGTTGGTGAGCAGCCCATCCATATTCGTATACTATATGAATAATCACATAGTAATAACAGCTGCGACGACAAGAATGTATGGAGTAGACATTAGGAATTTGTCCTGCTCGGTTCCTTTAAGGCGTCCAAGAGGAATCAAAGGGTCTCCTTTCAGTTAATAGCAAACTCCTTTCTGCACAAATATTGGAAATACAAGTGGGGTAGGATCCATTATAAACAAAAAATGGAAGAATAACATTGTGGAGATTGATGGTGTATTGGACAGAGTGGCAAGATTAGTTATACAACTTAATAGCAGATACCAAATGCAGATAATTCAGGTTTATGACCCAACTAGTTTTCATAGTGATAAAGTAGTAGAAGATTTTTATATGGATGTACAAAAGGCTTTTGATCAGAGTAAACATTTTAAAATTGTTATGGGAGACTTTAATGCTAGAATTGGTAAACAAATAAACGATGAAAATGCTGTAGATAATTTTGGTTATGGTAATAGAAATGAGAGAGGACATAGACTTGTGGAGTTTTCAGAAAAAGAAAAACTTTATATTATGAATTCTTTTTTTGAGAAAAATGTTAAAAGGAAATGGACATAGAAGCATCCAAATGAAGGTACAGCAGAAATGGATGATATTTTGACTAACAGAAAATACATATTTCAAGATTGTAATGTACTTAATAAATTTAACACAGGAAGTGATCATTGATTAGTAAGATGTAAGATACACATGACAAAAATTATTAAAAAAAATAATATTTATAGTTGATATTCCTAATCTTCAGAAACATTCTAATGAATTTAAATTAGAACTTACAAATCGGTTTCAAGTATTGGTGGATTTTGAACATGATTCAGATTTGAATGATATTTACAGAAAAATAACTGATACACTTTTAAAAACTGCAATAAAGATAGCTGGTAGAAAAAGCAGCAATTGACCAATAAAACTTCTATTGAGACTAGAGAATTTATGAAGAAAAGAAGGAATATGAGGATATACAACAATGATGCATTAAAAGACATTGAATATCTCGAATTTTGCAAAATGGTGTGGAAAAGAGTTGAAAATGATATAAGAAAGTATAACAATGAACTAGCAAGGAAAGCTGTAGAAGAGAATAAAAGTCTAAAGAGTGTAAAACAACATTTTGGTATTGGTAGGAAATTTATATCTGCAATAAGAAAAAAAGATGGCATTATTACTAAAAAGAGAGATGACATCATGAAATGTGTAGAAGACTTTTATCAAGAATTATATAGTAATAAAGAACAAGTGCCTCCTATACCTATTATATCTTCTGAATTGCCCAGAATTTTAAATGAGGAAGTGAGACATGCAATTAAATTTATGAAGAAAGGAAAGGCTCCAGGTAATGATGGAATTATAATTGATATATTAAAAGAAGCAGGTGAAGAAATAGAAAATATTTTAGCAAAATTATATACCAAATGTCTAAATGATAAAGATGTACCAGATGATTGGAAGAATGCAGTATTAATATTAATATTTAAAAAAGGTGATAAAGAAGATATTAGAAATTATAGACCTATCAGTCTTTTATCAGTTTTATATAAAATTTTTACAAAGATAATTACAACTCGTCTACAGAAAACACTGGATTTACACCAACCAAGAGAACAAGCTGGATTTAAAAGTGGTTTTAGTACAGTAGATCATATCCAGGTATTGAGAGAAGTTATAGAAATGACAAATGAATATGTGTTGCCATTATGCTTAGGATTTGTAGATTATGAAAAGGCATTTGATTCTGTAAACATTTCTTCAGTGATTAATGCATTGGATCATCAAGGTGTAGATCCAGGATATTGTCATATTTTAAAGAATATTTATAAAAATGCAACAGCAACAATTAGATTACATAATGATAGTAGGAAAATCAACATTGAAAAGGGTGTAAGACAGGGTGATTCCATATCTCCAAAACTTTTTACAGCAGTGCTGCAAGAAGTATTTTGTGAATTAAAATGGGAAGTTAAAGGAGTGAAAGTAAATGGAGATTATTTAAGTCATTTAGATTTTGCAGATGATGTAGTTGTTTTTGCAAATAATGCTTTAGAGTTACAGGAAATGTTGCAGGAGTTATCAGATGAAAGTAGGAAAGTAGGACTAAAGATAAATGTTAAAAAGACTAAAGTAATGTTTAATGGATTTTCTCAAAATATGAAAATAAAGATTGATTATGATGAGTTAGAAAAAGTTAACAGTTACAAATACATTGGTCAGATTATTAATACAGATGGAAACATAATGGATGAAATTAATCATAGAATTAAACTTGGTTGGAGTGCTTTTGGTAGAAATAATTTGATACTAAAAGGAAATATGCCTTTGTGTTTGAAAAGGAAGGTTTTTAATAAATGTGTTTTGCCAGTTCTTACTTATGGATCTGAGACTCGGACACTTAATAGAAGAGCAATACAGAGACTTCAGATCACTCAAAGAAGTATGGAGAGATGCATATTGGGAGTAACAAGAAGAGATAGAAAATGCAATGTATGGGTAAGAGAACAAACAGGTGTTACTGACCTCATTGAAAAAATTAAAAGACTGAAGTGGAGTTGGGCTGGACATATTTCTAGAAGAGATGATAATAGATGGATGATTGAAATTTTAAACTGGATTCCAAGATATTGTAAAAGACACAGAAAGAGACCACATGTGAGATAGATGGATGAAATAAGAAAGTGTTCAGGGGTGATGTGGAGAAGAGAAGCTAAAGATAGGAAAAGATGGATTGAACTTGGAGAGACCTTCATCCTGCAGTGGATTGATAATGGTTGATGATATATATATTAAGGTGTGACCTTTACATTATTTAATATCATTACACACCTTGTGATTTAATTAGAATTCAAGACCCAATATAATAACATTCTTTACTAAAGACTACGTTTAATAAAAATGAAGCACTATAACAGATAAAAGATTAGTTGTTATATATATTTAAACCCCAACTTAATTTATATAATAAATACATATTTGAATTAAACTATAAAACACATATACGACAACTAATTTTTATTAAAATTATCTTGTTAATTGTGATGGAACTCCAAATATACTATAACAATACACGGAAATATGATCATGTAGAGTAAAAGCAACAAGAAATAAAAAGTTATTTTTAACGAAAGAAACAACAAATAAAATTATGTTTGTTATTAACATATTATCTATATATAATAATCACTAGTAATGACGTAAACAAGTGACCTAAATCAAAATCACAAACTTGGTATTCAAAGTCATCAAAAATTACCTTCAATAGAACATCCTCATTTTAATAATAGGGAAATATAAAAATTAACAAGCTTCTCCAAATTCCAATTAAAATTTCTCATTGGTTGAACAACCTGCTTGAATTTAAGCAGAGAATTCGATCTTGCATTTCCAATAAAAATATCAGCTGCCATTGAGGTAAAATAGTAACAGAAATAACTAATTAGATATTCAAGAAATGACTAAAAAAGCATATAGGGTCAAAACTAACCAACTGAGGAATTCAAAAGTGAAATCTTCAAAATTAAATTAGAATTATTTGAATTTCCAAAGTGTTTCTAATTCTAAATCATAGATTGAATTATCTATAATTAAGGATATCTAAAAGTAAAAAAAATATTCCTCTTAATTCATTCAAAAGATTTTAGTACAAATATATAAATAACAATACAGACAACCATGCATTACTAATTGCAAAATCACATCAGGAAAAGAAAGTCATTACCTATAAAGCTATAAGTGTCAAAAACTGGGATAAAATTGAGGTAGCATTTACCATCTATAGTTCAAAACATCAAATTTACTAGTAATAACAATTCTGGACTCCTAAGCAGAAGTTCTAAGGAGGGACATTATAAGTGACTTAATGAATGTTCTAGAACACTCACATTTTACCACCTATACTCGAAATAGATTAATGAGAATTATTATAATTATTCACTAAGGGCAATTTCCTGATAAACTTGTCATGAATTTTATATAGTTATGTATTTTATGTAAATGTCTTTGTCCATATCTTTTCTTTAATATGTATGCAAAGGGGTAAAACTAAGTGTTAATATATAACATAAGGAATAAATATTACTATCATTATTGTAAATTAAAAATAAAATATAGGTTATGATGAGAAGTTGCTTGCTTGCAAATTCCATCATCAACAAGGGAAAGACAAGATTTTACCTAATATCTATTTATTCCCAACATTTGTACAGTTACACAATTATTTTTGTTTGTTTATTAATATTAATATTGTAGTTAAATGTTTTCAGTATATTTGACTAATTATTTCTATTATAAATGATCTTTCCTATTGTTAATATAATTACATTACATAATAGAGGGATCCCATATCATCAATATGATTGCCATGAACTTAACCTATCAAGTTAATAAAAATAAAACAAATTATAATTTCAGTATAATAATTTAGCTAGCAAGAATGATTTAGACAATCATAAGTATAAAATAAATTTCATTTATGTTAATATGGACATCAAAGGGTTATTCTTTGTCGGGGATAAGTGTTTGAAGTAATAAATGAAATAGACTATAATCAAAGAGTAACCATAGATGTTAAATTAAATATTTTATATTTATAAATTTTATTATTAAAGTGTTGCTTATTGTAAATATATGTGTTTAAATTAAAAACTCTCAGTGTATTTTTTGTATATTTAAAATTTTAATTGGTCATGCCTTCTCATGTACTTACATATATTCTTATGTGGTTGCACATATTTTCACACATTGACCTCTATCCTTATACACCTCCACATGTTTATGCATACCCACACTTTAAATGATATTGATATACCCTGAACTAGATGATTTTGCATATTCTCCCTGAGTTTAAAACTTGGGAATAATGAACCAAAAGATGGTAAGGATGAGGTGAGAATATGTATATAGTTTGATACTTGTTTGAATATTAATCCTTCATCTCACAGGAATGCAGTTAAAGTGTTTGTGGGTATATAGATGCAGAGATCCTAGACAGACTCTCTTAACCATTGTGATGATCTGGCTAGCCTATTATGATACCAGATAAAAACCCATTCATTTACAAAATATATTGCAGATAATATACTTTAACAGCATCTTGCATAAGATAATTTTTTAATGTAACAATTGAGCCTATTTGCATAATGTACAATAATTAGAACATTAAAATTAAGAAAAACAAGTATTATTTATTTACATTAGTAAATTGCTTTCCTATATGGAAGTATAAACCATACACAAGAATTCTAAGCTCATCAAAAATAATATAATCATTTTTACTAAAAAAAAAAAAAAAAAGAATCTGAACTTGTTGTTGGATTATAATATTATATTGATAACTTATATAGTAAACAACTATACATTTATTGTTTTAAAATATGACTAGTTATGGTAATCAATTGGAAAGTAAAATAATGATAATATAGTAGAATTAAAAAATTAAGAAGTTGAAGATGGCTAATTTAGTTCGTCAGTAATATTAGTGGAGAAAAAATGAAATTTTTAGTTTGGAATATGAAAAATGGAAAGAAGACATGGGCAAAAAGAGTCATAAAGAAATGCTTTAGATATTGTTATAGAAAAGAAGGTGGAAAATGAATTAGGAAGCTAAAGTTAAAATAGTGCGAATGGTAGAAATAAAGGGGAAAAAAAGTTTTTGAATCAATTCTCATATGAGAAAAATGAGAAAGAGAGGAGAGAAAAAAAGGCTCAAACTGTTCGATGAACGGAAACAAATAATTATGATAAATTTGGGTAGCTGTTCGGGAGATAATGTTTAAACACTCAAGTGAGAAGTTGAGCACAATACATTGTTTAACTAAGTCAAATTGATTTTTTTTTAATCAACCAAGAATCGATTCCGAAATATTTAGCTCTTGAATTTTCCACTCTGCCACTGCGCTCAGCAGCATAATGATGAAATTATTTTACCGTTTTATATAATACTGCTAACACACAATGAGAAGTGAAAGAAAAAAAAAGTAAAAAAAAAAAGACATTATAGACAATGTTGACGACAGATAATATTGATGAGAGAATTGTTGTGTTGATTTCAAAAGAAATAAAGATCATAAACCCTGCAAAATGAATAGAGTCTGCAATTGGATAAATGATTTATATATATTTAAGACTTTTAAAAGTTGTGTTCATCGATATATCTTTAAAGCTAAATACACACAATAAGCTTATTTTTAAAATAGTTAAAAGAGAAGACTAAATTCTTTTCCATCAACTTGGGGAAAAAAAAAACGATTTTTATAAAATCATTTTCACTTTTCTCCGTGATTAAGTTTTCTCTATCATGAATATGCAGGGAGACAGCTTATTGACTGTGGTACACCTGTTTACTAAGTCGTTCGTGCTTTAAATCCGGCGTTGTAAAAGAAGTTTCTGTTTAATAGCAAAATCTATTGAAAGTAGAGGTAGGCCATAAAATCTTAATCGTTAAAAAAGGAAATTAAAGTCTGTTTAAAACTCTTTGACAATCTGCGCAGACTCAGCTAAATGAAGTGGAAGCTAAAACTTATTAATTATAAAAATCAATGATACAAAAAATAATAATAAAGCTTTTTCATTATTATAAGATTAAAATATACAATTTTATTTATGATGTAGCTATGGATTCATGATAATATCAATACTATTTACTTTAATATCTATTTTTAAAGAACACTTGCTGATTTGAAATAAGACCGTGTTATTACATATTATATATATATATTATGTAACTTTGTGTGTACATTTGATAAGATCTCTTTCTTAAAGGCAGATTGAGGTACCCAGGCAACAAAAGCTATAACTCTTATTTATGCTGATTGTAATTTGTAATTTTTGGCAATTTATAGAATCTTTTATTATTATTTGTTTATCTTGTCGGTTTTAATGCAGTGCTAGAACGATGGATTCAGACCTAAAAGATACATAATCAATTCTCAGTCGAGACCTGTAAATAAAAAAAACTATGCCCGTGACTTGGAATTCAAGTTGGATGTAATCTGGAACTTTTTTTTTTTATGCAATAATAAAGGATTTCAGAGCTTAAAGTTTCAGGATCTCTTCGCAGCTTAGTAAAAATGTATGTTCAAGATTTTAAAATCTGAATTTGGATATAACATGAAACTTTTACACATAGTTAGTCCATAAATAATCTAGATGACTGTCCAATTAGTCTCAAAAGTAAGTGTTTTTCTACCTATTTTTTTTTACAAAAACATTATCAATACTTGGGCATTTGACTAGTCTCAAAAGCATTGTTTTTCTTCACTATTCTCTTGGATAAAGATTAGAGAAGCTTTTCAGTGGGTTGTGAAAGATTGTTATATTTAATACCTATCACAAATTTTTAATTAGCCCTGTTTCTCAGAGTGATATAAAAGAATCATTAAAATGCATACTTTGTAGTTTTTAGTCGATAATGCTATGTGCATTTATTATTAAACCACCAAACATCACATGATCACCATTTCTTATGCTTGTTCATAACTGTTATTAAAACAGGAAAAACTCTCCATACAGTAGTACCACTCAGTGACACCAGAGTAATCAATGGATGCCAGAAGGCATTGATTACTCTGGCTTACTCTGAGTGGCACTACTGTATGGAGTGTTTTGCTTGTTTTAATGAATTTATTATTCAAAATTCATTAAGGAAATTTTAATAGCTGTTATATGCCTTTAATTCAAGTTCAAGTCATACAATTATTGATATTATGTGATATGTGCATTATTGTTCTGCAATTATGAAAAGACCCTTATTGTAGTTAGTTTATAAACTAGTTTTTATAGAAACATTCCGAGTGCTTATTGATTGCCAAAGTACATTTGAATAAAATCATTCCAAAAATCAATCTGAATTAAGCACTTTACTATATTTAAAATACACTCTATAATATTTATTCATAAACCAAATTTATTAAAAACTTATTCACTAGAAAAAAAAATATTGACTTAAAAAGGCCATCTATAACATACTTCAGAAACCTATGAAATAGGAATAAACTAACTTGACAATTTCATCAAAGTAATATAAATTATTAAGAGAGTTAGTGAATAAAGGAATTTACATAATTGCTTAAGTTATTGTTTTTTAAATCATAAAGATTTATTTGATTATGAATAAATAAATCAATGCATATAAATGAATAAATAATCAAGCAAAATTAGGAGAAAAATGGGGTTTATTCAATAGCGGAAAATGTAGGAAATAATTGTAAATATGTAAATGACATTTTTTAAAGATGTAAAATATATATTTAATTATTATTTTTAAAAAAATGTGTAAAAAATATTTAATTTTAATTTATTTAATTGAATATTGTAAATTGTATGTATATATAAGATGAAAAATATATTAGGTTTATTTATTTGATTACAATATAGTGCAATTTAATGTAAATAGTGTCCAGTAGATGAAACAGATATAGTTAATTAGTTATGTAAATTGTATAGTATAATAGAAAGTCAGTTTGATAAATATTATAATATAGTTATTAATAGTTGTTTATTTCAATCATATTTTGATTGATTATTGTATTTATATATTTGCGATAACATTATGGACAAATAATTTGTATTGGATATTTGACCATTATAGTAACATATAAATGAATATATTATTTATAAATATATAATATTCAAATTTAATTTTCACAATTTTATATTATAGTTGAGTCTTATTCTTGTAAAGGTAATTTGAAAGAAAATTTTGAAAAATGTCAAGATATGAAACTCAACTGTATTCTTTATTTATGCATAAATGCATAAATAAGTAAATGGTTTATTTATTTTAAATAACAATTGTGCAAAGCTCAAAATTGACTTTAGAAACACAAGTAGAATACTGTGTGACTAAAATCAGCTTAAAGTTGTGATTTCAAAATAGTTTTTTAAAAATACATTATTTATTTATTAATTTATAAGTGAAAAGTAAATAATTTTAGTGATTATTTTGACTATTTGTAATTGCAATTCCAAATTAATATTACTATCATAATGTTCTACTTGAGTTTCAAAGTCAGTTTTGAATATTGCTCTTCTAGTTTTTTTTTTTTTGAAAGACAAATTCACACAAAATCTGATTCTCCTTTATTGTACTTAGACCTCAACTATCAATACATTTCATATGAGGCCAAAATTATTTTCATAAAATTCTTTCATAACATAAAAGAAATATATGTAAAACTTTAATATTATAAATAATATGTAGCTCAAAGCTGATTTGTAAGAATCAGCAAATAGAAACTTTTATTTCAACTAAAATAGTCATTATTTAAAAGATAAGTTTTATTTACATATTTTAATTTTGATTATTACTATTGTTTCATGTAAAAATTTGCATATCTTTTATTAAAAAAATATTACTCCTATCCCCCATACAAATAGGTCTGTTAAATATTGTAACCAATCACATCTTGTCTCTCACTATACATATATTTTATAAAAAAGTCTTGTTCCTAGGTGAACTAAAAATTGAAAAATCTGAATATATACGCAAAAATAATAGTCAGACTTTTTAAATATCTTAATTGTGACTCATTTGATTTTGAAGATTGAGTGTTCAAGATTTATACAATCTTGGAGAAATATTTTACAATACACCATTCTCTTATCTATCATTTTCAGTGTTATGAATATAATTCCAAGAGGGTATCAAAAGCACTAAGCTTTTCTTATCATAGTATCACAGCTCTAGAAAGTCAATTTAATTAATTAAGGTAAATCAGACAAATGTTTTGACTCATTAGTATAGCATGTGCTTTAAATTGACTATCTGATTGATAGTTTACCTAATTACATTATAACTAACAATTTTATATATTTTAATACATAGAAAAATTCCCATAATAATTTTAATTTCAATGTTTACATATGAAATCTATATGCTCTGTGCTGAAAGCCTAGCTTAACAATTTTTTAAATTTATTATTTGCATATTGTCCATATATTCTTGTGGTTTATTATTTAATGCAGCTTAAATATTTTAATATATATATATATTCTTTGCAATTGCTTTATTATATATTAAGAATAATTATAGTTATTATACTAAAAAGCTCAAATTAAAATAATTAAGATATCAAAGCAATTTCTAGAAAGTTTCAATATTTAATTTTTTATTGAACTTTCTAAAAAGCAATTTTGAGTTATGATCCTTTTGTTAAATATTATAAATTCTATGTGAAATATTATAAATCCCATAATTTCCAATGTCTTATAATGCTAATCTCTTTATATTCCTATATACAATATAAAAAAATGTCATTATCAATTAAAAAGAAATATATATATTGATCAACTTGTATAATAAAGCCAAGATAACATCAATTAAACATATGTTTTAATTATTTTCTTTTGAAGACTGTGATTTTAATTTAAAATAAATATTATATTTGTGCACAAATATAAATAATGTATTGTATATAATTTTTCTACAAAATATATGACTCAATATTAATGCAACGAAATTCATATGCTTATATAATAATTCTTTAAATGCTTATCTTTTCAGTTTTTGAGAATCTAGTTGTTATTTTTAAAAACTGTTTAATTGCTCTTTTGGTAAAAATGTTTATAATGATGAATATAGATGATAAGTGCAATCTCAAAATATTATTGAATTGAAGAAAGGTTTTATTTAGATTTCTTTTTTATTTGTAATGAAATTGAAACATTTAGTTAATATTAACTTTTAATTCATAAACAATCAGCTAAGCATCCAGAAAATGCAAACCATCCCTATGACACATGTTTCAACTAATTTATTTTCTTAGGTAGCCTTGATTCCTGAAAATACATACCTAAATAAATTATTACCAATTTTAATTAATAAATTTCACTTTTTATTCTCAAATATCATAAAATTATTTTTCCAATTTGAGATATTAAACTTAGTTCCCCTATGATATACATTTTAATTAAATTTAAAAATGAAGTGTATTATATTATTTATAAATCATTCAGTGCAAGATTATCATTAAAAATAATTTCTAAATTTTATGACACATTTCATTATAGAAAAAAATAAATTTAATATCTCATATTTGAAAAATAATTGTCTGAATTTGAAAGTAATAGAAGAGTTTTAAGAAGTGAAAGCAATAAGTTAAATTATTATTTAAATAAATTTAATTTTAGGATTTTTTAACATTATTATTTGTTAAAAATACATATTTTGTTTAAAAAGATATTGCTAATTAATAAAAATGTATTTAGGATCACTGTTTTATTGACATTTACTTAAAACAAATATAGTCAAATGGTTCATGGTTCAGAAGTCATGTAAGGTTGAAGCACTATCAAAGACAGATTTGAACTGTGACCCAGTAACCCTTAAGTCATCATTCTATTTTTGCAACTAAATAATACAAGGTACTGTTCTTTAGTGCTGTACCAGAAATAATTATATGTCAATTGATAAGAGAGTATTAAATCACTTATAGAGCAATCAGCATCAAATAATTTGTCAGCATATTTATTACTACAGAGTACTATTTTCCTTTTGACCTGAATTTTTTTTATTAAGGAGAGATTTTTGATGTTTGAATACAACCAAAGTACTTTTTATACTAGAATAGAATTGCAATATTTATTCTTTATTTTAATAAAAAATGTAAATTATTATTATTATTATTTTAAAATCCTGATGTTATTAAAGTTATTTGCAGAATTAGATGATTCCTAAATTTTCTGAAAACTTTCACATATTTCTTCTTTATGTATATATTGAAAACATCTGCTCTCTTTTCTTAATTCCATCATTAATCAAAAGAATATTTATTTAACAATTTGCCTAAATATGTAATGAATAAAACAGAAGAAAGATAATACTTTTGCTTTCAGTTCTTTTCTATATATGCAAATTTATTACTAAAACATATTTTTTTTAATAATTAAATTCTTATGCCAATGTCTGACAAAATAAACAATTCACTTTTTCGAATGCCTCCTATTTGATGATCGATGATCTAATATTAACTTTCCTTTCTTTTTTCTCTCTCTTTCTCTCTCTCTATAATTTACATTTCAATCGCATTTTTATTCCTCTACCATATCTAAACCAAGTTTATTTTCAGATAGAAATTTGCCAAATCTACTTGAAACTTTCAACAACGTCTTAGATATATGAGTGATTAAATTAAGCTAATTATTCTAACATTTTCATGATGCATCGAATTTTTTTCTTCTCTATTTCAATCATAACTGTTGACATAAAATTTTAAAGGTCACTAACCTGAATTATAAACTTGCAAAAATTAGTTAATGCTTTAATATAATCTGAATCCTAAATTATATTATAAACAGCAACTAATTTCTCCAAATTCATGTTCTGCATAGCCTTTAATATATTCAAGTATAATCTCATCAGTCCTTTACAAATTGTTATGGTTCATCTTCAAAAGATAACATTTAATCATATTAATGGTAAGATTCGTATTATCTTAATATAAACACTTATACCACTAACTTTAATTAAGGTTTTCCGTCATAAATTTTTTAATAGTATATTAGCCAATATTCTTAATGATATAAGAAAGTGATAAAATTTGTCTGACATAATAATGTTAGGTTTTTCATTTATTATAAAAAGGTAATATGACAATATGCTCTATTTAATTAGAGAGCAAACAAAACCATAACCATACATATAAAAACAAAATTTTAATTGAATTTTTAAACCATACAAATTACTCACCTAATATATATAATATTTACATTGAAATAAAGTAAATTGATTGTTTTTTTTTTCTTTTCATGATTTTGTTTTTGAGCTAACAATATAATAGTTAGATCTGTTCCTATTCTAAAACATTTAAAAATCATTAACAGAAATATAAATAAATAATTTCAACGACTTTGACTTTTGTTGAATCAAAAGTCCTTAAAGATATATAGTTATTACACTTTTTTAACTAACCGAAAATCATTCTCAATAAGAAAAAACGCACCAATAATAATGTCAACGAAATATCACGTGAACACAAGCGAAGCATTGAGGTTTTTTTTTTTTGTTTGTTATTGCTATTGCTTGGCAAATTTTAACTTGCAGAGGTTGTAAAGTGAATTTGTAATACCAACATAACACAAATAAATTTAGTCTTCCGACTAGATCCACAGGGAAATAATAACGATCGCCACCTAGCAGAGGGAAATGAGCGTAATTTGACGTTGCTAACCTAATAGAGTTTCAAAGCAATATAAATGTAGTTTAATTTCATTCTAGACTTTTTACTATTCTAGCCGATATCGTATCGAGACAATTGAGATTTGGTTTAAAAATAATCAATTGATATATAAAAAGTGATCCTTCTAAATAAATCTTTCTTGTGAAGTGAAAGAAAGGAATATTAAGTTAACGGATTAAAATGAAAAACGCTGAAGAAATCTTTATACTAGGTTTTGATCTGCGACGAATGTTTTATAAGTTTGTCTCCTTTTCCGAAACTGTCAATCGATAATTAATAAGGAATATGTCTGAAAGATACGGTGAAAAAGTAAACAAACTAACTTTTACAGAATTCCCTAAGGTGATAAACAAAAGGTAAGTTTGATTTTTGTTTAAATAAAAACATAATTATTTTTTGTATATATATGTGTTAAATGATTTTATGTACAGTGAACGTAATTTATGATTTTCCCAAGATAAGATGCGCACGTAAAGGTAAGCATAGCGTATAAATTAATACTTTCTTATATATAAAAATTATGGATTGGAAAATTTGCATAAATTATAAGCAACGATTATTTCTCTCTCTTCTTAAAAATTATTTACGTTTTAAAAGGAGTAAATATATTTATATATTTTTTAAAAAGTTATTAAAATAACAAGAATTAATATGAAGTAATAATACACGTTTCCATTAAGAAGCGAGAATAAATTGCGTCAATCAGATGATTTAGCGTCTGAGACTTAATTAAAACTTTATTGCTCAATATTCTCCGAGTGTTTTAATTAATCGAACAACTGCTACACATATAGGAGTTTTTTTGTTTTGTTTAATGTTATTTATATTAGATCAGAACATATTGAAGTATATCTTAATTTTGAAAAATTAAAATGTAATGAGAACTAAAGTAGGATCAATTTTAAGCATAACTAAATACTATTACTCTTTTCTATCGTCAATTTTTAAACCAATCCATTACAGAAACAGATTTGCAACGAAAATATAATTTTTCCGCGTTAATCAGTTTTCATTTGACTTTCCGTCTTTTTTTTTTAATCAGTTATAAAAAACATCAACATATCTCCAGTTTCTGATCTGATCTAAATGATAATTAAAAAATGCAATTCTTATTTAACTACTTTTTAATTAAAATACACACCATATATATTGAAAATGTTTAGAGATAAAATGTTAAGTAATATTAAAATGTTAAATTGCTTTCCAATTTCAATACCCCCCCCCCCTCTTGTTTTTTTTTTTTTTTGCCATAAATGTTAGATTGTATGATTGACGCTATTTATTTCCGTTACTTATAAATTCTCTTCTTTAGGGAAGCTGTTTTGATACTTCACTTGATGTATTTGTATACCAGTTTTTCACATAATTTATTTTACAGCTCATAGATATAGCATATCTGCTTTTGTATATAACATTAAAAAACATTAGATACCTAAATATTTAATGATTGAATGGTTAATTATTTTACTCAACATTTGTAATATAAAATCGAATCTACAATTTATATTACGCAAATCCACCATGCATTTGAAGTTTTCTATCTTTCACTCTGACACAATATGCGTTTCTCTTTTATAACCAAAAACCTCTAACATCCTGAAGTTACATATCTAAATTCAAAATTAAGTTCCAATGTACATTAAAAGTCTCTGTTCATAAGATGAAATATGCATTGTCACAGAAATTTGGTTGATAACTTTAGATCATAGTGATTTATGCAACTAAACTGTTTAACATCATATCTTGTAGTATCAACATTTTTAATTTATAAAAATCTTGAAGTAAAGATGCTATAATAAATCTTCTTAAAAGATGGATGAAAAACAAAAGCAAATTTCTACTCACTGATCAATGAAAAACCATAATGCTTACTTTCAAAAGATTATCTGGATTCAGGTTTATCAGAATTTACAAATTATTTCTATAGATTAATTTACAAATGCATATGTATGCTTAATCTTTTACATTCATAGATGTGGCATATCTTCAGATTTGAAACTAGAGACTAAGATTCTAAATGTGCTTTGTTTTTTTCAAGATTAATGGGCCTTTTTCTATATTTGATTTTTTTATATTATAACAGATACACCACTACATTATAGATGTTCTGTCTATATTAAAAAATAATTTGAGAGCTATTTAAAGCATTTTTTGTTATCATGTAATAGAACTAATCATATTGTTCATAGTAATTTTTTTAATTAGAAAACATTTTAAAAGTAGCATTGTGAATATAATCTACACTACTATTTTATTAAGTTATTTCAAGGTTATTACTGCTTTATGATAAGCCAGGCATCACACTTTTAAATTTTTTATAGACATAAAATAATTTTGAAATGCTGATTCAATAAATTTTCTAGTTTATTGTTATACTAGGCAATAAATTATTGGATAAATATCTACTTGCAATCATATTTTGTATTCACAAAAATACAGTGAAGTATACTTTATTCAGAAATAGGTTTCTTACTTTCAGGCTTTAATTATATTCATAGATAAAGTGAATTTTATTTATATGACTATCTGCAATTTTGCTTATTTGTTTCATCCCTTATGTGTCATAATATTTTTTTAATTGTGTATTAAAGTTTAAGCTGTCATAGTGAATATTAAGATGACAGAGTAAAATATATTAACAAAGTGAAAATGAGAAGTATTACTGATGATAATCAAGAAATATGTTTAATATTTTATTGCCTTGTGTTGCTAACCTGCCTTCAAAAAAAGATAAATATTGCTTGTGTAATAGTTCAAAGTGCTTTATCTAATAATTAATACCTGGAGAATAAGTCTGTTATTAATTTATTATTACTTATGATATTAAACATTTTTTTTATTGTTTATATATTACTTGACTTTATTAGTATTAATATAATTTGGATAAATTTATTTTAAAATATTAAGGGGTGGATAGAATAAATATTTTGAATGAATAATATCATGGGTTTTAAGGTTTTGTGAATAAAGCAAAATATTAGTTGAGATATGATTACTGTAATTATGCATCATATCCAAAATCATTTTTCAAAATTTCAATATCATCACACTTATTTTCTTAAGAAAAGAGCAGTGAGGGATTAGCAATCAAATGACTCTTATCATTAGTGTCTTATATCTGCCACAAAAAGAATAACCAAGGTGTTATTGGAACAGCAGATGACAATTTTGGATATCAGATGGAATTACAATGATAAGCAAGATCATCTAACTACTGATATTTTATTATATAAATTATCTTTAATTTGTTTTTATACATAGGAAATTAAAAAAAAATAATTTGATATATATTTATAGGCAAACCTCCAAAATAAATAAATAAAGCATGAGAAAGTCATAATGTAAGCTAATTACCAATATAAGCACTAAAACTATTCAATCTTATTTCAGATCTGTATCATGATTGGTCAAGCATTTCTCCAATAAAGTGTAGAATAAACTTAAAATGTTTGGGTTTGTCTAACATTTATACAATTATTATGAATTGACTTAAATTGTTTGTATATAAAATTATTACACCAGCCATTTTTCACTAGCGTACAATACCCAATTTGCATTCTGGACTATCTGGAGCAGTTATAATGCAGTGTGTGCAGATATGTATATACTTAATTGATTGTAAATAAACATATTTTATTTAATGTAATTACAGTCACGTAACATATAAATAAATTTACTCCTCATTAATTACACTCTAGAAAACTTGCATATGCTAAAATATTTACATTGATACAGAAACTGGACTGATATAAAAAGTGCAGATAATCTAGAAAAGTGTGTGTATGCATAACATACATAAATAGACAATGTTTGCTATGCATGTGTAAAGAATTTATAACACCAGTGGAAAATAAGTCTACGGTTAGAGATCTTATTTCCTAAAAAGAATAAATGCTTTAATTTTTGTCTACTTATATTATTTTGTTATAAACTCTTGTTTAAGTTTTATTTGCATTAATATTTATTTATTCCAAATATGTTGATGCAATCTGGCTGATATTGTGAAAAAAAAAATACCATGAAGAATTACATCAGGAAATATAAATAGCACATTAAGATATGAGTACTTAAATATTACAGTATGAAAAAGTCACATTTCCTTCAAAAAAGTTTATACAAATAAACTTATAAAATAGAGAAATAAAGCATGAAAATAGTTTCATCAAAGAACTCAACGGTTAATACAAATATTAAAACTTTTCATTTTAGACCTGTTCAATAGCTTCTGGATATTGCTCTGGCGGAAGACAAAAAACTTGGATTCAATCACAATTTTCAAAGTCAAGAAATTACTTTTCATTTGTTTTATTAGCTTCATAACTGTTATGGTAATTTGCCTTCATAATATTTTAGGATGTAAAAAAAATTATGGAGTGTTTAAAAAATGTCTAATGTATTTTATACTCTGGGGATTTTAGGTCAGCTTATAAGTTTTGTATAAGATAGATTCAATCTTTTCAAGTATCTTCAACAAGTAAATTACTTTAATGATTGAATTGACCACTTCTTTTATTAACATAGCTTAAATTAAGGTCTAGAAAGTTCATAAAAACTTACTTTCTAGATTTTTCTTTAAAATTGGATTTTTTTATGTAATCATATGTTAATCCAATAACAATAGTATTTTATCAATCATTGTAATTTGAGTTTTCTTTATATAAAATATCTAAAGCATTTTATATATAAACCTATAGATTATCTTGTTATGTCTGTATATATTGTTCTTGACTCAATTCACTTTTTTAAAGCTTGTCACGAGATTGAGAGTTTTAGTGCTTGAATGAACATGATTTATATTCTGCTTTTTTTTTTTTATAATCTCAATGCTATTCTCTACATATATATTCTTCAATGTCCATCTGTTGTTTTTTTTTCTACTTTATTCTGTATAATGTTCCGTTATGAAAAAAAATCGATCAATATATTGAATAAAATAGAACACATTGAAGATTTAATAATGTTTCGATTCATTTCATATTTACAGAACTATTTTTTTGATATATATATTTCCACAACGTTATCAAAATCTTTTATTTGTTTGATTATGTTTTTCGCTTCTTTTTTTTTTTCGAATTCTGTAAAACTATCCTATATTATTATCCAGGATTTTCATATACTTTCTCACTTTCTACCCCCTCTCTTTATATATATAAGATGTGATATACTTTTTCAATCTAGGATAAAAATAATAAAGATTCAAAGCTTTTTTTTTTTTTTTTTACAGGGAACTATAATTTATCCAAGTTTTTAATTCGCTCAAAATGATAGTATTAATTAACACACAGCACAGTTGATAAATAAGCATTGTTTAAATCATTTAAAGGGATTTTAAAATAAATTAATATGAAATAATAGATATAAAAATATTTTATAAAAAAACACTTTTTTTCATTTGCTTTGTACCTGAGAAATTTTTGGAGCCCCTCCTCCATGCTGTTATTTCAAATTAAATATAAAACATAAAACCTTCAATTGTGGTTGCAGCAATTAATTGTTCGTGTGAAATTTTGTACAAAGTAAATAAATAAACACAATTATTATAAAATATTTTTTTATATTTATTATTTTTTAGTATTAAGACTGTAATCAGAGATTTGTTTTATTTTAAATGATAATTAAAATATTTTTTAAAGTTGAAAATAATCATAAGTTTTAAATTAAGTTTGTTTACAATAAAGCATTTTTTTAAAAAATCAACTTTTAGGTCTAAATAAAAAAAAAAATTATATACTTTCTAAATAGAAACTTTTTAAAAAAGAAATTTTTTATAATCAAGATTTGTGGTGTTAATCTAGAATATTTTGTTTAAATATTACTTCTAGACTAAAGGTTTGCACTCAAGTTATTGGTAATCCCCATTGTTGTCAGATTGTAGAATGATATTCAGATATATAGATTAACTATGAGGATAAAGTAAACAATATTAAATGTAAATTATCTCCTGCTGCCTTGTATAATAGACTGTTGGTTCATCAAAGGCTAGTTCTGCTTTGATACAGTCTTTTCTGTTTTCCTCTTTTCCTCATTTAATCATTTGTTATTATAAAGCCTGTTCGCCATGAGCCTCTCATTCCATAGGTAATATCTCTATACAACAGGATTATGTGTTTATATAATTGCATTTCCATCATTTAACTACATGCACTACATTGCTGAATCCAGTTTCATTTTTTAATTTTTTTAATCGGCTCAGTTTCTCAAAAATTAAGAAAGCAATGACATGGATAGGCTTAGTAGGCTAACAATCCTTAGTTTGATCCATGCTTGAGATAATACAATGACTAATGACTTGGTTTAAAACTGAATTTGATGCATGAGTTTCATCTGGAAACATTTCTATATTTAAACAACACAATTTAGGGATCCCTCTGCTTACCATGGGAGTGAAAGAAAGTGTAAATAATTTGATCTAAAATATTCACTTCCACATAATCTGTGTAGATTATCATGCTTGTTGGATTACTTACCACAGTGGCAGAAATAATGATAATAATAAGCTGGAGAAAATTTATAATAAATCTAATTTTTTTAAATATAGGTATATAGAATTAACAACTTTACTTGGTACAAAGACCAGAATGGAGGACTTAGATATTGAAATACAGAATAAACCTAGGGTTCTATTGCTTTTGACAAGTTAAAAGATATTTCATTACAGGAAAATAACTAATGCAACTAAGTAAGCTTTGTGAAGAACTTTTTATTTAATTTATTGTATGAATGAGAGAGTTGGATGTTCTCTCAACATAATATAATGACATTACAGAATTTTCATTTGAGGATGCTTCTAAAATTTAAAAAAATCAATGCTAAAATCATAAAACCAATCAATCTGTTCTTTAATTTTCTATATCATATTATAGAATCTTCTATAGTAAAATCACATCATCATTCAATTGAACATGACAAACAAATAAACAATCCAAGAGAACAATGGTTGTCATAGAAGATGTAGACCCTGTTTTTATTGTAAGAATTAATTCAAAGATCTTCAGAAGAGATGCAGTGTTGTTTTCATTGGATAGAGATATGTTGATGGTAGAATACACAAGAGAGAGCTACAATTAACATCTTATTGAAGTTGTAAGATTTTCTGCTGATGAAATTAAAAGATAGCTTTACAAAATAATAAACAGAAATATGGACCAGCATATTCTTTATGTGAGGTATTCGTGATTCACAGATTGTTTTCTATAGTTATCACAACATTCATCTCGAGCAATTTTTTCTCTCAATTTTTTTCTTGGAGTAAGAAGGGCCACACTCATTTAGGAGTGGCTGATATATGCATGTAAAGTATTTGGACAACAGATCTTAGCTTAGTTGCCACATATATTTAATATAGAAATATTATTGTAAAAATTTAACTATTGAAGAAAAAGTGCAAGAATTTAAAAAAAAAAAACATATTTCAATAGTATTGGTATAGAACAAAATGAAAAAAAAAACATGATAGAAATTTGCTGAGAATAATTAATTATTAATAAATTCGCTCAAGTGAGATGAAATTATTGCTCTGGAAAAAAACTTAATATATATGTACATATAACAGTAAATATTTAAATTTACAATGCATATAAAACATTTTTTTTTAAAGGCAGTTGACTTGTTTATAAGTTTAGCAATTATTAAAAAGAAAAATACAAACGAATGTAATATAAATATTATACATTTAAGTCATTAATATATTTTTATTTCTATATTAGTTTGCAAAAAAAATATTATCTATAAGGTTTTAGAGACAGTCATATGAAAGCTGAATATAACAAGAAAATTTACCATCTAATTTTGTGATAAATAAAAAGAAATTACAACGTATTCAAAAAATTTGTTTCCAGTGTGAAAAATGTTTTTTTTTTTTTTTAAAAAAAAAAGAAATTTAATTAACTGCCTGCCGCGAAGTAATAAATTTTTAAATTTTTTTATTACAGACGAAATGAAGTATTGAACAAAAATAGAAGGGTGGATGTTTTTATAGTGATATATAATTATTGTTGTTGATTTTTTTTCAGTAACTAGTTTATCAAGTTTTGGAAATATATTTGTGACTGCTACGGTTAAAGCTGGATTTATTAATAAATGATTTCTTTCTTTTGATTTTATGAGTATCACGACAGCAATATCGATTCGCAATAGCACTCTTAAGACTTTTTCAAATAATTCCAGATATTCAGTTTTAATATTGACACAAAACTGACATACTTGTCGAAATAAATTGCATGACACATTAAAGTTATTATTTAAGTCTATTAATTTTTCCTGTTCCAAATGAAATAGGTTATTTTCTTGTTCGATAAATGGGCTTAAAATCCACATACTGCCTTTCAGTGTATCTTCTTCCTGTAGATAATATAAATCAAAGGCTCAACAAAATCCTATTAAATGTTCATAAACAATATTTTTCAATTCAACCGATATTTATATCAACTTCATTTATCAATGTTGAAAGTGAATGAAACACGCCATAATTTTTTTCTTCTACAAACTTATATCATAGTTTTAACTTTTTCTTGAATGCCTCGATTTTATTACATAAATCAATGAAAATATGTCTACAAGTAAGACAGTTTAGCAATCGCATTATTGTCAATTCTCAATTTTTTGTTTCAACTACTTAATTCATAAAGTCTTGTTAATATGTTTCCTCTTGGCAACCAGACAAACATTTTATTTCTGTATGAAATAGTAAATTTTCATGTCCAGATCCCATTTTATTGCCCAAATTTGAAAATAATCTTGAATTTAGGGCTTGCATTTAATATAATTTATTATTTGTATCGATTATGACCATTGTACAAGTCAGGAGATAATTTTTTTAACAGCTAAAATGCTTCAAGGTGTATAACATAACGAGTAAAAATCATTTTGTGCTCTACTTCTCTTTTCTGAATATTTCCCAGTATACTTGCCACTCTATCAGTACATAAGCCAAAAGAATTTTTCCAATTGTTTTTTTTTTTGTGATATCATTGTCAATTGCTTTAAATATATCTGAACTAGTTAAATGATTAGGAAGTTTAACACAACAAAAAATATTCTTTTACATCATTGATTTAATAATCAACATTATATTGATGACATCTGTAGATTCTTCTATTTGAATTGATTTGTGAATAAGGATTTGCTTATTTTTTAATTAATTTGTCTTCAACATCAATCATTAATTTACTAGATCTGCCTTCAATAATAGCAAAGTTTTCATTTTGTTTTCAGCAGCTATTGTTAGAATTTCAGAACACATTTATTAACATGGGTTAATTAAGTTAAGTAGTGCTTTGCATATAAAATCCTTAAAACATCTAAATATAATACTTTTACAAGATCGACTAAAAGAAATTTTTTAAAAGATGATTTTTCTTTGAACTTTCACTTCCACTCTTTTAAATTAAAAAAATCCAATGGCTTATTTTATAGATTTGATGCTGGTTTTATTCAGGCCAAGAAATGAAAACAAATTTTAAATAATTAGGATTGAAATGATGAACAACAATACATTTTCCTTTTGCCTGAGGCAAATCATTTTGTGAATAAATATTTTCTTTAGCATTCAAAAAGCATGCTATAGTTTTTGATATTTTCTTATCATTTTTAAATATCTAAAATTTATATAAAAAAATAAATATCAAGTATTTAATATATTTTAATTTATAGTACACATTTATTTTATAGATCTTAACTACTAGTGCAGTATAGTACATACACTGTCAAACTATTAGGCTATTTTTGTACATACTCAAGTCCGCTTCAGTGCATGAAGTGTGTATGTACAAAATTGTTAATGGAGTAGTGTTTTTACTTTGAAATAACTGATACTAGGAAATAGAAACTTTTTTGTATTTCTTGCAGTGTTTTGTTTTTTAGTTTATTTTTTATGAATTCTGTGAATAGAACAACTTTGAAAACAAAAGAACCATCTTAGAAATAAATTAAAGATAAATTTAATAAAATTAATCATAATTTAAAAGATTATCAAAAATATGTAATTAATATAAAAAAATTTATAAGCTTTTTGTTAACCACTAATTTTTTTATATAGGCCACGGTTGAGGAACACTGATATAAGCTGCGTATAGACATAAGACTTCTCTTTCAATAGAAGATATGTAGTCCACCCAGACAGCTATGCAAAAATAGTTGTTAACAAAATAGCTTAGCTACAAATTAAAGATCCCCAGTTAATCTGGGCTGATAATATGACTGTAGATTTGTTGTCTGTAAAAATATAATTGTAATAGATGCAGCATTCAGGATGGAGAAGCAGGTGTCACAGTTTTACAAATGTTAATCCATATTTTGCCTTATTGTTTATGGCATAGTGGTTATAAAGTTGTCATAATTTATTTGGAGGATGTAAATAAAAAGATTTAGAAAAATAAAAAATTTAAGTCACTTTCAAAAACAACAACATAGCGATAAAGAAGAGAATACAGTGAAGGTAAAGGTAATGTTTACCAAATTAAATAATCATGGAATAAAACTAGATACTTAATATTAATTTTGAAATTGTGTCTTTTAAAGTAGAATGGTCATAGCAGAAGAAACAAAGTTTTTCTGAAAAAAAAAAGAGTAGCTGAAAAATTAATTTAAAAAAGATAAAAAAAAGTAAAAATCATATTTTCTAATTTGATTCTGGCACATATTACAATTTTAGAAAGCAAGCTGATTATAAAATTCTATAATCAGATATTAAAATAAGTAAATACAATATAGTTTGATGGATCATATTAAATTTTTTTGTAAAACAAAACTAAAAACAAAAACAAAACGCATTAACTACGAAAACATTAAAATAATGAAAGACTTGCACTAACAGACATACTATATTGCTATTAAGCTGGAAAAAACTTTTTGTTTATTGTTTTTTTAATCTGAAAAAACAGTTTGACTAAAAGAAAAAAAAACTACCGATATAATTAATCTTTTGGAAACAACTATTATATATTCAAGAAAAAGGATCTAAAATGTAGATTTACTGAAGTTATTTGATAAAATTAATAAGACATTTTACTACAAAGGAAAATTATTTTCTTGCATAAAATGAGTAAACATAACATGAGTAGAAGAAAAATACAATTAATCCTTGAAATGTGTAACGCTTTATTTCCAAAGACAGATTGAGTAATAACCCAGGGGAGTGATGATAGCTTAACATCACCGATATTAGTTTGCCATTGTTTACCATTTTTACTATAGTATTCTATATTATAAAATTTAATAAATTTTACTTTTCATCTTTTTATAAAATAATACACTGTATCAATTGGTGGAAATAGTAGTTTAAAGAATGATCAAGAAACAAAATAGCAGACAGAATTTAACTGTTACGTTTAATTGACCAGAATGAGATATATATATTTTTACTAAAGCTCAACACTTTTTTAATAAACATGCACAACATCAGAATATTTTTTGGAAGATATATTTGAAGAATTAAGTGTGTAGATGACATAATTAAATTAAAAATATGTTAAGCAAGATTGAGAAATTGTATAATTAAAAATAATTAGAAAAAAAAAAATCTGTAAAAAAAATTAAAAAAAGTGATAAAAAATTATAAATTGCATAATTAAGGATGGCGGAAATAAAACAGAATAAAAAAATATCTTACAAATCAATGAGATTAACTTGGAAATATCAGTTTATTTAGATACTTAGTACAATAGTAGTGAAGCATTTAGAAGGTTTAGAGGAGAAAAAACCGGCAATAAAATAAATTCTAATGACAGTTTAAATAATGAAGTTATAGGAAACTGGAAAACAAATATATTAAAAAAAAAAAGAATTAAATCAAGACTTAGAATAACTTATAAATGATATTTGAGTTTGCGTGTTGTTATTAAAAAAAAGGAAGAAGAAAATAAATGGTAATATCTGAATCGATTTTAAGAAACAAGCAAACAAACAAAATATTAGAATGGTGATGTTAGAATGATACTGAGACTCGCGTTTAGATTGTTGATTTACAACTTGTGTCACCTTTTTACAATAAATATAAATAGTCACGACGTATGGATAATAAATAACCTTTACAGAAGATATCACATATGCAGTAATAAACATTTCTCAAACTTCCTAAAGTCTCGATAAATTTCTTATACACAGACACTCTCACATAGACATATATAACAGGTGTTTATTATTTACGATTAATTTTATAATAGAAACGCATTGTATCAAGACTGATTTCCATAATTAATGCGTTGAGTAATAAATGTAATTAGTATTATAAGATTGCAGTTGCTATTTTTGTTCATGACATTAAACATGTTACATTATTTATTGAGTGCATCAATTAAGAATTAGACATGTATTCCGTTTGTTTATTTGTTTTCATAATAAAGAATACTTCTCCACAAGCTCTCTTTGTTTTTTAATATAAACAATTGGATGGTTTCAGACTTTAATTGTTATCTTCACTTAATGTAAACAGCAAATAAAAGTTTTTAGTTTTGATTTATGTAAATGAGGCATAAAATTAAAACCCAGTCATTTATCTAACAAACATTCCCAAATGTAAAAAGTACTGCTGAATTGAATAAGTGTTGAAAAGCTTTTTCTTTTCTTTTTTTAAAAAAAAATACATATACGTATATATATATATTTTAAAAAAGAAGCTTAGTGTTGTATTATTACCATTATCATTATTTTAATATAGGCACTATTTCTGGCCAAAAAAATGAACTGTAGCACTATTTTTGGACAATAAATTAAATGCTTAATCTCTAAGAAATTGGTCATATGATATATAACTAATAATAATATTATAACTAGCATAGAAGCTAACACATCATTGTGGGGTTTGAATCCAGAGGAAATGTAGGTAATTTTTGTTATATAACTAACTGACTTTCAAATATGCTACAGATAGTTGCCATTAGTCATATTAGCAAACTATCTAGTCTTAATCAATAATAAAGAAGTCAAACTATAAAACACACCATTAATGGAAGCTTGACTAACTTTTCTGAAATGGAATGCTAAAAGGATTTTACGAGGGCTATTTAAAATTTTAAGATCTTTTATTCAATATAATTATTATTACATTGCCTTTTGGAGATCTATAATGCCTGCATCCCCAAAACCCAATTAGCAGCTATTATAAATATTTTTAACCTTATCCCCATTTTACATTATATATAGTATGAGATAATACAAATTGAGTTAATACTTTTTATATAACATATTTTAGTGTACTGTCTACTATTGTTTTCTTCTATTTCTATATATACTCACACAAGAATAGAAATTTTATAAATGTATGAGTGGCCAATCTTGTTGTATTTGTTAACATTTTGCAATCAGAAGTACAGAGCTGAATTAAAATCAAGTGTGCCATTGTTCATTTACAAAATAAATATGATACATACAGCCTTTGATAATAATTATAAAAGAATAAAACAATTGGAATTATGAAAATAGGATTATAAAGTTATAATATTGATGATCAATTTGATTTTGTACCTAATCAATGAATAATAGATGCATTTTTTTCACTTTTGCAATTCATAGATCACTATTATATACATATATAAAAGAAACTGGATTGTATAGTCATTGAAAATAAAAAGATTTATGATTCTTAGGTTTTGTGAAAATATAGCACTGTATAAAACAAAAATTCATTATAAAAGTACATAAGACTAGTTTAAGATGTTTGTATTATAAGGGATTGGAGAAACTAAAAACATTGAATAAACTTCTGAATTTTCTAAACAGTCAATACTTATCCTAGTGTTATTTTTATTGATAATGAATTTAATAACTTAAAAATTACAGTCAAAAAGTTTATCATTAATTACGCATACAGATTACAGTGTGTTATATAATGTATCATGAAAAAATAAAGTTAATTGGAGAAATGTGGAAAATATTGAACAATAAAGATATACAGGAGTAGAACCAAAGTAAAAACAGATTCGGAAATAGATTCTTCTACAGGTTAAAATGGAAAATTTTAAGTATTACAAAGTAGAGTAGTGCCAAAATGTTAAAATATTGGTTTATATAAATATAATTTAACACCTAAGTGAGGGAAAAACTTAAGATCATTAAGATCACTAGGTACTTGTCTTATAGCTAAAGATGCTGTTGGATGGCGCCATTTTCACGCTAAAACTATAAAATATGAACATTCACGGGCTGTTGATTTTAATTTTTCTGTGCTTTTTTGTAATGCAAAAATAAAAACAAAACAAAATCATCTTTTTTAAATATTATTTTTTATTAACATATACAATTTAAATGATAATAATAAATGTAAAATAAAATCAACAAATTACAATTTTATTCGTGTTTTTTATATCGTATACTTTTTAAATTGTGTTACAGCTTTTTTTTATCAATTTTCTATCGGATATTTTTTTACTTGTGTTACGGCTTTTTTTTATCAATTTTCTATTGGATATTTTTTTACTTGTGTTATGACTTTTTTTGTTGTTGTTTAACTAAAAAAATAATAATCATAATAAAAGTAAAAGTTGTTATGGTTAGATTTAGGGTTAGTTTTAGGGTTAGGTTTAGGGTTAGGGTTAGTTTTAGGGTTAGTGTTCCGTTGTTTGTAATGCTAAAATAAAAAATTCAAAATCGTAACCGTACTTGGACAAAAGAAAGAAACTCAAACTTTTTTAAACAACAACAAACACAACAAATGTCTTCTTTACTTATTAAACATGTTTATAATATTTGCTTTTTATGAAATTTACAAAAAAACCTGTATATTTGGACTTTTCTTACTGGATATTTTTTTTGTACCACTCTTTTTTACTTCAAAAATATACAGACGATAGAATCTTCTTTGTCTCATGGAATGTTACTAACAGTATGTTACTTGACAAGTTACCTAATTGCAACTCAATAAAAACATAGATATCTAACATTTTCCCAAATAAAAGTTCAATCCAGTACGTTGTAAAAAGTCTTATAATTATTGCTTTAAAAAATCTGAACATTTCAATAGTTTAAAATATAAAAAAATCCAATGAAAACAACATTTCAATACAATTTAAATACAAACTCTCTCATCAAGTCTTAATTATTTTATAAATTGTGTGAATTCGGAAAATGTATTTGCTGCTATGCGACATACATGCTGTACTGCGATGCGACATAGCGGCCTGCATTCTGTAGCACAACAAAAAAGTTGTATTATAGAAAATGCGGGTTCGAACATGTCGGCCGTGGAAACAGCATTTTTATGTGTTTTGGCATGAAAACCGCGCCATAGAGTGGCATCTTTAGCTAAAAGATGAGTACCGATCACTATATTTAAATTAATGTAAAGTGTGATAAAAAGATATAATAAGATATAAGATAGTGAAGAGAAAATATTTATAAATACTGATTATGTAATAATCATACAATGAGAAAAAATGAAGACTAGTTGGATAAAATATTCCTTGATATGAAGCCATTTAGTAAAAGAAGAACTGAATTTGAAATAAACTACAAAGACATGGTTAATTTGTTTAAATTTTGTTTGAGCAGTTATTTTATGTATTATTTTTAGTTTACAACTCTGCCTTAGATTTTTTTCACTACAATTTAAAATTTTTAATATTGTAAGATTATTTGTGACAAAATCTGATACTCCTTGAGTTAAAAAAAAGTCTTATAGATTATGTTGGAATACTAGCAATGAAGTTATGGCCAGATGATGATCTGTGTTGATGCCATGAAATAAATGACTTGAGAGAGCTGATTGTTTAGTTATTTTAATGCATAAAAATATGGTAAATGTATATTATTGATGATTTCATTGGATGGTTTGTTTAACTTTGATTAAATAGTTAATTTATGTGTTATTTTAAATTTAGCATTATGGACATTTAATTTATAACATAGCGACTAAGAAATATTAATTAATATTTAAGAAGTTTTAATATGCAATTGCTTCCAATTTCCTTTAGGCTATTTTATCTTAATATTTAAATGTTTAATATTATAAAAGTACATTATGAGTATTTTACACTGTAAAATCTGATAAACCTTGAGTCTGGTATATGTTTTGTGCATTATGTCGAAATGTGATATTGATATTATGAAACAAATATTGTAAGAGAAATGATCAAGAGTTATTTTTGAGCATGCAATCAAAGATTAGTAAATGTATGCATTCCCATTAATTTGAATTATTTGCTTAAATTTTTCATAAGCATTTTTCAGTTTAGCATTGGGCACATTAGGTTAATAACAAAATTCTATAAAAATCCAGACCACTAATTCACTAATGACTAAATGGGACTAATCAAAGATTTTAAGTAAACATGTATATTTATTTGTGGAATAACATAGCAAATATTAATATTAAAATTATTTAAAGAATGCAAAATGTAATTAAAAATAAGTTGTAATTTCAAGATTTTTCAAAATTTATAAGTATTAAAAAATATTCATACTGTGTTAAATAATATATATATAAACGCTGAAATATAATGGGACCCCCCCCCATTTAATGATTCAGATTTTCAATTATGATACAATCAAAACAACAATCAATTAACATTTTCAGTGCAAGTATGATCTAATAATAACAATGATATTTGCCTGATTCACAATTTCAATTTCTCCGAATTTTCACAAGCAAATAAACGTCTCCCACAGAGAGTTATTTGTATTAATTTAAAGATTTTCATGAATAATAATGGGATTTTTTTACTTATAATAATTTAGATAAAAGTTCAGGTACAATATAACCAGGCAATAAAATATATCAGACAAATACTATCATTATTACAAAATTATGTGATTTCAGATTGCACTGCCAATTTTAATTGGATATTGTCCAGTTGTTAGCCGAGAGATCATTGCAGCTGCCTTGCAAGCAAATAGCTGGTTGCAGAGGGTTGTGGATTCGCCTCCTGTCAATGCTATGACATATGATAAAAAATTTTTTTTATATTTCTCCATTCTTTTTTATTTCATAAATAATTTCATATAAATAAAAATACAATAAAAGACCAATAACTCCCAAGATGCATTTCATGTTGAACCAGCACTCATCAGCTGGGCCAGATCATCATCCCTCATATATATCTTTATTACATGAAGAGTATTTATGTAGAGCAAATTGTCTTATTTTTATTTTCAAGCGTCAATTTACTTCACTTCCAACTTGTACGTTATCAACTTATTACTAATCTTTTATTAAACTAGAGATTTTCTCTAGCACAGATATAAACTTTAAAGATTAAAATATCTGATTTTCAGCACACACCCATGGTTATTTACGTTTCTCTTTCTCCCATGCGTAATATCTTTTTATAGATAGACAACTTCCATATTTCTCCATTCTTTTTTATTTCATATATAAATAAAAAAGATATTGTCCAGTTATTCTATAGCAGAAAAATTTTGCCTAGGTTATTGTATGGAAAAAAAAAAGACATTTTATTTCAATGTTTAGATTTATTAGTTTGTAAAATCTTTAAATTAATATATATATATACACAAGGGTACCCAAAAATAACCAGAATTTTATAATAAAAAATTGTTTATTTATTTTTAAGTGTTATACATTTAAGTTCTTTCAAATTACTATTCATTTGATGCAATACACTGGGCTAAACATGTTTTTCATTTTTCAAAGTAGTCGGAAATAATTGCAAAATGATGCCTTTTAACAATTCTGTTACTTTTTCCCCACCATTTCTAAGTGTGAAAAAAAAAAAAAAAAGACATTTTTTCATTCGATATTTAAAAAAAAATTGTGCTAAGCCAGATCGAGCAAATACAGCTGGTATATAAGCTGGATTATACTGAATTTAACTAAAAAGTGTTTCACATTCAAGGCTTTGTAAGATAATATTTTGTGGGAGTGAAGCTTACACTCTTTTCTTATCACAAAACAGGATGTTTACATTTTACTGTATTACATAAATGTTTCAGAACTTACAGATAAAATGACTGACTATTATTAACTAAATTTGAGAGAAAATACCATTTGTGTAAAAAAAAAAAAAGCATTGTGTTGATTTTGGACTTGTCACTTGTGATGCTTTTTAGGGTTGGGGTAAATTTAACATTTTAATTAAACCACTCATAAACTTGTGTTTTTATGATATCAGCTTTCTTGTAGTCTGTTTTAAGCATACAATTTTTTTCTTGTAAATGACAACAGAATTTCACATTGTTAAACTTTTCGGTCATTATAAAAAAATTGATAAAGATACAAAATGCATTTTACAAAACAATGTGTTACATGGCCTCATGATTTCACATAGTGATATCATTTGGCAGATTGACACAGAAGGGTTCTTGCAAGATTATGTAACAGCAGAAATATATACTACAACAGGTGCACAAAACAGAGAATGATTGCAGTTATTTTTGGGTCCTCTTATATATATATATATGTTGACAAAGGTATACTTATAAACATCAAAACTACCAAGGGTAGGTGGACTCATTCTATTCCTGATTCTTTGTTTAACATTTAGAATGCTTTTGTGTCATAGCCTGGGGGAGGGTGAGATACTCTATTTATACATAGAGCTTAAAACTATATGAATATTTTTTTTTTTGGTTTTTATTTATTTTAAAAATTTAGAAATTTATTCTTTAACTGAAAATGTTTAGACATATTTTCTGTAACTGTTTAATAGAATACTACATCTAACTGCAATTGGCTTCATTGCTTTCAGATTTAAGTCTCATTAAAAGAGTTTTAATTGAAGAGGGTCAATGTCTAGAGATGTTTGGAACTTAGAATTTTTGATTTACGATGAGTTCAAATTTGAGATGCTAGAGTAATAGGGTAGCAAGTAATGGCAAATATCTAAAATATTTCATTATTTAGTTATTCAACCTGTCTTAGATAGTGAACTTAATATTTATCTACTGGCGGCCTGTGTAGTACGTCATAGCTTAATTAATACTCAAGTACCGATATTTTTTTTTAAAAATGTATGATATATATGTATACAGTCTAACACATAAATTTTAAATAAGAGTCTCATGGTGTAATTATAGCATTTCTAACTTTCATCAGAGTAATCTGGTTTTGAATTTCGAATGATTAAACTTTGAATTTTTTCAGGTCTCAAACCTAACTTTTTCCCCCATATAACTGACCCTTCATTGGTTATGTAGGAGTAATGCACCTACTACTAATAAAAAGATTATAATATAGTTTTTTGTGATGATAGAGCTATAATTATTGTATGGGCACTGGGTTGATGGTTATCTTTCTTTTATATAAATTTTAAATCTTGAATGAAACCACTGATCTCTATTTAAATATTTATTTTAAAAATCAAGCTGTGATACTAAAATTGGTGTAGTTTATTTGAATAGAAAAGGATATTATTATTTTTTAAATTTATCTAGTCACCCACAATCTAATGGAAAACGTTTATTTTGTTTGTAAAATGTTCAGAAAATATATGGAAATACTTTATGACTGCTTTCTTTTGAAAAGTTTGAATTGATATTTCAATGTTAACACGATTGTGATTCTCTGTTGTCAAATATGATTATTATTAGTGCTGTCAATATAAAAGAAAATAGAAAATAGTAAAATAAAATAGAAGAAAGTTAGTAAGAATATTAAAAAAACCCATAAAAGATTAAATGTTTGAATAAGAACATGATTTGAGAATTATTGTCTATCGATTAATACTAGTAAAAAAAAAAACAAACAATAAATTAATTCACTTTTATAATATAAAAAGCTGATCATTATTTGAATACCAGAAACTATAATGAAAAAGATTAAGAATTAGATAAGGGCAACTATAAAATTCAACTGGCAAATTGATAACAGCGAATTTTTTGGAGTTAACAAACTAGATTTCAACAGATCATTGTTCATTTATAGAACACATATAAATATCTAAAATATACGTTAAATATACATAAAAGTGTGTTCGTAATAGCATAATGTAAATAGTTTTGTTGTTGAACTTTATTTAGTAACTTTATATCATTTTAAATCTATTTACACAAAATTATTAACTTAATTTTATTTTTTGTTTCAATTTTCTTTTAAAAATAAAATAACCAGAAGCATAAAGTTAATTTTGGAGTTTACGCAGTAAAAAATATTGATAAAAAAAAAAAAATCACAAAATCATTATATAGTCATGTGTTAATAAACCGCTGAAAGAAATTGTTTCCTTTTTTTTCATATGTCATAGCATCGCCCGGGACGCGAACCCACAACTCTTGCATGGCGACTGCGATACCTCTCGGCTAACAACGCAAGACATTTAAAAACTAAATAAATTTTTCCTCAAGTTAAGTAAAAACTACGACGAGCTAAATTTATGTACGTGCGTATTCTCTATATTAGAATATTAGCTTCGTAATTAAATGTTTTAAAAATTATTCTAGTAGAAAAATATTTAAAACCATATAAGCTGTGTAGGTTGTGTGCAATATAAATGTATAATGTTATATCTTGATATATACAAATGAAAAAAATATATTCCTATCTTAATTTTATCAATAAAAGATATGCATTATGTAAATCATAAAACTGAAGCTTTTGAGTAGTTTTAATTGCTTTGATCTTTATTTTTATGATGATCAGTTTTTAAATAGATTGTCAGTGGCAGAAACTACAGCACAGTCTCAGAATAGTAAATCCTTGATCTAATTACGACTGTCAATATATGACAGCAATCAAATATTATTACTTGATCATAATACTTCAGTTTGTATTCAGATAAATAAATCACTTAAACGCATGTATTGGATTTCATAAAAAAGATGCTGATAATAAATATTTACCTTATATAAACTACAGGAAAGATATGAAAATAGGGACAGATCATTGAACCTTAGTAAGAAATCCCAATGTTGGAATTTTTAAAACATGATTTCATGAAGAAAAAAAAAACACAGATAATTTATTTTGGCTAATACATATTAATATTATTGTATACATATATATTATAAACTATAAAATATATTAAATAATACATACGTTAACTCATTAATAAATGTTGCGATTTTCATTTTCTAATACAATATTTAATATAACCATTATTTAATATAGTATTATATAAATTCTTTAATGAGTACATTATAAAATAATAGCATGTATTTATATTTAAAAGAATTTCGTTTATCTGCTTAGTTTCATAAACTAATATATATTAAAATATATATTATGTATAAGAATATTTTATTTTGTAGCTTTATTTTGATATGTGTAATCTTATAAAAGTATATTGAAATACATAAAAAGATTTAATATCTATTGATGCATTATTCTTAAGCTTATTCATATTCATTTTAATAAATAATATATATAAACACAATGCAATTGAAAAGAATAAATTATGCATAATTGTTTATATTAAACTTACATTTATTAATGAAAGTTTAATTATTTTGATTGAAAACTTTAAATATTCTTAGCTAAATTATTTTTTCTCTTTTTGTTTACCTATGAAATCAAAAGGAAATGCAACTAAAAATATGTATATAATTTTGCTAATTTACAATTGTATTTTGTAATAAAAAAACATTGCTATCTGCATTATATTAATTGCATGATCTTTTTTTTATATCCAACCCAATGTCATTTTTTTGCAGGATATATAATATCATAGTTTTTTTTATTCAATGATGAACTTTATTCATTCAAAAAAAAAAGGTACATTGTAATTTGCAACTTAGGTGACAAGATAAAACCATTACAATTGGGATTAGAGACATCTGAAACAAAAAATCAATCAGAAACATATAGTTATTAAAAATAATGATTTTACAACTTTGCTGTAAATGGTTGAGATATAGGAATATTTAATAGCTTTCCATGTATCCTCATGGAGCTTAGCATGGAAAAGTTTGCAGTCCCTTACTTTCAATGTTTTAATAATGGCCAACAAATCACTAAATAGATTCCCTGAATTTGTACCAAACATGATGTTGCACCTAAGGACCCACAGTGAATAGTTCAGCATGATAGAGAGTCTTATTACTGAGAAAATACCAGCCTGAATACAATCTTGTATATTGAAAATTCTGTCCTGTTATGATATCATCCAGCAGCTGATTGACAATCTGTACTGCTATAGAATTTTGCACCCATATAGAAAGTGCTGCAATATTTCACTTTCAGGACTGCACATTTGACATTCAGTATGTATTTTGTCAAACCCTCTTTTATTCATTAAGAATTCATTAGTTGGTAAAGAGTGTACATTTATTTTTAAAATAAAATCTAAGTATCTAGCCTCAAGCTTTCATAGTTTGAAGCATTTGATGATGTATTCATTGTTAACCTTGAGAATAGTTGGGGTTATTATGAAGGATTGACAGAACAGTTGATGAATGTCCCAATATTTGAGCTTATTTCCAATTGCTCCCACAATAATTCCAGCACTTGCAAACAAATTGACAACCATATCATAGTTTATTGGATATTTTGCACAGTTTCAGCAATTGAATAAATGGCAGATCTAGTATAAAATGATTCAAGTTTGAATTTGCTTTTTTTAGTCCTCCATTTTGTTCAGCAACATTCAAAGTAAATGAAAAAATATTTTATTTGTTATGAATTTTGGAAAAACAAACATTGAATTTTTTACTATCAAGACTGTTTTTTTTTTCTCGTTTGTAATAGAAATATAATGCATTTGGTTTCATCACATTCTACTGTTAGATAACATTAATTATCTTAATAAATTGACAAGTGCATTTCATAGATTTCAATTTTTTTAATGAACTAATTACTTAAAGTAATTTATTTATTATTATTTAATGAAATGAGTAAATATGTTAGTTTGTGTGTAGTGTATACATGTTTATATAAATTGACATATGAGTGAATTCACTCATCCCATGATTAATTTAACTATTCATGGCTAAGTCACGATTATGCTCTAATGTTTATTTACCTAATTATTATTTATGTATATTGATAATAAACTTATTAAATTAATTATCCATAAAATGGTTAATTGAGTAAGTTTGATGTTTGCTTTGTGTTTCTTCTTCTTCTTCTTCTTCTTCTTCTTCTTCTTCTTCTTCTTCTTCTTCTTCTTCTTCTTCTTCTTCTTCTTCTTCTTCTTCTTCTTCTTCTTCTTCTTCTTCTTCTTCTTCTTCTTCTTCTTCTTCTTCTTCTTCTTCTTCTTCTTCTTCTTCTTCTTCTTCTTCTTCTTCTTCTTCTTCTTCTTCTTCTTCTTCTTCTTCTTCTTCTTCTTCTTCTTCTTCTTCTTCTTCTTCTTCTTCTTCTTCTTCTTCTTCTTCTTCTTCTTCTTCTTCTTCTTCTTCTTCTTCTTCTTCTTCTTCTTCTTCTTCTTCTTCTTCTTCTTCTTCTTCTTCTTCTTCTTCTTCTTCTTCTTCTTCTTCTTCTTCTTCTTCTTTCTTCTTCTTCTTTTCTTCTTCTTCTTCTTTTTCTTCTTCTTCTTTTTCTTCTTCTTCTTCTTCTTCTTCTTCTTATTATTATTATGATGATGATGATGATGATGATGATAATGATGTTTCAAAGGGTAAACTTTATTGAGACTCAAAAAGAGTTATATAAGTTACATTTGAAAATATGAGGTCTTAAATACAAATTGATTCATGATATTACATAAGTAATAAAGATTTACAATCTTGATTGTGATAGGAAAAAAACATGATTTACATTGCTTAATTAAAAGAAAAATAATTATTACATAACAAGATACATATGTCAAATTAGGTTTACATAGAATTTTTAAATGTGATATTGAGAAAGATATGTAGAAAATATGACTGAAAATATTTGAAGGAGGGGTTGAAGTTGGTGGTAGATTGACATATGATCCCATAAAAATTGGACTCATTTGTTGAGAGTACTATAGTTTTCATAATTAAGTCTTATTGTTCATTTGTTACATAAGTTCCATGTGAAAAAAAAGGAAAAAATTCTAGCCAGCATGAATTACATCAAACATTGGTTCAGCATGAATTGTATCCTGGGAGAATGAAAAAATACTAGTATGCATGAATTGCATTTTGGGAAAACAGAAAAATACTAATCAGCATGAATTGCATCCTGGGAAAATGGAAAAATACTAGTTCAGCATGGATTTTATCTTGGGAAAATGGAAAAACATTGGTTAAGCATGAATTGCATCTTGGGGAAATGAAAATACACTAGTCACCATGAACTACATTCTGGAAAAATGGAAAAAATACCACTTTCAGTGTAAATTACATTCCAGAAAAATGGGAAAACACTAGTTAGCATGCATTACATTTAAGAAAAATAAAAAAAATACCATGTTTAGCATAAATTGCATCTTGGGACAATGGAAAAATACTAGTTGGCATGAATTGCATCTTGGGAAAATGGAAAAGCATTAGTCAGGATGAATTGCATCTGGAGAAAATGGAAAAACACTAGTCAACATGTATTGCATCTAGGGTAAATAGAAAATACCAATCCACATGAATTACATCTTAGGAAAATGGAAAAACACCAGTTATCAAGAGTTGCATTCTTTAATAGTGATAGTATTGTGTAAATGTATAAATTTTTGGGGTTGAAGCAAAAAAAAAAGAAAAAAAAAGCAAACTAAGATTTGCTGAGAGACTATAATTCTACAATTTTTAAAACAAGGTTGCCATCTTTATTTTATTTCTCATTGTGGCCAAAAATAAATATGATTAAATTTTTCTATGTGCACACATGAAATTATTTTAAAAAAGAATGCTATGTAATCAAGTTTTATTCTACCTTTAATGAGGTGTCAAACTTACTTTGATAAAAATGGTATTGAGCAAACATTTAGGATTTGAAGCAGGAGTTCTTTGAATGAATATGATGACAGGATTAAGATTTACAGCTGTTGTTGTTGTTGTTGTTATTATTATTATTATTATTATTATTATTATTATTATTATTATTATTATTATTATTATTATTATTATTATTATTATTATTATTATTATTATTATTATTATTATTATTATTAAATCAATAAATCATTTGATTCTATCACATGACTTTAGCTTGCATATTGTGGTAATTGGCATAGAGATGGTGAAAAATTATGTGGCTATTAGTATTATTATATCACTGTTTCTCTCTGTATTCAAAATATTGTTTTGAAGCCATTTGACCTTTTATCAAAGATTAATTGTTTTTAATGTCTGTGTGTAATCAGTGTTGACAAGATTTCTTCTACATTCCCATAGTTTTTTTTTTGCCTAGAAGTTATTTGTAAAAAACAATTTATATATAACAATAACTGATTAAATGAATAATGATCAGCATATATCTCTGGTATGCACATGATTTGGGATTCAAATTTGGGTTTTTTAAAATTAAGAAAAAATTGTTTCAACTCACAAGCAAATTTAGAACTTTTTTAAAAATATCTGCTCCTAGGCAACCCAAATAACTTTGTAATTTTTAGTTGGTAAATTGGCATCAAGATAGTGTTAGCTGTCAAGCTTTGGTGGTCGAGTGGTCAGCACAGCTGCCTTACAAGCAGTTGTCCTGGGTTCGCCTCCTGGTCGATGCTTTGACACATGAAAAAAAAAGATAGTGTTAGCTAGGTGATATATTGGGTTAGATTAGAATGGTCAGATAATTAGACTTTATCATAGTTGATCTGATCTGCTTCATCAATTTTTTTTTCAGGTATACTATTATCGAAATGTAAACTTGTATTCAATTTATAATTGTTTACTTACTTGAATTATTATAACTGTTAGGTAGTTTGCCATTGTTGTACATCTTTTTAATATAATTTATTCTAACATCCCAAACGTTAAGCTATGTCATAAAGTAAAAATGCCTCTTACACCAATAAAATAAAAGTTCTATCAAATTTAACATTTCAAATTGCTTTTCAGATTACTTTGGATCAAGAATTAGTTTAACGCATTTAATTGTACTTTATATTCTGATTAGATATAATTTTTAAATACAAATAGTATATTAGTTTTTATCCTATTAGTTTTAATCTCTTAAACGTATAAGTATTTGTGAAATATAATGCAATATCGCCTAGACAAGTAAACTTTTCAGTGAACGAGAAGTTTAACTTTTATAATGTAGATCAGATAAAAAAAAAAAGAAAGGAACTAAGTATTTGGTTTATAAAAACAATTATTAAATACTTCGAAAATTTAAATTTAAAATTGCAACAATGACAATAAATTTTAAAACAGACTAATGTAATTTAGTAATTTCCTAACTCAAAAGAGTTGGAAGAGAATAAAAAAACTATCAATTTGTTTGACGTCTAATGTAAAATGTCAAATTTACTAGATTTCATACTAAAAGTCAGATTTTTTCTTTTCTAAAGATGATTACATTCAGAGATTGACAGTGTATTTCAATTTTTTTTTCTGTCAAATTTTCAAAATAATGTCAACTGTAGCGTGAAAATATCATTATTTAATTAAAGATAAATTTGATTAAATTCATTAATGACATAAAATTGATAATTTTTTTGCAAGCCAAAAATAGAATAAAGTATTAAATATTTTATCACTTAACTTTAATTTTAATATTTAATCGACAGGAGCTGATTCTATTTCAAATTTCTCTATTTAAATGTAGGATTTTGTTTAATTTTATTTTCTAAGAACTTACAAAACATTTATTATGAAATATGAATTTTTTTCTATAGTACAGGCTTTTTTTTATACCTGCACTTAAATATGTACTATATAGGGGGTTTGAACTCAAATTTTCACACGACCCTCAACCATCCATGCTATGAGTGCTGGTTAGCACGAAATATTGTACATTGATGATTATTTATCTTTTCTACATGTGTTTGATCAATTATATTAGCGGTATGAGATAGCATGGATGGTTGAGGGTCATGTAAAAATTTGAGTTCAAAACATTTATTAATACATTTACAGATAATCTTTATGCGATCATATATGCAAGTTTTTAACATTATGTTTATAAATATGATTAACATATTGGATTTTGTTGCTGATGTGCTGCTTAGTCCATTCATCTATCTTTCCTAATTTAAGATTTGAACTCTTTCAAAAGAATCTTGAATTTTTTTAGACTACAAGCATGTTTATAATTTTTCTCTCAGATGATCAGTTTATAGACAATCTAGTTAACCATATTACATCAACTGGGTATATTTAACTATTCTTAGATAGGTGGTAAAAGTGCCAAATTAATCTGAATTCATGTGATAGATGCATTATTTATAAAACAAAAAATACACTTTTAATATAGTGCCATTTCACGATTGAGAAAATGATGTCAGACTCTTATGTCACTAAATCTATGTTTTACCTTAACCATTATCTTGCATTACGTTATAAGTTTATCACTATTTTATTAATTCTTGTTTATCCATTTTAATAGTATAAGGTGACCAGAAGTCTTCAAAAACAATTTATTAAAATTTTATTTATTATATTTATTTTTACCTCATACATTAATAAAAGAAAATATAAATATTATATTCCATGAATATAAATGGCAATTTTTCACAACTTCCATCAGTGAAAAATTAAACACCAAGAAACCTAAGAATTTTGCCCTAATTACTTTGAGACTTGTTGGTATATTACTTTATCATTTTAAAGAAATTAGCTTCATGATCAACAACTACTTATGCTAACATAATGTACACATCTGGAAAAATCCCTTATAAATCATTCACAAATTTTGACAAAAACTTCAATGAGTTTCATTAGAAGCATTTTTTTTTATTAAATAATTTTTACTTATACAAAATCCATTCTAGAACTACATGATGAAGGCCATTGAATAAAGTACTAAGGATAATTTAAATTAAAATTTACTTAATAAAATATCTTAACCATATGAGTTCTAATATATTTCAAGTATGTAGATTTCATAACTACTAAATACTTTTTGTAATTATTTAATGTATCTTTAATAAGATTCTAAATAAACCTAAAGTGCATTTAGATTAAATAAACTTCTGTTTTAAATGAGTAAAAATTGGATAGTTAGAAATAATACCTATTGATATAAAATACAATTAAGTGAAATATTTTGGAACTTAAATTTCAGATAGTGATAAGTTATAAAAGAATGAACTTTAATAAATAAACATCTTACAGCATATCTTCATAGGAGAATAGATAAGGAGAAAACATTTATCAAATTAATAAAATATAAAAAACTTTATTCAATTTTCTCAGCTATTTAAAAAAGTTTGTAAGTTTGTTAAGATTTAAACTTAGGACATGGACATTCCAAACTGATGTGATAAAAATATGGTATATGATGAATGCAAAAATTAAAACATAGAAATAAAAAGAAACTTAGCAGACTTTATCATGATTGTGAGATGGCTCAGGCAATGTAGTTTGTTAATGTTTTAAAATAAATATTTAGTGATATAATATATTTCTATCATTACATAATTCATTATTGCATTCCTAAAATAAATATATTTTGGAAACAAAATTTTTATTTAGTCAAAATCAAACAAAAATTATGTAATTGTAATCATGGTGTTGGTCAAGTGTTTCATTATATAATTTTTTTATTTTATAAAATTGTTAAGCATACACTTACTACAAACATTCTTAAAAATATGAATTTTGAAAAAAGAATCTCATGACATGATGGTTGGTGCATTTGTCTGAAATCTGAAATTCAAATCCTATTTGGTTGTGGTCATTTTTTATGATGACTATCTAGAATCATTTATAATTAATTAGCTTATATAAGCAATTCAGCTACTCATACAATTATTGGTCAAATTAAATTGAGAGACTGGAAATCTCACTGTGCTCATTATAATGCTTATATAACAGCCAATCAGATGTTATGATGATTGTGCGAATGATGATCAAACCATAAACACATGACAAAGAATTTATGAGAAAAGGGCAGCCACCCTTTTCTTTACTTTTCTTTCTATATATCTAAGCCAGTCAAAATTAAAATATTAATTATTGGTCAATAAATGGATATATAACTATCATTTTCTGATGAATAAGGATCCTAGGCCAATATGAGTTGGTCTGATGAATATCAATGTATTAGCCTTAAAATTACATCAATGCATTAGCCTTAAAATTACAATTGAAATATTCCTCTAATCACACTCAGTTCATAATTTAATTTTACTTACATATACATAAATAATTATTTTCAATTAATTATAGCATAAATGTTTGTATTTTCACTTAATGAGGAATTTAATCTTTCTGTAGCTTTATTAAAGAGACTTAGTTGTCTTGCCTTGGAAAATATAGTAATGCTAAAATTATGTTATTATTGTTTAATATTTGAAATACTGTCAATTAAATTTCATTTTTGCAAATTATTGATGTTTGAATTTGTTAGTAAATTTAACATTGGTCAGCACAACTACCTTACAAGCAGTTGTCCCGGGTTTGCTTCCCTGCTGATGCTTTGACACATGAAAAAAAACGTTTAAAACTTACAAAAAAGATATTTAATTTTAATAATTAACGATTTGGATATTAATATTTGCGAGAATTTGCCATGTTTTTTTTTGCTGAAGATTGTTTTTTTTTATGATCTATAATTATTTTCAGGCATGTGTGTGTGTGTGTGTGTGTGCATTACATTGTGATTTACAAATATCAAACTTTTTGCACCCAGTCTCGACTTCAGATATATTAATGATTATTATTAACCATTTATTAAATTAAAGATTATTTCTAGCCCAGATATAAACTTTAAACCCCTGTTAAAGATTATTGAATCTGTTATTTTAATGATATATAAATACATGAAATAACTGGACTTTATCTCTATTTTTTCAAATATAACATTTTTATAAAAATATGCTTAAAACTTCCACTTTACCAGCTATTTTCAAAACATATGACTCTCAAAATGCACACTGTATGCTAAACCAACGAACCAACATTGGTTATATGTATTGAGAATGTGTGATGGTGTGGAAGTTTTAATTATACTTTAAAACTATATCTATATAACAACTAGTTTTGATTTGTATTTATTAATAGCCTTTTTGTCATCAGTTAATGATTAAATAAAGTAAAATAAATAAAACATTTCAAATTTTAAAATCAATTCTATACAAAAGTTTTATTAGGATAATTACAACTGTCTACAATGAACTTTAAATTTTAATCACATATTGAAAGAAGTTATAAAAAGGAATAATAAATTACCATTATGTTTTGTATTTGTAGATTATGAAAAGGCATTTGATTAACCATCTTTACAGTGATTAAAGCAGTAGATCATATTCTGGAGAATATTTATCACAACAATTAACATTGAGAGGGGTATGCAACAAAGTGATTCCATATCTCCAAAATGTTTTACAGCTGTTGTACAAGAAATATTTTGTGGATGAAAATGGGAAGCTAAGGAAATAAAAGTAAATGGAAAATATTTAAGACACAGATGATATGACTGTTTTTGTAAATGATGTTTCAGAATTTCAGGAAATATTGCAACAATTATCAGATGAAAGTAAAAAAGTAGGACTAAAGATAAATGCTAAAAAGACTAAAGCAATGTTCAATGGGTTTTCTCAGAAGAAGAAAATAAAGTTTGATAATAATGATATTAGAAGAAGTTAACAACAAACATCTTAATTGAATTATTAATATAGATGGAAACATAATAGATAAAATTACTCATAGAATTAAACTTGGATGGAATGATTTTGATAGAAATGACTTAGTATTAACTGGAAGTATGTATTACTTATAATACTTCATTCATATACACTTTAATGCAAATTAAAGTTAAAACTGTAAGGAAGATATAGCTCGGACAAAGACTGCTGGACAGTCAAAACTGTAAGAAAATAAAGAAGGTTAAGAAAATTACTTGCATTAAAGTGTATATGAATGAAGTATTATAAGTAATATATATGATTATATGAAGATATGCAAAGAAAGTGAAGGAGAAGAATAAGATAACTGGAAGTATGCCTATATATTTGAAAAAGATTTGGACATTTAACAGAAGGGCAATTCAGAGGCTTCAAATGATTCAACAAAATATGAAAAATGTATATTACAAGTGATGAGAAGAGACTGAAAATGAAATAAATGGGTGAGAAAATAAATGAATATCACTGTTATCATTGAAAGAATTGGGAGGCTAAATTGAAACTGAGCTAGACATATTACTAAAATAAATGATAATAGATGAACAGTTGAAGTCCTAAACTGGATACCAAGAGATTATAGAAGACCTAGAAAGAAAAAAGATATAAGATGAATGGATGAAATAAAAAAAGTCAGGGTGTTGGAGAAAAGAGGCTAGAGTTAGGAGAAACTGGATTAAATTTGGAGAGATCTTCATTCTGCAATGTATCAAGAGCATTTAAAAATGGTGATGATGATAATATATCTACCATCTCTTTGTATGTTTTAAAAATATCTTATCAGATATTTAAAAACTTCTAAGTCAATTAATATGATCTAATCATAGACAGTATATTTCAATGATTTTATTTATTTACTTTTTAAATCTTTTCAATTGATTTCAGTTTTAGAAATTAAACATATGATATATTAATATTATTTACTATTTAGCATCTTGATTTTTTAAATAACTTATCATAAAAGAACCTGTAGAGATTCCAATGAGAAGATATATTTATTAGGACTTTATTAATTCTTTAATTGTAGTATTGAAGCCACAGACTCAATTATCATTATGGTTTATGATTCTTATACCTCATTGTACCAATATTATATACTTTATAAATAACATCATAGAACAAACATTTGTTTTACAAACAGCTTATCTGAGTAACTAGTTTACTTCTAAACTGATATAGATTGTTATTCATTTACTAACAATTATTGGCTTATATAAATTTATCCATTCAGCAATTAGCTGAAAAAAAATTCTAAGCTTGATTGAAAACTTATTCAATACCTAAATATATTTTTGTACTTTTAATATAAAGATTAATAATTTATTATTACATTACAAGTCTTTTATTGTGAAAAAAAAAACAAATGAAAGTTATATCAGCAGATTGACTATCATTTTATATTCATTGTCTTTTTTGAATAAAATGGATTATTTTCAAAAAATTTTAATTCATTTAATTTGTTAGGGTTTTTTAAAGATAAAAATTATAGAAACATTTAAAAAGCATTAAAAAATCATTTTATCTGAAGAAATGAACTTTTAGATGGGTATCATGCAATCTATTTGAAATTTAAAAAAGTTGTAAAGGTTTCAAGTTTAGCTGTTAAAATTTAATTAAAAGATTAATATAACTGGATACTTTTAATTCATTGTAATCATTATCATCATCAACCATTATCAATCCACTGCAGGATGAAGGTCTCTCCAACTTTAATCCATCTTCTCTGATCTTTAGCTTCTCTGCTCCACATCACTCCTGCACACTTTCTTATTTCATCCATCCATCTCACATGTGGTCTCTTTCTAGGTCTTTTACAATCTCTTGGAATCCGGTTTAAGATTTCAATTGTTCATCTATTATCATCTTTTCTAGCAATATGTCCAGCCCAACTCCACTTCAGTCTTTTAATTTTTTCAATGAGGTCAATAACACCTGTTTGTTCTCTTACCCATAAATTGCATCTTTGATTACTTTTTGTTACTCCCAACATGCATCTCTCCATACTTCTTTTAGTGGTCTGAAGTCTCTGTATTGCTCTTCTATTAAGTGTCCAAGTCTTGGATCCATAAGTAAGAACTGGTAAAACACATTTATTAAAAACCTTCCTTTTCAAACACATAGGCATCATTCTATTTTTTCACAAAGACTTTATCTTGTATTGGAAAATGAGAGTATTCATTTATTGTTAAGATCCACAAAGCGCATGTGCATTAGCTTAAAAAGTTGATTATTAGTTTATTACAATTCAAAAACGTCACATTATATAAAATAAATGTCTCTTTTAGTATCAAGTTATTTCTACCAAAAGCACTCCAACCAAGTTTAATTCTATGATTAATTTCATCATTTATGTTTCCATCTGTATTAATAATCTGACCAAAGTTTTTGTAACTGTTAACTTCTTCTAACTCATCATAATAAATGTTTATTTCCATATTTTGAGAAAATCGATTAAACATTACTTTAGTCTTTTTAACATTTATCTTTAGTCCTACTTTCCTACTCTCATCTGATAACTCCTGCAACATTTCCTGCAGCTCTGAAGCATTATTTGAAAAAACAACTACATAATCTTCAAAATCTAAATGACTTAAATAATCTCCATTTATTTTTATTTCTTTAGCTTCCCATTTTAATCCTTAAAATACTTTTCACAGCACTGCTGTAAAAGATTTGGAAATATGAAGTCACTCTTTCTTACACCCTCTCAATGTTAACTATCATAGTATACTTATGTAAACTAATTTCTGCTGTTACATTTTCATAAATATTCTTCAGAAGATAACAGTATCATGGGTCTATACCTTGATGATCCAATGTTTTAATCACTGAAAAAATGCTTATAAAATCAAATGACTTTCATAATCTACACATCCAAAGCATAATGACAAATCACATTTATTAGTCCTTTCTATAACTGCCACCAATACTTGGATATGATCCATCAAACTAAAACTACTTTTAAATCCAGGTTGTTCTTTTGGTTGGTTGAAATCCAAAGGTCTCTGTAGATGAGTTATTAATTATCTTGGTTAAAATTTTCAATATAACTGATAAAAGATTGATAGGTTTGTAATTTCTAATATCTTATTTATCCCTTTTTTAAATATTAATATTAATTCTGCATTCTTTCAATCATCTGGTACATCGTTATCATTTAGGCATTTGGTATATGTCAAATTTTTTTTTATTTCTTCACCTGCTTCTTTTAAGATATAGATTATAATTCCATATTACATGGAGCTTTTTCCTTCATAAATTTAATTGCATGTCTCATTTCTTCATTTAAAATCCTGGGCAATTTAGAATATATAATAGTTGTTGGAGGAACTTAGTCTTTATTACTATATAATTCTTGATAGAACTATTTTACTATTTCATAATATCATCTCTATTTTTAGTAATAGTTTCATCTTTTTTTCTTACTGCAGATATACATTTTTTTTACCAATACCAAAATGTTGTTTTACACTTTTGAGAATTTTATTTTTTTCTATAGCTTTCCTTGCTAGTTCACAATAATACTTTTTTTATATTATTATCAACTCTTTTTCACACCATTTTACAAAATTAGAGATATTCAATCCTTCTTGATGCATCATTTTTATATATTTTCATATTCCTTCTTTTCTTCATAAATTCTTTAGTCTCAGTATAAAATTTATTGGTCAATTGCTGCTTTTTTTATCAGCTATCTTTATTGCAGTTTTTATAAGAATATCAGTTATTTTCCTATTAATTTTATTCAAATCTGAATCATGTTCAAAATCTGCTAATATTTAAAAACAATTTGCAAGTTCTAATTTAAATTCATTAGAATGTTTCTGAAGATTTGGAATATCAACTGTGAATATTGTTTTTCTTAATAATTTTTCTCTCTCTAGTTTTGCATTAACACGTATCTTACATCTAACTAATCGATGATTACTTCCTGTGTGGAATTTATTAAAAACACTACAATCTTAAAATATATATTTTCTGTTAGTCAAAACATAATCTAATTCTGCTGTATCTTCATTTGGATATTTCCATATCCATTTCCTCTTGACATTTTTCTAAAAATAATAATTCATAATATAAAGTTTTTCTTTTTCTGCAAACTTCACAAGTCTATGTCCTCTCTCATTTCTATTACCATAACTAAATATAACTATAGCACTTTCATCTTTCAATTGTTTAACAATTCTAGCATTAAAGTCTCCCATACAATTTTAAAATGTTGTTCAGTTTGATCAAAAGATTTTTGTATGTCCATATAAAAATTCTCTACTATTGCATCATTATGAGAACTTGTTGGAGCATAAATCTGAATTATCTGCATTGGTATCTGCTATTAAGTTTAATATCTGTTTGATACACCATCAACTCCACAATGCCATCCTTCTATTTTTTTGTATATTTATAATGAATCCTAATCCACTCGTACTTCCAATATTTGTGCCTTCATAGTAGAATATATATCCACTTGTTAAATCAATTGTCCCTTCACCTTTCTTCTAACTTCAAAAGTCCAATAATATCCCATTTAATATGAGACAGTTCTTCAAATTCTTGCAATGGCAGTCTGGGTCTGCAATCAGGGGATTCTTAGAAACCTTTGCCTTCTGCCACTAACTGCTATCTTGACTGGTAACTTTACAGCCTTCTGGGAATAAGGGTCATGATTTATTTTTGTCTGTCATGATTGTAAATATCTATTAAAATTTTTTTCATTCACACATACATTCATTCTGCCTTATCAGGAAATTGAAAAAAAAAAAGATCATGGTGTTCCTTGATCTTAAACTCAGAGGTAAAAATCCAATAAACTTACCACATTGGTCAATGCATGTTGGTGGGCAGCCTGTCCATGGTAATATACTATATGAATAATCACATACTAATAATGAGCTACAACGACAAGAACATATGGAGAGGACATTAGGAATTTGCCTTGCTTAGTTTCTTTAAGGCCTTCAAGAGGAATCAAAGGATTTCCTTTCAGTTAATAGCAAATTCCTTTCTGCAGTTTGAACTATGCATAGTTATCTTTTTCAGAATGATGTTTTATTCTAAGCATTGAAAGAATACGATAAACTTATAATCAATGTTTTTAAGTTTTCTATTTTATCCTGGACTAGTTATTAGTTATCCTATCATTCTTTTTACTTGAAGTAATTTAATAAGGGAACTATAAAGGGGCTATTAATGTTTGACACAATTCGCAAAAACTGCTAAAACTTTTAATTAAACAAGAAATTAAGCAAAATAATTCATTCAAATTATTACAATAGATATATTTGTGATATTGGGGGGACTAATTAAATAAAAGATGCCAATTTTTCATTTGAATTATTTTTAATTTTTCTCCTAAAAATTGGAAAAAATATTTTGAAGTAAATTCTCAGATTCACAGATCAAGGCGGCTGACTCACAGGCGTCATCTACATATGGCTAATAAAAGTGAAACTATTATTTAATTAAGTAAATTTACTTTGTAGTGCAGCATATAATTTATTTGAATTAAACAAAGATCAAGTTAAATTGACAGGTAATTGCCCAATTATTTTATTTATGAAAATAGGATCTATGTAAAATTTAAAAATTTAAAGCCAAGATAGATGTTTTGTTACACGCTTAAGCATTTGTGAAAAAATGTTAGCTGACTAATTATTATTAATTCGCTATACAGTAAAATTTTATTTAAAAAATAAAAAGTTAAAAGTTTCTGGTAAATGTTTATTTTTCAATTTGTTTCTTTAGTTATTTGGGGAAGGGGAGTTAACTGATTGCAATAAACACGACAATTTTCATGTCTTATTTTGGGAGCTTTAGATAAAGCAATCATTATCAAAGCATTTGATAAAGATCTCTTATTAATAATAACTAAAATAAATTTATTGATTTAATTAAAAAAACATACATAAAATTTTCTGCAATAAATATAATTAATGTGTGCATTGTATGTTTTCTTCTGAAACCAAATTGTTATTACTATAACCAAGTGATAATCTCTGCTGGTAATTTGTCATTGCTTTTCTCTCCCCAACTTCTTAAGAAAACCTAATGTTTAAGTATTTATAGACATTCTTTACTTCATTAAAATTTATAATTCTTAAAACACCTGTTAAGATTTATACTTCACTCAAAATAAATATAATACTTTTATTTTAAAATTCCGTTAGTGTAAGTTATTTAATAAATAAATAGGTTAACACATCTTAAAATTATTTGTAGATAAATCTAAAAAAATATCAGTACCAGTTTTGAATAATACATCCATTGTGGATATCATAATATATATATAAATCGACAAATTCTTCTTTAATAATATGCATTTCAGAAAATAATATTCTTCATCATAATTTTATATTCATATTTTGATAATAAAAAAAGTTGGTCAACATACAATATTAATATAAGACCTGCAACTGTTATAATTTATATAAATGATTCTCCAAAGCAGCTGATATTATTTCTGAAATGCATCTATATTGTAGAATGATGTTTCAATTTTTTTCATATAATAAGACAACTGTAGTGAATGTATTATATATATATATAATGTTTGGAAACGATATATATATATATATATATATTGCAAAAAACAACAACAACAATAGAACAGTTTATGCTCAGAATCATTTTGAATATGTATATTACATTTTTTTTTAAATGTAAAAATATAGTAATCATCAGATATGCTGGAAGTTATTCTAAATGCCAGTATTTCAATATAAAAGTATATTGATGCAAATCATAAAATCATTTTCATTAATAATGAAAAAATTAACTTAAAAAAATAAAAAAAATCAAAGTGCTGACTACAGCATTTAACGAAAAAGAACTTATTCCAGAAATAAAAACTCCATATGATATACATTCAATTTATTTCAGTTCTGAAATATTGCATGATTTTTGCTTGAATCAATTATTAGATTGATAAAAAAAAGTATTTATTGTCTGCATATAATATAAATGTAATCTAAATGAAAAGTTAATTATTTTCTATTTTTTTTATTCAAAATATATCAAAAATAGCAGAGTACTGCACAGAATAAAAGTACATTCATTATAAAATGAATACTTTCCCCCAAAATTGGTATTCCATAACCGTTAAAATCAGAATTCTGAAAAAAATCCACAAATCATTTGAATAATTATATAAATCTTTATTTAAAACAAAATACTCTTAAGTGAAGCTAAAAGCATGATGATATATTTAAATCTGTTAGAACTTTATGAATCTAAAATTATGTCAATAAAATGATCTAAATTTTTAAAGAGTATCAATATGAAGTGTTTTTTTTTTTGGACTGAACAATAAAAAGTTAACTAAAAAGATAATATTTTAAAAATTGATTGTTGATATCTTAGAATTGATTGTTTATTAAATAAAGTTATAAAAAAAAACAATTTACTACATCAATTTATTGAAGTTTTTGAACTCGATCTGCCACCAGAACACGCAGACATAAAATGATTTGACTTGATTACTTATTATATTTAGATTTATATATATATATATGAAAATTTATAAATAAATATTTAAAAATACAGTATTTAAAAGCTTATATGTCTTGCATTGGCGGTCGAGAGGTCAGTGCGACTGCCTTGCACTTGCAGGCAGTTGCCCAGGTTGCGGGTTCGCATCCCGGCCGATGCTATGACACTTAAAAAAAAAGCTTATAAAAAATATATGTATAACTGTCACTTAAGTGCACATTGGAAAAAGAACAAAGGAACACTTATTGTTATTTAAAAGGGTTCAAAATACAAAACAAAATTTTAAAAATAATGATAATTTATCAGCTTCTGTCTTTTATGACCATAATAAATCATGTATAGATGGTTTCGATTTTAATTATAGCAACGTAAAAATATGGGAAACTGAAAGAAATAATAATAAAAGGAAAATTAAAGAGGTGATGTTGATATGTAAATACAAGCAACATTTGGTTAATAGGCAAGCAGCAAACATTAAGATCACAGAATTATGGGAAAGTTGACATCATAGAATTATGGGAAAGCTGGCATTTTAAACATGATAGTTGACAAAGCTATAAGTTAGTTGATAAAGTGCTCCTAAGTGATGGTTATACATATATTTTTTATAAGCTTTTAAATATTGTATTTTTAAATATTTATTTATAAATTTGCATATTTTATTTTGAAGAAATACAGACATCGATTTATAATATTATATATATATATATAAGTGATCTACAAAAATGTTATTTATTTACCAAATTATTGAATGTGTAACTTCTGAACTTGTAAACAATCAAGTGTTTATAGATTAATCTATGCATACATAAAATATTTATATTATTCATGTTGCTCACCAAGAATATTAATATATATGCTGAGATAATATTTGTTAAATAAAATATTTTATATAATAATAAATGATATAGATTTTCATAATTTGTACTGTAATGATCATATTTGTACACTCATGCAACAAAATCCAGAGTTTTGGCAAATTCATCAAAGCTGATGTAGATGAGGAATTGAGACCATGAATCAGATTGCACCTCATCTCTTTCACCAGTGCTCAGTGATTTACTACCCTATGAATGACATATATTAGGCTACATTAGGACTTCTTTAATTCGCATGCCATGGACAAATTAACTCTTATAATGATGACTCAACTAAACACATACATCTATGGCTTATGAGATAATTAATAATTGGATAAACCAACCCAGAATGATAATGCATAATTACATAATTTACTTAAATAAACTAGAATTAATGATTTGAATGGATTGAAACGAACTATGGAAAAATATGTTAAACAATATTATATTTTATATCTTTAATAAAATAAATCAATTATTAAGACAGCTTTCCCTCTGTGCATTGGAATTCACCACAGGTGTTACAATTAAATGAGCAAATGAGTTGCAGAATCTCATCTTATGCACTGGACAATTAAATCGGAACTTATTCCTTTAATAATTTTATTACATTATAATCTATGGTTTTAATTATGCCTAATTCATGCTATGAGATGCCTATAAGGTTGGTGAACAGTTAACTTTCAAGAGAGACAGTTAATAATTATAATTATTGTATCATGAAACTAGCCTAAATTAGCTCTCTATACAGATTATTATTACGTAACTAGATCGAGCATTAAAATCAAAGTTGAATTTATTAATATTAATGGCGGAATAAACTGGGATCTGTTATAGTGAAGTTTCTGATACTATGGCACTATATTAATCAAAATAAATGGCATCTCGAATGTGTGTTTACTCATGGGATCTATCAACTTAATGATCATTTCCTGTGGATGGTATGCTATGATAAGTGAACATTTTGTTCTGCAGGTCTGATTAGCTTGAAACATAAACAATCTGGACCCTCATGTTCCAGTTCTAAGAAAAGCTATCAGAACAAGAATATGGAATGGCCTTAAATCAAATTCCATTTAATACAATATATATATATATATATATATATATATATATATATATAAATGGATATATATATATATATATATATATAAGCAAGGTGCACATGTGCATACGTGTGCTTTATAAAGAACACATTCACCACACTAATGATCATCAACTATTATTAAATATAAAATGCTCTAAATCTATAGCTTCTTTCTACTAAACCATTGTATATCAGTTCATAGTTTAGCATACCCAAACATGCTAAAAAGAGGTTAATTAGGTGATTTGGCTTATAATTAATCCTTATACTTCATACTATAATTCTAGAGAGGAATAAAGCATAATAAGGACTTACTTATTTAATTCAAATATGCTTTAAAATTTCTCTCTTGCATTAATCAACTAGGTATTTTCTTAATAATGAGCAATCATAATTAGTCAGCTAATACATAGTAGCTATTTTATTATATTTGATAAGTTTTCAGACTGAAGGTTGTCTGGTATGCTTGGATGCATATAAGTTATTTATAGAGAACTTCTAATCATCTCTCTCATCCCTCCTCTACAAAATCTGAGTATCAATCTTCACTCTGAATAAGTCATAGCATAAATCCATAAAAAATAATAAAATAAAAAAAAGGCACAACCACAGATAGAAATATATCTAGAGTATAATTTAAATTTATCAAGAGTTACATTATGAAGTTATTTTACTTTAAAAAGTTAGGCCAGTTTTACAAAGTAATTATTCTTAAATTATTTTAGGAAATTAGGTACAATTTAGCTTGATTACAGAATTTATTTACTAAAGTTTAAATTATAAGTTTGTGCACATTTATATACAACTAGTTTAGAATTATTTAAAAAATTAATAATGAGAGTTTATTACAAAGCTCTGTGGATTATTTTACTGATCTTTTCTGCTGAACCATCTTCTTTCCATGACATTCAGCACTGCTATTCTTGGCTAGTCTGGTTCATCTCTACTTTCTGGGAAGGCTGCTGATTTAAACTTCTCACATCACTGCTGACTTCTCACTTGCAAGGGCAGATATCAAAAGGTAGCCTTTCTAATCTTCGTTCTTCATTGTACAGGTGGGCATATCTCCAGACAGTAATACAAGTTTAAAATTTACAGAATGTACCTTTTTAAATTAAAATCAGGGTTTTTTACAACACACTCTCTCCTTGCAATGTCATAATTTGTTGACGAGTTAAGATATTTTTAATCTTTATTTTACATCTGTGATACCTCTGTAATTGAGAAAAATAGCATCAGTTATTTAGCTTTCTCTTTGTTACAAAACCAAATTTAATATCTTTTAAGTTTACTCTTGTTTTTACAAATTTTAAAACCCAGGTGTGGTCAGCTAATTTCCAAGAAATAAACTATTTTACAAAAACAGATTTTAACTTGGTAAACATTCTAAAATATACGTGCATCTGTCATCTTAGAAACTATAACCTTTAGACAAAGAGAGCTAATTAGTCTAGGAGATTTATCTCCAAGAAATAAATAAAATTTAAAAGAAACAACAAAGTTTAAAATCTATAACCCTGCAAACTTCTTTCCCATATATATATGTGTAAACATTCACATACCAGGTAATGTTTAACTCTACCATTTAAATTTATTACCTTAAAATTTAGGTTTACCTTATTTATAGAGATTAATTAACATTATTTAAAGTACGCATTTATAAGATATACCACATACATTACTATACCTTTTGTTAAGTTATTTTGGTTAATCAGGGAAGTACGAATTTATAAAATATATGCACATACAGTATATAGGTACTATTATACCTTTTTATTAAGCTCTTTTAGTTAATATACGCCAACTTGGGGGCTTAAACTAAAAAAAAATACTACTATGGAAACGATATGATAGATAAAAAATACCGTTTCAATATTGCTCTTTAGTAAAATTGTGATTATTAAAAAGATATAAATACTTTTAAATTCCCTCCTCCTTACATATTTACAGTTCTCTTTATTTTTTTTGTATAAAAATATAAGGATTTTTACTTAAATATATATATAGTAAATTCCAATTATAAGGTGAAATATTTTTATAAAATAAGTAATCTGTCTATAATTTGATGATTCAACTGTTATTTCTCCGCATAGCAATAATGCGTTCCCATACCTTTTAAATTTTTCTCTGCAACTCGTTGCTGTCTTAATATTAATGATAAACACTATCTACTTTCATTAAATTGCCTGAATTTTTTTTTTATGTAATCCTGTTATCTGAAAAGTTATATTACGTATCGATATACAAAGCTTACTTTGTAAAATAATTTTTATTGCTTTATTTCAGAATGTTCATACTTTATTAAAACCTCATTATATCAAGCACACACACACACACACAAAATTATTCAGAAGCAACATCTTTTCAGCCAAAAAATCATTTAATACACACACACACACAAGTGCATGCATACATGTGTATGTATTGCTAGGATTAAGTATACAGATAAGTCTATCCTCTGTAACTAATTTATAAACAATATTCATGTGCTCTATAGAAATAAAAATATTTGAATAAGTAGTTTAAAAAAAACTTTTATCTATTATGCACTCTATACACAAAAAAGATCTTTGAGGCAATTCGCATTTTTGTTACGAGCGATATTGGTCACGTGTGATAAAAAAAAAGCAGCTCTACATTAGGCCAATTAATATATATCTCTGCAGTACCAACAAATATACTTTTTCAGACATCACCAGAAACAAAAATACCAAAATCCATTATCTATCTGCTTATAAACTTCCTTATGAATCATGAAAAAATATAATTAGACATTGTCTTATAACAGTCAATTCCATAAGTTTATGACTCAGTTCACTGCTACTTGTAATATATTTATATATGTTCTTTATTTCTATTCATAAAAAAGAGCTCCAATGAATATTCATATTGACAATAAGCACTAACATATCAACACTCCTCCACGGATGATATTATATATTTTTCACACACACACACACAAAAATAGAAATAGAAAACAAATCCCACCTCTACTAGATATTCTAAAAAATACACAATTAAATATCAGCTCTAGTTCAATAATAATAATAACGCACATGACTTTTAGAAAAAAACATGAAAATAGCAGACTCAAATAGCCCAAGATAAACTTATCATTTTAATCAGATTTTCATTTTATCTCAACATCTTAATGAGAAAAAACATACATACAAGAAATCAATCAAAAAATAAATCAACTCAATTTTTTTCTGGAAAAATCATACCTATCAATATGCTCAAAAATTTATTTTTTTCATTAAACTAATCAAACATCATAATAATCCATGATTAAATTCACTAAATAGTTTATTTATAACATATACATAGTCTGCAGAAAAAATATCTATAACATTATTCAAATATAAATTATTTAGAATTGTACACATTGCAAATGCTCGAAATAAAATTCTAAATTTACTATCATCCTATTGTGCTATATACGATCTCTTTAAGAAGCAATAAAAATAACTTTGACTAATAGACCTCCTCCAATAAATAAATTCCGGGTTATCCTACTAGAATCACTAAAGAAGATTTTGAAAGTATGAATTCTCTTTTACTGCAATCAAAGATTAGATATTGGAAAAATATAAATTAGCCAAGATTAAATTGTCAGGGAATAAATAATAAGCAATTGATCAAGAATGTTTGAAACTTGTCATTAGAGATAAATTTCTTTTGCTTCCACAGTTCATTAAAAAAAATAATATAGATGAGCATACCTACCATGTGACGGAAATACAATTTCATTTTCCCCATGACTATAATATCCTTGCAAACTTAAAATAAAGATTGTTAATAACATACTTATCAGACTCTCACAAACTTCATAAGGAATTTTCTCAACTTAAGTTTTACACTTTTACACTATATGTTCTACAGTTCACATGGTGCATATATGCCCATACTCATAATCACAAATGTCATTCAAAGATAATAATAAACAAGCTACAATAACTAAGAATCAGAGATAATAATATAAGGTCAACCTAAAAAATGTTCATTCACAGGGCAACACAAAAGAACTCAATGACTGATTAAACATAAACTGATAAACAACAAAAAAAAAAACTGGTTAACAAAAAAAATATATAAATCTTTTTAAGCAATGTAAAAACATTAATTAATTAGTTTTTGTAAAATGCATAATACAAACTTATAACAATGTAAAGATCATGACAATATAATCACATGCCTACTTTGTGCACTGCACACTATTCTTCCACTATCCTATGTATAAATATAGAAGTTTGAACTAATATGCAAATAAAGGCTTTGAAATGTAAGTATAGTAACATCAAATTCATAATATTGACGAAATTCCTCCAGAATTATTGATTTAATGATTTTTAAGGCTTTTTAATCACATATTTATTTTTATAATAATGGAATCCTTTTAACCCTTTTTTTTCTTCAATTTTTCAAAGCATTATATACTTTTCTAATCAATTAATCAAGCGAAAAGCCTGTGGCATAAATGATTTAGTAATTTAGTTAACACAAACAGCACTTATTCTCAATTAAAATATAAAAAGTATGATAATTTATATACTTACATTAATGTGAAATGCTATCATAAAAGTGCAAGAAATTGTTTGTCAAAAGTAAAAAAAAAGCGTCACTCAGTTGTTATCTTTAATTAATTTGTTTATAACTAGTAAAATAAAACAGAAAGATTAAAATTAAATATTTATAAAATATCTGCATGGTTATTAAGGATAGGGAATTATGATTATCTTTTTACATCCCCCCCCCCCAGAATTATGACTTGAATAAAATTTATTTACAAAATAAGTTATATTTTATCCTTAGTTTGTTTAATTTTAATTATTGAATTAAAAGTGGAAAAGAAACATTGACAAGTTTAAAAAATAATGCTAGCAATAATAAAAAGTTGATGAAATTTAGTTTGTATATTACAGTTTATCATTACAGAATTGCCTTATATTAACTCCTGTGATGATCGAAAGCATCGGTTGATTGCAGTAACTTCTACCCAATCATCTCAAACTGCTTTTTCACATACCATATATTAAAGCCTGTATCTCACAGTTGCTTATTATAACTGCTAATTTAATTATTTATTAAAATAGTATTATGTTCATCCACTTTGTATAATTTTACAACAGTTGGGTTTCAGTCAATTCTTAAACTTAAATCTAACTAAAAATTTCTCTATAACTAATCTAAAAGAATCTGGTATCTGAAGGGAGAGCAGGACCACCAAATCAATGGCCAAAATATCAAAGCTATATTTCCCTGATTACAGAAATTATTCATTAATCTAATCATAAAATACCCAATTATAATGTAAAACTAATTAATGATGATTAATTTTAATACAATTATATTAATGAATAACTTTTTCTTTGCAATATTTTAAAAATTAAAGAAACATTGCAGATATATGAACAAAATATGAAAAAAATATATGCTTTTAGTTCATGCCTAATATACTTCAATAACAGTTATATATCTATATAACATGGAATATTCTCAAACTAATTTGGCTACCTGGGTGGAAAAGATTGAAGCTTGTCCATGAAGGTTTGAAGATTTGCTGTCTTAATATAAACTAAGCACTGATTTTATATATATATATATATATGTGTGTGTGTGTGTGTGTTTGTTTGTATGTGTGGGAAATGATGATCTGGATCAACTAGCTGATAAATGCTGTTTCGGCATAAATTATTTATCATTTCCACATACATGTGGTTATGTGTATTGGTTGTATAAAATAGAGTGGATAGCTGTAGGGAGCTTGAAAGTCTAGTTCAAAATCTTTCTAATTACATTAAGTTCAGTATAAACAATATACCTGTATTTAAATTTTATTTGTATTTTGTGTTGACTGGCTCTTAATGATATATATATCATCATCATCATCAACAACCATTATCAATCCACTGCAGGATAAAGGTCTCTCCAAGTTTAATCCATCTTCTCTGATATTTAGCTTCTCTTCTCCACAACACCCCTGCACATTTTCTTATTTCATCCATCCTTCTCACATGTGGTCTCTTTCTGGGTCTTTTACAATCTCTTGGAATCCAGTTTAAAATTTCAATTGTCCATCTATTATCATCTCTTCTAGCAATATGTCCAGCTCAACTCCAATCTTTTAATTTTTTCAATAAGGTCAGTAACACCTGTTTGTTGTCTTACCCATACATTGCGTTTTCGATCTCTTCTTGTCACTCCCAACATACATCTCTCCATACTCCTTTGAGTGGTCTGAAGTCTCTGTATTGCTCTTCTATTAAGTGTCCAAGTCTCAGATCCATAAGTAAGAACTGGTAAAACACATTTGTTAAAAAACATCCTTTTCAAACACATAGGCATATTTCCTTTTAGTATCAAGTTATTTCTACCAAAAGCATTCCAACCAAGTTTAATTCTATGATTAATTTCCTCCATTATGTTTCCATCTGTATTAATAATCTGACCAAGGTATTTGTAACTGTTAACTTCTTCTAATTCTTCATAATCAATCTTTATTTTCATATTTTGAGCAAATCGATTAAACATTACTTTAGTCTTTTTAACATTTATCTTTAGTCCTACTTTTCTACTTTCATCTGCTAACTCCTGCAACATTTCCTGCAGCTCTGAAGCATTATTTGCAAAAACAACTACATCATCTGCGAAATCTAAATGACTTAAATACTCTCCATTTACTTTCACTCCTTTAGTTTCCCATTTTAATCCACAAAATACTTCTTGCAGCACTGCTGTAAAGAGTTTTGGAGATATGGAGTCACCTTGTCTTACACCATTCTCAATGTTGAATTTTTCCAGTATCATTATGTAATCTAATTGTTGCTGTTGCATTTTTATAAATATTCTTTAAAATATGACAATATCCTGGATCTATACCTTGATGATCCAATGCTTTAATCACTGAAGAAATGTGTATAGAATCGAATGCCTTTTCATAATCTACAAATCCAAAACATAATGACAACTCATATTCATTTGTCCTTTCTATGACTTCTCTCAATACCTGGATATGATCTATTGTACTAAAACCACTTTTAAATCCTGCTTGTTCTCTTGGTTGGTGGAAATCCAAAGTTCTCTGTAGATGAGTTGTAATTATCTTGGTAAAATTTTTATATAAAACTGATAAAAGGCTGATAGGCCTGTAATTTCTAATATCTTCTTTATCACCTTTTTTAAATATTAATATTATTACTGCATTCTTCCAATCTTCCGGTACATCTTTATCATTTAGACATTTGGTATATAACTTTGCTAAAATTGTTTCTATTTCTTCACCTGCTTCTTTTAATATATCAATTATAATTCCATCATTTCCTGGAGCCTTTCCTTTCTTCATACACTTAATTGCATGTCTCACTTCTTCATTTAAAATTCTGGGCAATTTGGAAGATGTAATAGATATAGGAGGTACTTGTTCTTTATTACTATGTAATTCTTGATAAAAATCTTCTACCAATTTCATGATGTCATCTCTCTTTTTAGTAATAATTCCATCTTTTTTTTCTTATTGCAGATATAAATTTCCTACCAATACCAAAATGTTGTTTAACATTTTTGAGACTTTTATTTTCTTCTACAGCTTTCCTTGCTATTTCACAGTTATACTTTCTTATATCATTTTCAACTCTTTTCCATACCATTTTACAAAATTCGAGATATTCAATTCTTTTTAATACATCATTTTTGTATATCTTCATATTCCTTCTTTTCTTCATAAATTCTCTAGTCTCAGTAGAAATTTTATTAGTCAATTGCTGCTTTTTTCTACCAGCTATGTTTGTTGCAGTTTTTAAAAGTATATCAGTTATTTTCATATTAATTTCATTCAAATCTGAATCATGTTCAAAATCTCCTAACACTTGAAACCTATTTGTAAGTTCTAATTTAAATTCATTAGAATGTTTCTGAAGATTAGGAATATCAACTGTAAATATTGTTTTTCTTAATAATTTTTGTCTCTCTAGTTTTACATTAACATGTAACTTACACCTTACTAATCGATGATCACTTCCTGTGTTAAATTTATTAAGAACATTACAATCTTGAAATATGTATTTTCTGTTAGTCACAATATAATCCAATTCTGCTGTACCTTCATTCGGATGCTTCCATGTCGATTTCCTTTTAACATTTTTTTCAAAAAATGAATTCATAATATAAAGTTTTTTTTTTCTGCAAACTCCACAAGTCTATGTCCTCTCTCATTTCTATTACCATAACCAAAATCACCTACAGCAATTTCATCTTTCATTTGTCTACCAATTCTAGCATTAAAGTCTCCCATAACAATTTTAAAATGTTGTTTACTCTGATAAAAAGCCTTTTGTACATCCATATAAAAATCTTCTACTACTTCATCACTATGAGAACTTGTTGGGGCATAAATCTAAATTATCTGCATTTGGTATCTGCTATTAAGTTGTATACCTAATCTTGCCACTCTGTCCGATACACCATCAATCTCCACAATATTGTTCTTCCACTTTTTATTTATAATGAATCCTACTCCACTTGTATTTCCAATATGTGTGCCTTTATAATAGAGTATATGTCCACTTTTTAAATCAATTGTTTCTTCTCCTTTTCTTCTAACTTCACAAAGTACAATAATGTCCCATTTAATATAAGACAGTTCTTCTTCTAATTCTTGCAATCTTCCTTCACTTGAAAGTGATCTGCAGTTGTAAGTACCTAAATAAAAAGTCATCATCAAATGGCAGCCTGGGTCCGCAATCAGGGGATTCTTAGCACCCTCCGCCTTCAGCCACCAACCGCTGCCTTGGTTGGTGACTTTACAGCCTCCTGGAAATAAGGGCCATGCTTTATTTTTGTCTGCCATAATTGTATATATGTATTGGAAAAATATTTATCATTTACACAAACATTCATTCTGCCTTATCAGGCACTGAGAAGAAAGACCATGGTGTTTCTTGATTTTAAACTCAGAGGTAAAAAGCCAATAAACTCACCATGCTGGCTAATGCATGTTGGTGAGCAGCCCATCCATGTCTGTATACTATATGAATAATCACATAGTAATAACAGCTGCAACGACAAGAATGTATGGAGTGGACATTAGGAATTTGCCCTGCTTGGTTCCTTTAAGGCCTCCAAGAGGAATCAAAGGGTCTCCTTTCAGTTAATAGCAAACTCCTTTCTGCAGCCATATATATATATATATATATATATATATATATATATATATATATATATATATATATATATATATATATATATATATATATATATATTAGTGACTAGTTATAATTCAGTTATTACAATTTATTCTGAAGATATCAAATTCCTCAGATAAATTCTTTAATGATTCTTACTTATCATTTTAGATAAGAAATTAAATTTTTTAACCCAGATACACCTTTAAACTTTGGTTAAAGATAAATATATCTATTATTATTAAACAGAAGTATATGAAATAATTAATACAATATCACTCTACATTTTTCTATGTTTTTAGGATTTGTAGTATATTATAACTGACTTTTTTATATTTACATTCAGTCTACATTTGATAACATTAATATATTTATACTGCCCTACTCCATGGTGAACTTTGTATGCATAAATAATCATTAAATATAAGATATATTTAATACAAAATATTAAACTAATCAAATTGTATAAAGGCTGCATAATTTATCTTTCAAGTTTTGTTATTGGTTTCTGTAGTCTCTTTGATACCAAACTAATACTTATCATACATCATTTTTCTCTTTCTGAAGTTCCACTAATGACATGTCCAGATGATAAAACTTTATTTTTGGCTTTGTAGCTTTTGTAACATACAACTACTAGAATTGTAATGACCAACACAAGTAGAATTCCCAAGAGGAACAATTAAAATAATTGTCCATGATGCAATACCAGCAACTTCAACAACATGGAATACATTTGGAAGATTCTCATATGAAGAGAAAAAAAACTGCACAAAAATGGTACCATTAGTGACAGTTAATATCTTATCCTAAGACATTATCTTTAGCAATGATGATATTACCACTTTTACTATAAATGCTAAAGAGTTCCTTTTCATTTCCTGATAAAAGAGAATATTGGAAAGCACTACTGAATGAAAGTTTGTCTCTTAGCAATGGCATCATTTAGCAACTATATCTTATTGTTTTGGGTTATTGGATATCATTTTTTGATGAATAGATTCTATGTAAAGAGGAGTTGTTTTCTGAAATGACTGTAAAATCACTGCAATTACTGCTTTTTTCTGAGGATCATTTATCTAAGAAATCTCAATTGTTAGAGTCCAACATCTTGCAGTTAAGTTGAATGGAATTAAATGATGAATCAAACTAAATTCTCATATTTTTTCAACAATAAAAAAACTCTGGTCCTGCTGCAATCACATATTGTAAAGTTTCATTAATTTCTTTATATTGATTGTAGGCAGGAATAGGTATCACTATTTCAATAGTGGAAGAAAATGGATCAGAGATATTGGCTCTGTAGAAGGTGTGAGTAAACACTGGAACCTGATCAACACCATCTTCCATGGAGACTGTTATCTAAGATGTTGATGAAAGAGAAAGGACTTTAAAATCTTTAACTTTTAACATTAAGTTACAATCTTTGAACTGTTTTTCATAGTCCAAGGTCTTTTTAAAAAATAAACTTATCCCAACGTTTTGCATTTGTATTAAGAGTATTTTGTCAGGATCTTCACTAATTATCTTTATAATAAACTGGGAATTTGATGCATCAGGAAAATCATCATTGTCAGCTTTTATGCCATCAAAAAGTAAAAATTCTACAGGACTCAACTCATTAACAGTTACTTTGTATGGTCCCATTACAAAATGTGAAATTTTGTTATTCACATCCACAATTCCAATATTCAAGGTTTTTTTGGACAATAAATTTACTGAAGGTCTTTGACAGATAAGTATTGCTTTTAAAGCTGGACAATATTTGGCAATAAATGATCAAGAGATTGAGCTATGATAAAAACATATCTATTAACAGATGCTTAAATAATTTATTATAATAAAAAGTAATTATTCAATAGATTGGAAGATCAGATGTCATTTGAGCATCTCAATGATAGAACAAACATTTCTATTCAACTGATCAAAACTTGACTGATAATCAAAAAAATCATTAGCTTTTGAATCTGCTATTCATTGTAAATCAATAATCCACTGAGAATGTCACTATATAGTATAACTTTTTGTTAAAGCTAATATGAAAAGATATATTATGTCTGACGATAGATCATGTAACTATCATTCTAAAAAAAAGTATTTAGCAAAATTTTGAAATTAAAAAAAAAAATATATATCTGAATTTAATTAAAATCTGTAAAAATAAAGAAGCACTGAATTATATATATATGTTGTAAAAACTAATGCGTCAATGAGGCAGCAGAAGGAAGTAATAATTCTCTAAATTTTTACATTAATTGTCACAAGAATCGATGTGAAAAATAAAACATCAAAGTCTTAGTAGTATATATTTTAACAGAAACAAATAAAATACTTTGATCTTATTTTTACAAGCTTATTGCATAGTAATTATATTCTAATCCTATGGTATATTATTATTTAGACAAATATTATGCACTCTATACACAAAAAAGAACTTTGAGGCAATTCGCATTTTTGTTACGAGCCATATTGGTCACGTGTGATAAAAAAAAAGCAGCTCTACATTAGGCCAATTAATATATATCTCTGCAGTACCAACAAATATACTTTTTCAAACATTACCAGAAACAAAAACACCAAAATCCATTATCTATCTGCTTATAAACTTCCTTATGAATCATGAAAAAATATAATTAGACATTGTCTTATAACAGTCAATTCCACAAGTTTATAACTCAGTTCACAGTTACTTGTAATATATTTATATATGTTCTTTATTTCTATTCATAAAAAAGAGCTCCAATGAATATTCATATTGACAATAAGCACTAACATATCAACACTCCTCCACGGATGACATTATATATTTTTCACACACACACACACACACAAAATAGAAATAGAAAACAAATCCCACCTCTACTAGATATTCTAAAAAATACACAATTAAATATCAGCTCTAGTTCAATAATAATAATAACGCACATGTCTTTTAGCAAAAACATGAAAACAGCAGACTCAAATAGCCCAAGATGAACTTATCATTTTAATCAGATTTTCATTTTATCTCAACATCTCAATGAGAAAAAACATACATACAAGAAATCAATCAAAAATTAAATCAACTCAATTTTTTTTTCTGGAAAAATCATATCTATCAATATGCTCAAAAATTTATTTTTTTCATTTAACTAATCAAACATCATAATAATCCATGATTAAATTCACTAAATAGTTTATTTATAAAATAAACATAGTCTGCAGAAAAAAATATCTACAACATTATTCAAATATAAATGACTTAGAATTGTACACATTGCAAATGCTCCAAATAAAATTCTAAATTTACTATCATCCTATTGTGCTATATACGATCTCTTCAAGAAGCAATAAAAATAACTTTGACTAATAGACCTCTTCCAATAAATAAATTCTGGGTTATCCTACTAGAATCACTAAAGAAGATTTTGAAAGTATGAATTCTCTTTTACTGCAATCAAAGATTAGACATTGGAAAAATATAAATAAGCCAAGATTAAATTGTCAGAGAATCTCTAAAATCTTATACTTGGTATAAATAATAAGCAATTGGTCAAGAATGTTTGAAACTTGTCATTAGAGATAAATTTCTTTTGCTTCCACAGTTCATTTTAAAAAATAATATAGATGACGCATACCTACCATGTGACAGAAATACAATTTCATTTTTCCGATGACTGTAATATCTTGCAAACTTACAATTTATGCTATAAGAATGAGTATTAAGTACTTAAAAGCATACTAGGCACACCATGCTAACTGAAAGTTACATTAAAGTTTTTCTCTAAATATGTTTGTAAATATTTATTTTTTGAAATACAAATTTAGTACTTAAGAATTTACTTAACAATAATAATAATTTTTTAAAAAAATAAAGGAATTTAAAGTCCATTCCAATGAAATAAATTTCTACTCTAAGCTTTATGGTCTAATGGTGTTTAACATTTCACTGCCAAGAATAAGATTAAATACACATTTTGTGTTTCAAGTGTCACAGTTAAAGTGATATGCTTGATTCAGTTAAATATGTAATTGTAGCTTTTAGAAGCAATATTCTTCTGGAAATTTAAGTCTGTCTTTGGTCAACAAATATTTCCTCAATTATTTATTCGAAGACTTCAGATTCTTTAAAAGTTCCTTTTTCATATTTACTTAGCAACACCCCACTCAGGCAGTAACATTTGTTTTTAGCACAACTACTAGCTTCTTATTGCTATCAGGTTGATTTCTTAGTTTTACTATATTAACAATAAGACCATTATAGCATGGCATGTCATATTGTTTAAACAGTGTTTTTATATATTATTCTAATTATATGTAAATGATTAATTGTCCATTTTAATTTGCAAATCTTAAATAGGTGTGTATGTAAATTTTTTAGAAAAGTAAAATTGTAATAAATAAATATTAAAATAATCTGTATGTATTTACAAAAATTAATAAATATTTTGTAATTACACTACAAACATTGTGTGCATATTTCAATCCTGCTTCTACTCTAGAAATACTGCCTTCATTGACATATATAGTCCTTCAGTTTAGCAGGTGGTCTACATATAAATGAAGTTTTAAGAAAAGTTTGTTCTTCTTTCTCCATTGATGTAGGTACACTTCTTTCTTCATCATTTATACTACCCCTACTGTGATTATTTACTTGTTTTTGATCTCTGTTATTTTTCTGATAAGATGACAAAGTATATTCCTTCACTACTTCCCATATCTCTGGATTTTTTATTTATTTGTTGGACATTTTTATCATAAACATGCACCAGTAATTCATCTAAACAAAGATGTAGATGATTTATATGTCTTATCAAAACCTTTCTCTAATTTAATCAATCATAATTGTCTAGATAAAATCTGCAGTATCATTCTTGACAACCATTTCCTTTTCAAAATGTCACATATTCATGTTTTTTTCAATTTAAAATTTTTGATATTGAATACTAGTATTCTTCTCAATAGAAATTGGCAAAAGCTTGGTGAGATGCATGCAAAATTGATGGCACATTAATAGCATCCAGTGTCATTTTTGTTGCCATACATGGAGGAAAATATTGATTAAATATAGCATTAACTAATGCTTCTAGTAGATTCTTAAACCAGTTTTTCAATGTATCCTTCAAATATTGAACAACTTTCTTAGATAATCTATTATTCTCAGAATAATAAGATGGCAGAAGAATATGTCCTTTATCTCTTAAATAGTCCTCAAATTTCTGTGAAGTTAGACCAATTTCCTTATCTGTTACAATGATCTCCAGGTAACCATGTATAGAAAAAAAAATTTCAAGCCCTTTTATAGTACATTCTGCAAATTGTATTTTTTATTTTTCTATATTCTGTTCAATGAGAGAGTCAACTAATATGAATATTATACATCCAAGCACTGGTCCTTCTATAATATCTAATGTTATATATTTCCAAAGGGATTGCATAATTAATCCAAGTTTCCAGTTTTTTAGGTGGCAATTTGGCAGTTTTTTTGACAATTCATACATTTTCTTATCATATGTTCTATTTCATCACTCAGATTTACCTATTAAATGTATGACTGAGCCAGAGATTTCATACATATAATTCCAGGATGATTCTGATGAAGTAAACTAAACACATGAACATGACTTTTTGGTGAAATGTGTTATTAATCCATTATTAGGACACAGCTGTTACAAGATAATGGACTATCACATATGTATCAAATGGGCTTTACTACTCCCATGAGATTAGTTTTAAGCCATCTATATTTTATCCATTTCAATAACTAGATATAATACTTGTTTGGTTCACTCGGTGATTACAGAACTATTAAGTGACATAGAGTTAATTATTTCTATATAATTGATTGTTCTAATTTCATACTCTTTTTTTTAATATCAGGTAGACATGATAAGGCATTAGCATGTCAAAGTTGTCTTTCTGGCTTATAAACTAGTTTATAATCATAGCATGACAAAATACTGATTTGGCTTATGCATTCTGAATTTTTTTCAGTGCCAATATTCCTATTAATGATTGGTAGTCTGTGCAGGTTTGAAATTTATACCAACTACTAATGCTTCCTTGTCAATCTGGCTATAATTTTTTTCAGTTACTAACAATACTCATGAGGTGTAGGCTATCGGACTTTCACTTTTATAACATGAATGGAAAATGACAGCTCCAACATCTTATTCTGTAGTGATTATAACTTCCAATTTATTATGGTAGTATATCAAAAATTTATCTGATGTTAAGAGATCTTTGGCTTTTTGAAAAGCCAAGTCTTCTTTACTAATCCATTTTTGGGATTGTTTTTTGTTTAAGAATAGATACAATGATGATAACAAATGTGACTTTCTTTTTAAGAAACTCTCATAAAAGTTTAATAGTTTTGAAAATCTTGTAATTCTTTTATATTACTTGGTCTCACAGCATTCTTTGTAATCTTCATCATGTCTGTATTAGGATACCTTCCTTTTTTAATTAAATATGTCAAAGTTGTATCTCCCTAGTAGAGCATTTTTCAACATTTATTTTAGCTCTCACTTTTTTCAATTTAAGTAGATTGCATTTACACACTTTTCTAACTTCAACACTCATTAAGCAATGATCACAATATCATATAAATAGGAAATAATGCCATCCACAGACAGAAAAAGAGTATCCATTTTCACCTAGAAAATATTCAGTGCTATTGTAATTTCATATGGCAATTTATTGCACTTATACAATTTCATATGCATAATCAATGTTAATACTTCTGCTGTTTTTTTAGTCACTTGAATCTGGTAAAATGTAGCTTTAAAGTCTAACTATTACTTTGTACACACCCAGAATGGAATAAGAATATTTATTCACAAATTTATTTAATGTAACTTGAAAATATCTACACTATCTTCTACAGATGTAGCCCAGGATGAATTTTCTGATGGGATTGACTATATGATTGATTTTTTTTCAACTTTCTCTTTCAGGGCAAAAGAAACCTTGCTAAAGTTACAGATAATGGGTCGTGCATCTTTTATCAACTCAATATCAACAGGTCATATTCTTAGCTCCATTAATCCAGACTTAAACAGTTCAGGATATTTCTTCAGCATTAGAGTTTCCCAACAGCACTCTCTTCATTATATTTATAGAGATTCCTAATGGTCAAAATCAGTTTCGTCCTAGAAATGGACTAAAATCTTTATTATGTATAATATGAGAAATTTTATTTTCAAATATAGTTTTATGGGAACTATTACTTTTGCATGTGTATCAATTTTTATTTCCATTAATATCTGTAACAATAATATCCCTATTCATCAATGTTGACCTTTTCCTATATTTTTGGCTGATTTTTAACCAGTATTTATAAGATATCAATGATATAGGCATGCACTACTGTCCACCTTTATTGATACATTTTGACCACAAATATCCACATCCATTAGTATGTGGTCCAATCTTATATCATTGAACTTCTTTACATTGACAACGTTAGTCACTTTACCTCTTCCAGATTTGTAGACTTATGTTGCGTATTTTTAACATTACAATCCTTACAATGATAGATTGATGCTAAATGTTCTTTTTTATATAAATTTCTACATTTTTGATTTTTGTGTTGTCACAAATGACAAGATTTACACAACAATAATATGTTTCCTTATATTTTTCTCTACTGAGGTCCAGAGCATTTTTTTGCTTTTTGCATTGTGAGATTTTTTCTGTGTTGTGGTAATACAAATTCTGAAGCATTATCCAGGTGATATTCTGCATGATATATTTATCCATTGCACATTTATAGTTGAGGTTAGTTTCACTCAACAATGTTTTCCTAAAATTAGAGTCCAACATGACCAAATTAGTCTAGTGACATGTCATTAATTTCCAAGCCAAAATCACAATCCTTCATCAAATTTTTTAATGTTAAATCATAATCCACATATTTCTCATTAGATAATTATCTTCTATTTCTCAGTCTCAATCATGCTATCCATTTTTATATTCTTGGAGTGAAATATTCATTCAATTTCTCAATCACTTTTTAACATGAAAATTCCTCCAGTCTTTTGGGGTAATATAATTTATTTATAAATTTTGTCATATCCTGTTCTGGCATCCATAAAAGCATAGATATCTTCAAATGCTTTTTTTCTATCTTATTTATAAGCATGTAACATTCCAAATGTTCGACATAATTTTTCCATGAAACAGCCTTATTCATGTCAAATTATTTAGCTCCACCATTATCTTATATTTGCTATAATAATTATCAGAGGTGCTTTTTTATTGTTTGTTCACTAATACCTTAATAACTATCAATTTGTGCCATTCAACTATTTGTACAAATTTTTCATAAGTTGTCTCCTGTGACCATTCTACTATGCCTGAAGGTATTTAAAATACCAATCAGGAAGTGTAAATGTTGATAATATATAAACACAAGTTTAACAGAAACACACAGGCTTATTATATACCTGTGTTTATATATGTAATATATAGGGTATATGAGCACAAACTTTCACACGACCCACCACTCTCCACACTATCTCATAACACTGATACACTTGAACACATATATGTTGAAAAGATAAATAATCACCAATATAAGTATTTGATGCTAAACCAGCAATCATCAGTTGGTCCAGATTACCATCTCTACACATATATGCTATAAGTGCTCAGCTATATATTAAGATAGCCAATCCTCATACTTTAATGGACAGGTTTCAATCCACTCCACACTCCAACTCTTCAATTGTCCATCCAATTGAAAATCTGATGATGGAACGCTCAAAGGCCACCCTAAGGCCGAGATTCTTGTCACACCCATGTTGACCTAAGGTCAATCTGACCTCATACACAGGACATAATCCATTTAATACAAGGTATGGGCAGATATCTCCACTATGTAATATTATTAGATTTCCAATTGGATGGACAGTTGAAGAGTTGGAGTGTGGAGTGGATTGAAGCCTATCCATTAAAGTATGAGGATTGGCTATCTTAATGTATATCTGAGCACTTATAGCATATATGTGTAGAGATGGTAATCTGGACCAACTGATGATTGCTGGTTTAGCATGAAATACGTCTATTGGTGATTGTTTATCTTTTCAACATATATGTGTTCAAGGGTATCAGTGTTATGAGATAGTGTGGAGAGTAGTGGGTCGTGTGAAAGTCACTCATATAAACACAAGTTTAGTAACTAAGGATTTGTTTAACAATAATAACGTAGAAAAAAAATTAAAGTTCATTTCAATAAAACAAGTTTTTAAAGTTTATACTCTAGAAGTAATTAGCATTTCATGCACCAAAGATAAGATTAAATACACATTTTGTATTTCAAATTTCACAATCATTTTAAACACAGATATACTTGATTCCATTAGATATATAAGTGTAGCTTTTAGAAGCAATATTATTCTACAAATTTTAAAATCAGCCTTTATCTGATAATCCAATTATTTTTTCAAGCAGTTCAGACTCTCTAAAAGTTCCTTTTACATGTTTATATAGCATACACCCATTCAGGCATAACATTTACTTTTAGTATAGCTACTTAGCTTTTTATTGTTATGAGATTTATTTCTCTGGTTTACTATACTATCATTAAATTATTTTACCATAGCACCAACCTCACATCCATTTAGATGGAAAGTATATATCATTCCAATTGTAGGTAAATGATTAATTTATCTATATTTTTTGTTTGTTTTGATTTGCAAATCTTAATTAGACAGCAGTAAAATTGAAATAATTAAATATTGAAATAATCTGTACATGTTTACAAAAATTAATAAAAGTTCATTAATTGCACTTCATATTATATATAATACACAGACATTCTAGCCATTATTTCAAAAAGTCTGTTGTAAGAATGTTTTTAGATTTGTATTTTTATATATTTTTTGTTATTAAAAAAAGAACTTTTATCTTCTCATTATAAATGCATGCTGCTAAAAATGTAAATAAAAATTAATTGTCCTATTTTTATTACATACATTTAGTAGTTTAAGGACAGTTTTATGTTTATTTTATATAAGTACAAAAATTTTGTATCAGTAATTAAAGTAATAAACCAAAACAATTTATTTTTACTAATTAGTGTCATATATTTTTAAAATTCTTTTTAAAATGCAACTTAGCATCTACTTAGTAATTGAATGTAATTTTTTTTAAGGATTGATTATAGCATTGATTGTAAATTAATTTTTTATTGGGTATTAATTTATTGATATTTGAATTGTTTTCCACTTTTTATTCATGTGTGAAGATCATCTTAAAATTTTGTTTGAATAATAGGAGTTTTTTTAAAATAGATATTTGGAATAATGAAATTCTATCTGTCTTTAATTGCCAAATACAACAAAAACTACTGTAAAAGTGAAAAGTAGTAATTATTATTATGCAATTGTTTTTTTGAGATTTTTTGCTACACCCACCATAGTATATTATGTGTTCACAATAGAATACTTATATGAAAATCTATTCTAGAACCAAACTTATGTAAATATAATATACAGATGATATAATTATTAACAGAACATCAATTAAAACTAATCAAAAAGTATTCTGAATAAACATTACTTTTAATCAATATTTAACTTTGTCACTTAGTGCAAACTCTAGAAGTTTTGATATCAAATCATACAATTGTTATGAAAAGCATATCTATTTAAAAAAATTATAAAATATCATTAAAAAAAAAGCACAATAGTAAGCTTCATCATGAAAATGTCTCTCACTGACAACTTTTACTTTTTAAAATGCACATTAATCCATTATTAAAAAGATATAAAGATAATTCAAAACCCTCATTCCCTTTCCTGGCTAATGCAGCCATATTGTGCATGTAGATGAAATAATAATAGTATTTCAAGTCAATTACATTAAAATATAAGATTCTACTGAATAAATTATATACAAATGCCCTGCTTAATGAATTGTTTAAATCATTTATTCTTAGAATATCTTTAAATATATTCTTTACACAATATAATACTATTAGTAAAAAAAAAATGAACCCATTGAATTCTTAATTATTACATAAATTAACTTATTAAATTATGAATTTCATAGACATTCTTTTTTTATTTCCTAATAAAGTCGACATTAGTGAAACGCATATATTTTATTTATATGCTATTTAATAAATATGAGTCATATTGCATAAAATGTATAAAAATAATATCATTTGTAGCAAGGAATCTGTCATTATCATATAGATTCTAGTCAACATTTCATATTATTCTTACTGTTTCAAATGACAGTTTTAAATTATATTGTTACAATGTTTTTTTTCCTATTAATGTTTTCCAACTAGCTAGAAGTTTTTCTCAAATTATAAATGATAATAAATATTATTTTAACATTTTTGTAAAATACAATTTTTAATACATATAATGAAACTTTATTGCATGTTTGTGATTTTTTAAAAATAAATTAGTTATAATTCTTTATACGTAAGAAATTTTATTTTTGTTTTAGGTAATATATTCTTACATATGCCCACCCTTGTACTGTTTGCACACATTTACATGCCAACTTCAATTTTATATCTACAATTATTATATAATTTTATATCTTTAAATTTATGTTTTAATGATATGTTATAATCATTTTTAATTTATATATAAATATAGTATTAATGACTATCTAGCTATATATATATGTTCAAAATTTGCAAAAACGTTTTAACGCCTTTTGTTATCAAGACATTAAAACGTTTTTGCAAATTTTGAATTACAAACATAAACAAAGGTCTTGCGTTGTTAGCCGAGAGGTATCGCAGCCGCCATGTAAGCAAGTAGTTGGTTGCAGACGGGTGTGGGTTCGCGTCCCGGCAGATGCTATGACATAGGAAAAAAACATAAACAAAGGAAAATCAATATAATATATATATATATGTTTTATCCACATACACACAAATATATCACTTCAATAAAAACTGCGATTTTACTCTTATTATATTAGCTTTTTTTTGTATACCTTTTGTTTTCTGATAATTATGAAAACTTTATTATTTATTTTCACACACGTAAACACACACCCGCATGTATATATTATAGTTTGCACACACATACTTTTTGAAATACAGATAGTAAAAGTAGTTTGTACACACATATACGTTTTGAAATACAGATAGTAAAAGTATATAATTTGTTTATATATTATAACGGGACAGCCTATTTGATAGCCTTAGTTGAGGCATCAAATATAACGGAACGGCATTTAATCATCCCAGTTGATGTATTAATTGTAATATAATCAATTATATTTAATGTTTAGAAATCATTAACTTAATGCTTCATAGTTAGGTTCGTCAAATATAACAGAATGGATTATATTTAAAATCTAAGTTGGTCTTGTTAAATATAAAGAGATGATTAAATTCCTTAGAAAGAGGATACGCATTTCACTACAATCGGACTTTGGGTCTTCAAGTAGAATGCTAGAAATGAATCGATGAAATACCAAGTCCATGATTATATATACCTTTATTATGCTAGCTCATTAACTCCCTTTAAATAATTTTAAATACAATTTAGACCAGGACATCCATCTTTCATCCCTCTTTCAGTCACCATTATGCCACGATATTTAAACTCACGGAGAATTTGCAATCAGCTCTTTTCATGGAATAATTTCAAAAACAAGTTATTTCATATGCCTCTATATAAGCATTAATTATAACTATTATTCATATGACATTTATAATACTAGCATATATATAATATAATTCAATAATGATTAGATAAAGAGATCACGTTAACAAATCAATATTTAATAAACAATAAAAAATATAATACAATAGATAATTAAATATTAATAAAGGATAAATAAATGAATTGTATCATTGTATAATAATATGATTATATAATGTTCTATTTGTCATCTGGCTAGATTATGTTATGAGAGCACAATTGTTATACTCTTATGTGGTTAGGTATAGTGAAGAGATTCTAAGAACTTGTTTAATGGTATTAGCATTTTTAATATAAACATGAATATTTTCTTTTATAATTGACTATTCTATAATGCTGGGTAGGTGGTAATTGATAATCAGGAAAAGGAAAGAGCAGTTAAAGACCAGGTGTCATCAAAGACTTTACTGGAGGCAAGGAGCTGGTCATGTTTCTTGATTTTTTTGAGCGTTTGATAAAACAATGGTATGATTTGTGGCGGGGGTAATTCCATGAGACTTTTGCATCTCACTATCCATATGGAATAAAGGACAAAGGTACAAAGCCTTATTATTGAAAAAAATCCATTATGAATGGCATTTTCAAGTGAGAAAATCATATCAGGTCTTATGTTGGAATTGATTAAATATCTTTCAGAGTTTTAAGCCTTGGGCACTGGTGTATAATATGGTCTATGGTTTCATCTTCACGAGCACACAGACCACATATAGAGTCAATGCTGGTAAAACCTCTTTGGTGATAAAGAAACCAATTCGTGGGTAGCGCATTAAGATTTATTTTAATGATGAAGTCAAGGAATTTGGGTTCCAGACTCCATCTTTTGAAGTGTGTAATGAGTCTTTGGTTGGTTACTTTTAGGCTGGTTTTAATGGGTTGTTGATTATAGTTGATTATATTGTATGCTTCCCATAAGGTGATTTTTTGGTTAAGGTTAAAGGGCATTATCAGGTTATAAAGTTGTAGGTGTTCTATTAGGGATGCTATCCATGAACTGGAAGAGGGTGGAGGATGATCTGTCGGTGTAATTTTTTTAATATGTTAGAGTATCCACAGGAGAAGATCAGATTATGTAGAGTGTTGTGGGTTTTCTGTAAAATGATTGCTTGTATTGAGTGGAATGACAGTCCATTGAACCTGCATGGTCATTGGATACCTCACAAGCTAATAGCAACTGTCCTTCCTCTCCAGAGAAGTTTGGTGCATAATCGGTTAATTTTATTTTGAAACTGTTTAGACATTTTAACAAATGGAAGATAATGTGAGATTTTTGGCATTATGATCATGTTGAGGAGGCCAACCTTTCCATATAATGAAAGGTATACTCTAGAGAGTGAAGTGGTGATGATTCAGTTGAGTGGAGGATTGCATCTTGAATCTCTCTTGCCATTGCAGTTGGTCTTTTGTAGATTGGGAAACCTATCTTTGGGGTTTTGCAGAAAAGGGAGACCAGACATTATCTTCCAGATGGAAGATTTGTTAAAACTTATTTGTAGCCCAAGTTTCGCTGTATTTCTGTTTAATATGTTCATGAGATGGTGAAGGTATTTAATGGTGGGAAGCACAACCATGATGTCATCTATATATGCAAATACATTGAAGTTTTTATTGAGAGAGGGAAGGAAAATTCCAGGGAGGTTTTTTTCTATATCTGTCAGAAGAGGGTTGATGTATGCTGTGAAGAAAAAAGCACTGAGTGGAGATCCTTGAGGGATCGACTTGTATGGCTTGAAGCCTGGTGTGATCTTGCCATCAAGAGAGAGAAAAATCTCTGTTGTTGAGCAGATTGCTGACCATCTGTACAATCCCAGCTGGAATGTCGCATTCCAAGAGAATATCCAGGAGGAAGTTTATCTGGACTGAATCAAATGCTGCCGCAACATCCAGCTGGACAGCAATAGGTTTTGATTTACGATGTTCTCTGATGTAATTGAACAGTGCAGTTACATTGGACATAGCATGCGAGATTGATGATTCCTTTTTTCCATATTGGTTTGATGAGATATGGCTAAGAATTTGAGTTTGGATTTGATCTTTAATGATTGACTCAATTATCTTGATAAGCAATGGGGTCATGGAAATTGGCCAGATACTGTTAATGTTGTTTAGTGGTTTTGCTTTTTTAATAAAAGGCACGAGTGCCACTGGGTAAAGATCTGTTATGTTTCTGTTGCCGGAGACTAGGTGATCAATCATTTTTTAAATAATTGGCACAGTGAATTGACTGAGGTGTTTGAGAAGGAAATTTGGGATGCCATGAAGGCCAGGATGAATGCCATCAGGGAGAGATGTTATCTTCTTTTTGATTTGGATTTCCATGATGCCATGTTCGCCGGGGTCACCAGCAGCCAACCAGCTGTTTATAGGAGGAGCACCATATTTTTGCATTAATTGGCAGAATTGTTTGCTGATGTGCTGCATCATTGGAAAGCCAATAAGATTGGTTCCATTAGTATTAATGGATAAGGGAGTGATTTGTTTTTTATTGTACCCCAGTGCCCATCTGAGGTAGTCTCTCGTCCAGCAGTGTTGTTGTGCTAAGAAACATTTGGCTCTTCTGATGGATATATATTCTGCAAGGGACTTTTGCTTGATTTTGTAGAGATTTTTAAGGAAGATAATTTTTTCTGTATTTGTGAAATTTTGCTGTGATGCTTGAAGTTGTATATTAATGTCTGTTAGGTCATTTAGAAGGCCATTAGGTCCTTTGATTTTCCTGGTGTGGTGATTTAATATGGACTGTAGTATTTCAATGAAGGAAAACCAGCCCTCCTCAGCAGGAAGAGAAAGGATGTTTATTTTCTGGAAAAGAATGTATGCCTCAGACACTATCACTTCAGTCATATTTGATTGGGTGATCAGCCGCATGGTTTTACCAGGTCCATCAATAGGTGTAGGGATTGAAATAGGTGTAAGTTGTAAGATTAGAGCCATATAATCAGAGAAAGCAACAGGGGCCAAGGCTGCATCAAGGTTGAAATGGAGGTCTGGGGTGTAGTAAACCAAATCAATCAGGGACTTTTTAGTTTTAGTATAGAAAGAGTAGGCTTCAGGAGGGAAGAAGCCCTCTCCACACATTAATCTGTGATTTATTAGATGCAAAAATCTCTTGTTTAAGTCATTGTATGTGGTGTTAAAGTCTCCCAGAAGAATAGTAGGGGAGGCTCTGTTAGCATTGATGGCATTTAGGATATGGATTATTTTTAGATATTGAGAGGTGTCTTTGGCTGTATATATATAAGCTATGATGATCGGATAACCCCAATAGTCTATTTCTATGATAATAATATTGGCATCTAGGAATAGAATGCTAAAACTGTTTGGTGGTGTTAACTTGCTGAGAAGAATACCGACTCCACCTGAAGCAGAATGGCCTATGGAAAATCTAGTAAATCCGAGAGCTGAGAGAAGAGATAGTATTTTATGATCACTCTTATGGTGATATTTAGCTTCACCCATAAGAAGTATATGAGGGGAGCAGAGCAAGAGCCAGTTTTTAATAGCTAGAACTCTATCAATTGAGTTGATGCTGCGAATGTTAATGCCAGCAATTTTTTCAGAACATGATAGATTAATCCAAACCGTCCTCAGCAAAGTGTACCAAGTCAATGTGGGACATCTCCATGTTAATGAGTTCTGATGTTGTTTGGCAATCAGAGTCTGTGATTGAACTTATGGATGGATTGGTGATATATTTGTTGGTTGAGGAAACGCATCCATGAAGTCTTTGTGTCTGATGAAGTAGTGTATTCTGTCTGAGATTCATCAGATGGATCAATGGTATCGATGGTTATAGGATCCATGGTTTTCCTCTTTTTTTCTATGGATTTGTGAAGCTTTGTGCTGGATATATCTGAAATTTGTTTGTTAGAGGGTGGTGGTGAATAATGTATCGGATGGGAGCTGTCATCATCAGAGCTCGATTTATCTGAGTGAATTGGATTTTCTTTTAATTTTTTTATTTGTATTTTGGGTATTTGTTGTGTCGGTTTTTTGGGGGTTTTTAAGTTTAATAGTGTTGTTTTCTTTTTCCTGTTCTTTTGATGAAAGTGTTTTTTTATTGTTATAAGAATTTGGTTTAAATTTTAGACCTGAGTCATTTTCGGTTTGCTGTAACTGTTGTGAAACATTAATTATGCTGACTTTCGGGTTGAGTGTTTGATAAGTCTTTTCATCTGGATGGTTAATTATTGCAGGTGTTGAAGAATTGAGGACAGTTTGTGGATCACTTTGTTTAGGTTTGTTAGACTTAGCTGGCCCAAATGATGATGTATCATTGGTTTTAAGCTGTGTGGGAGTTGTTATAGATGAATTGTTTTGAAATTTTTTAAGTGTATTTTCTTCTTCGCCTGGGTTTTTCTCACTCTCATTAGATGGTTTGGTCATATTGTCTTCTTTTGTAGAAAGAGTTTGACCTAGCATTGTTTCTCAGGAATTAGTATAATATGTATTGTATGTATGATCTTAAGTATTATTGGTTTGAGAGATTGTTTTAATAGCAGTGTATGTTATTGCTTGGTTCTCTGATTCACTACTATTAGTGTAGAGGTTGGTGTTTGTTCTTTCTTGAAGATTTTCATTTTGAAAGATAGGTTTGGATGTGAAAGGGTTTTTTGGAGGATTTATTTGAATCAGATTGTCTGGGTTTGTGAGGTTGCTGTTTGAATTAGTCCCATGTGGTGATTGTCTATTTAAGGATGTGATAGCCATATTAATAGGAGGATTTATTTGAATCAGATTGTCTGGGTTTGTGAGGTTGCTGTTTGAATTAGTCCCATGTGGTGATTGTCTATTTAAGGTTGTGATAGCCATATTAATAGGTCTACCAGGATAATACCACAGTGTGTGCATATTCTTGCTGCATAATCTTTAATGAAGTGTGCTCTTTGAAGGCAGAAGAAACATTGTGGCTGTACTCCCCTGAAGGTCAAAACCATAGAAGAGCCTCTTGCAGTAATAATGGTGGGTATGTCAGTGGGTATAATGTTTTTCTTTAATGTAAGTGTGAAGATAACTGTATTGGACAGGATTTGATCTTCGAAGTGAGGGTTTAATAGGTGTTTAAATTTGCTAACTGAACCATAATTAATAAGGATGTCTTGGAGTTCTTGTTCTTTCAAGTGGGCAAGGCAGTTTTGAATTCTGCCGGATAGTGTAACTGGACGGTTCATATCTATGGAGCATAGTATATAATTTTCTAAAGATCTGTAATTATTTTTAAAGTTCATACGGTCCGCCCACGTTTTAAACTCAACGATAACATAGCAGTCATTGGGATGATTAAGGATCATGTGAATGCCTCTGCCTAATTGATTTTGATTGATTAGACTGTATAGTTGTTCTAGAGAGAACTTATATAACACACATTGTTGATTTGTTATGGCTAAGATTAATGACTTATTGCTGTAGTAGTTTGTAAACGATTTATACAGAGTGTTGGGAATCGTTTTGTTAAAATCGTTATTTATTTTTAGGAACATGTCATCATTAAGATTGTTTATATTAAATGAGACATTTTCCAGAGTGTTTGATTCTTGTTCTGTGTCTAATTCTGAGATATTCAAATATAGTTCATTGAAATTATCAGACCTAATATTTTCGGAGATGCTCTCAGAATTTTTAGATCTTACGATATTTGCGTACGTAGAGAAATTTTTTAATATTGGAATTGAGGAAATTGGTTTAGATTGTAAGTTGGCTGACGTAGCAATGGATTGTTCTGTGCTATAATCTTTGTTTGTTTTGGAATGAAATTTATTAGTTTTAAAATTTATTTCTTCTTTTTGATTTGTAAATTTACTGTTGACAAACTGTAATGTGACAGCGCTGGTTTTGTCGACCTCTGGTGGAAAAGTTTTTACTTTAAAAAATTAGCCGAAATCATCTTGTTGGTAATTTTGTCTATTATTTTCAGATATGGTTTTCAGGGTATTATTGGGCAAAGGAAATTGCTCATTAGAGTCTTCTGAGGGTGCGTATAAAGTCTTCGGAGAGATGATTGGTTTTTGCTTGTATTTTTAAGGATTCCAATAGTTTCGTTTGATGAGATATTTATGCTATTGTTTATATTAGGGGTAAGTTGAATATTTTCTAAACTTTTGTTGATATTTGCGATGATGTTTTCATTTGATTTATTGGTTTGTGGGTTTTTATTTGTTGTAGAAGTTAGTTTAGTTGCATTTAGATTAGATCTAAGGCTATAATATTTACGACTGATGACTGCATTGCTAGATTGAATGCTGAGATCGGGGCTAACATTAATTTGAGAGTTATCGATTATATTATCACTTTCCATAATATATAATGATTAAAACCAACTTACCTTGAATAAAAAACGTAAAGGTAAGGGGACAATCTTCCCTGTCTTCTTGAAACTGAATCGCTAAGGGATGCTTTTTTTAAGACCAGTTGCAAAGATGGCTGCCAAAAGCAGAAGTGGATATACAGTTATATAATTTTTCCATAATATATTCATATATAAAATATAATTTTTATTTTTATAGATTATATTTTTCATAAAAAATTGAAATATAAATTTAAAAATAGAGAATATATAGGGTATAAAATGTAAATTAGTGCATATACATATATCAATATATTGCATAGGCAATAATTTAAAATTTTTTAATTTTATTTTCTAAATTACAAGTTAATACCTATAAATGCAATAAAATAATATCTTGCTAAACAATCAACTAGACCAAAGTTAAATAAATTACTCATGAGTGAATAAGTAGTAATCCCAAGTAATTTTCTAGAAGATTTGAATTTGAACACGAGTGTTTATGTATTACATAATGTTATGTTATTTTGATTTACTAATCAATATATTTTTGTCCAAATTTACATGAGTAGATAAAATGGATAAATCATTAAAATTTATTAGTTCAATTTTTGTATTATTATTCAAAAGACGATCAAAATACTTCCATTTATACAAAATATCTTTGACATCTTACAAGAGAATATTATTGATAAATTTAATAGAAACATGATACTATTTTCCAAGTCTATATGTTGCTTCCAATGCATCAAAAAAAAATTAGTGATCTCAACTAGTTCAGTAAATATTTGTGTTTCTTTGCAGTTTTGATTCACCAGTTTTTTTTTAAACCTTCTTGACAATCAAGGTACTCCTTTCACAGATTTAAAATATCATTGTCACCATACAAGAGGATGTGCTATTAATGAACTTAATAGAAGCATGTTACTGTTTTTCAGATCCATATGTTGCTTTCAATGCGTAAAAAAAGATGTAAATTGACAATAACTAGACCAGTAAATATATGTATTTCCTTTGCAATTTTAATCCATTGATCATTTTTAAGCTTTTTTGGTCAATCAGTGATCAACTCATGAAAATCATATTCAAGTTATTATTCTGCCAAATAAAAAACACTTCAACTTTCATTTAATCAAGTCACTTTAATAAGATTGTCAAAAAACCAATCATGATTGTTTTTTTCTATAGAACTCAAGAATGGATTTAATTTTATCCCTATAGACCATATTTTAAGAGAATTCCATGCATCATTAAAATGTTAATTCTGAAACCCCAAATTAGCAATTTTAATGTTAAATAACATTGAAATTGAGCAAAGATAGTATATGCTTCTAAAGATCTAACATCAATTTTGTTGCAAACATTAAAATAAGATATTTTAAAATTCAACTATCATTTTAATGTTGCAGTATCCTAATCTATGACCTCTCTTATATAATATAAATTTCTCTTATATTTTGACTTCTAAACACAATATAATATACTAAATTTAATTGTTCTGGGGTGCATCAACATTTTTATAATTTTTCACATATAAATAAAGTGTTTGTGATAGATAATCTATGTTGCAATAAATTTATTAATAACAGGCTATTTGAGTTTGCAGCATAATACCATTGTGTCCCACAATTTTTGGCACAAAAATCTGTCCAGTCTATGTGAAATGAGCTATGGGTGATTCCTAAATAGAGCTACCTGGTCATTATGATTATATTATATCAAACAAGGATTACAACTAAGAATTGCCATTTTATTAAATCTGTCTTTGTCATTTCTTTTTAATTCTTGAAAACATGAGCTAATAAAAAAAAAAAAAAAAAAAGAGAAGTCAGAAATTTTTGTGTATGCAATTAAACAATGAAAATGTGGTTGCATAAATTCACAATAAATAATTGTCATATTTATTATAAAGACATAACTAATGATATGAGAGATTCATACTGACTTGCCCATGATATTAGCTTAAGTAATTAACGACTGTGAAGTAAAGAGGGAGATAGAAAAGGGTGTTTATATGAAAACAGTACTTAGATATTGTAATCTTAAAGAAAAAAAGGCTATAAGTTCTAATGAGATAACTGTAGATGTTTTAAAATATAGTAGTGATATACGAGTTTTAAAGATATTGGATTTTTTTTTTACAAATATATGGATTCATGAAGTTATATTGCCTGATCTTAGGAATGCTTGTACTGTTCCAGTTTTTAAAATTAAAGGGCATAGATGAAATTGTAATAGTAGTAATAATAATAATAATTATCATTATCATTATTATCATTCATTACAGTAAAAGTACCTTCAAAGGTTTTGTTGAATAGATTCCTTTCAATCACATATAAATATTATCAGAGGAATGGTGTGACTTTAAAAAAATAAAAAAGCACTGCAGACATAGTTGTTGTCAGGCAAATGCAAGAGAAATGTCATGAACAAAAGAGTGATTTATATATTTTTTTTATTGATTTATTTAAGGCATTTGACTCAATTAATCAAACAGATTTATGGCATTGGTAAATTAAGTGATAATCTACCAACGTTTATTCATCTTATACAGCTTCTGTATAATGGAACAACCTAAGGCATCCAAAATATAAACTGACGTTAAACAAGCATCTGTATTTGCTCCAACATTGTTTTAAATTTAAGATTGTAGTCTTTGGAATTGTTTTTCACGCAGTTTAATGAGTCAGGAATCAAGATTCAATACAGAATTTGAAGATAAAATATTTAAATTGAATCAATTAAAAGCAAAAACAAGAATTTTATTTTTTCAGATTCTAAATTTACAGTATCGATGATTATGCTATTTTTGCCAGTTTAAAAAATAATTTACAGAATATACTTAATATCTTCTATGCTATATATAAAATCTTTAGTAATTATTTTTAAAAAAAAAAATGTTTTTTTTTGTCAGACAGTAATAAAAAATCTTTACTAACTTTTTATTTAGATAATTATAAACTTTGAGAGAAATAAACCAATTTAAATTATTGTTAGTTTTTAAATAGAAAAGTGAACTTAGATATTGAAAAGCAATACAGACGCCTATCTGCTATTGCTTTCAATAAGTTAAAAGATAGAATATTTTATCACAGTGAAATAACTATGGTAAATAATTTACTTGTATGAAGAGCTGCTGTTATATCTAATTATACGGATATGAGACTTAGAGCTCTATTTATGCAATATAAAGACATCAGAAAATTTTATTTGATTTTCCTAAAATTTTAAAAATACAATGGCAAGATTTTAAGATCAAATCAATATATTCTTAAACTTGATAAATGTTATACTATAACATTTGATATTGTAAAATTATGTTTTCATTGAATTAGACATGTGAAATGCATGAATAATATATTTCTTAAAAGAGTGGTTTTATGGAGTGGAAACATGTGATTATAGGAGAAGTATACCACTATTTATTTTATAAAGACTATCTCAAAGATATTCTAAAGAAGTGCAAAATTGATTATTTTCACTGGTAATATGGCAGAATATATACATTGAAGAATCACAGTTAATCACGCATTGAAGTAATTTAAAAAAGAAAAGTTCACTGCAGAATAAGTTAAAAAGTAGCATACAAAAGATCCAGCAAATAATATAAGAACTACATGTGTTTCAAGATTAGTTCAAAGTCATTGCAAAACTCAATTCTAGTGTATTGTTATTTTTTCCTTATTATCTTTTCATTTTCTGTCTTGGAGTGGAATGGTCATACTTGTCTGCAAATGGCTGAAGATGATGATGATAACATAATTCAAAAATTAAAATATAAACACGGATGACAGCTGCACATTGTGTTGAAATATTAAAATCACTGTGAAATGTAAATATTCTTTAATTATATCTAAAATTTATTTTTAAATTCCTAAAAAAACAAATACCTTAAAAAAAATGAAGAAGAGTTCTGATTTAAAACTAAATCTTACATATTCATTATGCCATTAAAAAAAGATTGCATTATGGCAACTAACTTTTTAGAGAATCCTATGTCTGTCTACAACTTTGAATATATGTAGTTTTGTGAAGTGTAAATTCATTTTTGATCAAAAAAATTTAATGTATTAAAAAACAATGATATTCTGTAAAGAATTTCAAAATTTTATAAATGTCTTTATATTCGCCACAGTGATCATAAAAATAAAACAGAAATTTTAATACTATTTATAGACAAAATTACTATTTAATAAAGTAATACCAAAACTATCAACAAAATTATAGTATTATCTGTGTTTAAATATTGTAACAAAAAGTATATATGATTAGAATATTAGTCTTTATTAAAGCTTTTTCTTGCAAACATTTTATCCAGTTTTAGTATAAATTGATAGGTATGTATGCATATATATTTATATATAAGTTTTATCTGAAAGCAGGATTAGTAACCATAAAAACAGCATTTCCTTGTGAGTAAGAGGTGTCTTTGTGCAAGGTAAATTTTATCCCCCCCCCATTCTAATAAATAAAATTTGTAAATTAAAAAACATTTTTTCTCAATGCTTTTGCAAGAAAACTTGAAAAAATATGACTTTAGTCATTTAATCTGTTTGGTAAATAAATAACTTCCATATTTTATTTATTTATTTATATAAAATAAACCTGGAGATTAAAAAACACATGCTAAAATAAAACAAATTAATGTTTAAAAAAGTAATTTTTAAAATAATTAAATAATACATAAAAACAAAAATATTTATTTAGTGAATTTGAATTTTTTAATTTTTTTTTTTCAAAAGTTTTCATATTACATTTTGGACAATTCTGTGAAATTGCTAGTAGTGATAGAAAATATCTGCAAATAAGATATTTTTTTAAATAACTAACTGTTTTTATCATATTGAAAAGAACTAACACCAGTACATTTACCTCTCCCCCCCCAAAAAAAAACATTGCACTGCTCTCTTCCCCTTTTTAGGTCAGCTCTGACATTATATAAATAATTCTAGTTTACTTACCTGGTTATTAAAATATTATCTATAAACCAAAATTTGATTATATGGATTGCTTTACTTCTAAGTTCTATTTTGCATAAGGAAAAAAGTCCAGCTCATCCCCATTATTTTTTCTGACCCAATATTTAGATCAACTTTAATCAGCATGTCAATGATTCTTTAAAAATAGTTCATTTGTTTGAAAACCCATTTAAAATCTTTCATGCATAAATTTATTCACATTTTCTATTAACAAAGTTTCATTCCTTCAATAAAAATATATTTATACTATTATTAATTTTTATGTGTGTTAGTCCACTATTAATTACTACAAATTATTATATGTATAATCCGATATTTTAAATTTTCATGCTTACATTGTTTATTGATATATCTTTTATATGTCATTAGGACTATGAAACTAGGTCAATTTTAAATGACATGGTTGATATTCTTTCATTCAATTAGCACTAGCTTGTAAAAAAATAGTTTTGTTTTAAAAATGTGTTAATTACTTTTATTTGAAAACTTCTCACACATATAGTTTGTTTATGTTTTCTATTAACAAAAATTGTTTTAATTGTTTTGGTTCAATAATAAAATATTTATACTATTATATTATTTTACTTTTTAATGCTTTTTAATATCTAAGTCATATCATATGTAATATAATTTACAATAGTTCAACAATTAAGAATTTAGTTAGATATATTTAAGGGAAGAAATTTTAAAATTTCATATTTAGATTGTTTATTCAATACATTTTTAAAAGCCATTAGAATGCCTTGTATTTTATTTTTTTTTATTCATAGTTAAATTGGATAACTATAAAAAAATAATACTAGATTTGTTCCACTAGTTATATTTTTTAGACTTTGTCAATAATGCAATCATGTAGAGGTTTTTCTATAATCAAGAGAATTGCATTAAATAATATAATTATCATGAAATTTGTTAAGAATTAAATATTTTGGTGTACAATAATACCTTTTTAAAAATGATGTTTTTTACTCATTTTAGATTTGGACCATAGTGTGGATTATGGATCAATTATGAATTTTTAGGTAAAACAAACCTGATATGACATCCAAAGAAAAGCTGTTTAGTAAAATATATAAAAAGATAATACAGCATAAAAAAAGATAATATCATTATTATAATTTTTTTATCATATGTCATAGCATCGGCCGGGACGTGAACCCACAACCGTCTGCAACCAACTACTTGCTTGCATGGCGGCTGCGATACCTCTTGGCTAACAACGCAAGACATAATATCATTATTAAAAATAGAAAAAAGCTATTAAGTAAAACATGTAAAAAGATAATAAAGCATGAGAAAAAAAAGATAATATTGCTATTTAAAAAAGCTTTGCACAAGATAACATTGAAATCAATATTAGGACCTCACATTCCAAAGTCAGTTCCTCTACTATATCATTGATAAACATAATTTCATCACATTGCTGAATTACTGTAATTATGAGGCAATATTTTAAAAATAAGTTTTATTTTTAAATAAATGATTAATAGTAATGTTACTTTTTATATAAATTAGGATATTTAAATAAAAGTGATTGAGAAATCAACATATTCGTTTACATATAAATTTTATTAATTATAGTGACAAAAAGGTGTCAGCTTATTTAGTTTAGTACAATGGTAGTAGTATATATGTTTGTATATTTTAAAGATCAAGCAATTGTCACAATAAGTTTAAGTAAAGAAATTATTCTTATACTTAAATAAAAAGTATTTGCAATCAGAATGTGTTTCTAACAATAAAGTAATTTAAAAACCTAAACATTTATATGTAAGTTTTATTAATTATTGTGACAAAATGATGTCGGACTACTCGGTTTAGTGCAATGGCAGTGTATAATTTCGAGGCTCAGACAATTGTCACAATAAATTTAAGTAAAGAAGTATTCGTCACACATTTAAATAAAAAATATTTACACTCAGAACGGAATTACATATAATTTTTGTTAATTATCTTGGCTTTTTGGCGCTCTCGTGATGAAGCGTCTTTGTACCCCGCACAACCAGTGCCTTGTACGCCACGCCTTGCATAAAAATATTACAAACAAGCAAAAACATATTCTCACTGTAAATGAAAATAATAAAAAATTTATTTACAATTAAAAACTAGGCAATTTTTTTTTTTTCGTAATAACTTTTTGTTATATCTAAAACGTAATGAAGATTTTTTAATCTGGCAAGAGTGTTGTGGGGAGGGGGGCGACGAATTTTCATTAGGAATTTAACAAAAAAGAACTTTGCTCGAAGAAAATTTAATTTAAAAGAAGTCTTGCGTTGGTGGTCGAGAGGTCAGCGCGACTGCCTAACAAGCAGTTGCCCGGGTTGCGGGTTCGTGTCCCGGCCGATGCTATGACACTTGAAAAAAAGAAAAAGAAAAAAAAAGTAGAAAGAAAACAATTAAAAGATAGTTTAAAAGTTAACGTCCGGGCAATGCAGTGAAATATAAAAATTATCTTCCCCTCTTTTATATATTTAATCATATTAAAAACAAAATATATTTACAATTTAGCTTACTTCATATTTACAATTTAGCTTACTTCATATCTATTAAAATATTAACTAATTCAAAAAGCTAAAAAATGTAAAATGTTTTGTTCCAATTATAATAATTTGCTGGCAGTTTTAAAAGTAATAATATTTAAATTTTTTTAGTATTTTTATGTAAACAGTAATAACATTTTCAAAAATTACGCCATTCCAATCATATAAAACAATCTTGAAATAGTGCTCTGAAGCGCAAAAACTTCTCCGACCACCATCCAAATAGAACATTAAAGATGAAATAATTACTTGGTAAAGTTTGCTAAGTTTTTTTTTTTCACAATAATATTTAAATATCTATTTGCTGATCAATAATTAGATAAATAGCTAGAACGATTATTGATCAGGGGCTTAACAAAAATGTAAGTCGGCTTGTAAACGGAGAAAAATAATAGATTCATAACCCAGGTTTAAACAGGATCATGCATATTTTAACTACTACATCATAAAGACAATTTCTATAAGTTTATATATTATATAAATTAAAAAATATATATGTGGTATACATTTTATCATAATCGATTATTTTTATTATAAAGGAACTACTGTGTAAGGAAGTAATTATAAACATTGCTATATATTACAATTTTTTTTAGATGGTATGGTATTCATATGATCACCAAGAATATTTATCAGTTTGTCATCTAATACATACATATACAAGATCCAACACATATAATATTAATTAGAAGAATTCATTCTACAATTATAATTGTATTATTCAAGGCTATTATTATTATTATTTTTTTTTTAAAAAGTAAAGTATTCTAAAAATAAAATAATTTAAAAAATGATTTATAAAACAAACAATCTTTTTCACATCTTTGATTTTATATTTCAGTAGAAGTTTGAAATCATACATATTGTATTAAGTTAACTTTAAGTATCTCTAAAAATAATATGTACATAAAGTTAAATTGTAACATGTGCTATACGGGTTACTTGAAAAAGTGCATGTTTTTAATGTATCTGTAGTGTGGGAGGTTGGCTTGACTTCTGGGCTGATGGATGATTGTGATAGAATTAAGCTAAAGTGAAAGATGCAGTGATAAAAACAAAAAACTTGAAAATATATTATATGTACAATAATATAAAATAAATAACAACAACAACAACAACAACAACAACAATAATAATAATAATAATAATAATAATAATAATATAGGGTATATGAGCACAGACTTTCACATGAACCACATCTCACCACTCTATCTCATATCACTGATACACTTGAACACATATATGTCAAAAAGATAAATAATCACCAATATATGTATTTCATGCTAAACTAGCAATCATCAGTTGGTCCAGATTGTCATCTCTACACGTATGTGCAATAAGTGCTGATATATATTATTATTAATAATAATAAACAGTATATCAAATACAATTATTTATGCTGCACTATGTATTTTCAAATAAATAATCAAAAAAGCATGCAATAAATGGTAAGAGAAACAATTCAACATATTGTCAATGACTAAAGTAAACACTTGATTTTTTTTTTTTGAAAATTAATGACAATTATTATTTGACTAATAGGTAATATAATTGTCACTCAGATATGGATGTTTTATTCTTTAATACTAATATCTTTTTTGATTACACATGATATAGATTTCTAGCCTCAGTATTATTATTGTTTGAATTGACCTTTACAACTACAACATTTTTAAAGTAAAACTATACTGTATTAGTTATTTAAAATTTAACAGTTTCTGCTAATAAAAGTTACTAAATATAGACTTGATTTAGTTACATTTTCTTATCATTTTGCTTTTATTATTTTGATATTTTAAATATGATTATCTTTTATAATCTTAAGTCAGACTTCTTGCTAATCTGATATAAATTATGGCTTGGATAGAGTCAGTTCTAAATATGATATCAAGTTACATGTGGTGTTGAAAGAAAGGGCAAAATATTCTATAAGCAGGTAATAGATAGTTTTCATTTTATGTAAGTAATTTATTTCACATTTTGCATAACCTGATTTGTAAATTGAAATAAATAAATAAGTCATTATTGTTTAATGTATTAAATGTATTTTATTTGAATGATCATATAAGAAAATGTTATCATATTGAAATGTTTTTGATAAAGTTTATATTATTTTTATAAGTAAAAAAAGCACATTTCTAATAATATTTAAAATAATGACTACTGTATACTGAACAATTTTATAATTAATAAATTTAATATATTTTTTAAAAAAGACATATTTTTTGTATTATTAAGTTAAATTAGCATTCCCAATAAAATATCACATGACTTCTCACTATAGTCTTAATATCTGCTTTCAAAAGAAGTCCTTCAAAGCCAACTAATGTAAACTTTAGTAATCACTGAATGTGACATTTCCAGAACAGCTTCTGGATTTTGTCTTGTCAATAAAGATTTAAAGTTGGAACTAATGCATATATAGTAAATCCTTTAACCTTTTATGCTAGCAAATCCAAGCCAGATTTTTGTAAAGTTATGGAGATCTGACATTAGATTAACAATTATATATATTAATAGCTTTACTTTTATGCTAATGGCAAGCTATTTTTACCTTTTTCCCAGAAAGGTTAATATTATTATAACATCATATAATTTTCTCAGCTTATTTTTAGCATATGTTTTTAAGAAAAGTTATTCACAGAGCATAAAAGAGTTACAGATGATAATAAGTACAAAAGTGCATAACTTTAATCTTTAAATCTTAACCTCACTGATAAAGACCAAAATCAGAGTAGGGAGATATAGATATAATCCTATTTAGTGTTAATTGATTACTCAAGATTACAGTAGATGACACTGAAATAAGGCACAGAGGGCTGTTGTCCAAAGGATTTTTTAAGAGTAAACTAAGAAAGCCATGTTATATTTTGTTGTTACTATTCACTCTGAAATCCTACATTTAGTAGAAAACTAATGTCACTTAAATAAATAATTATTGACCTGGAATCAGATTTATACAGTTATAGAAGCTAGTTGGCATTGTTTGGTTTCATGGTGGCAGGGAAAGGGGATTTGCTTTGGAATATGTTTTTCTGAAATTGGTGATTTGGATGTTAGATTTTTGTATTTTATTGTTTATTTTGAGGAAATTAATAATTTCATAACTTTGAAGGAATCTCAGTTTCATTTTTAGTTAGAGAGTGAATAGTACTTTATATATTTATATACTTGTAATTCGATTAATATATATATATATATATATATAATTATGTAAATCGAATAGAAATAAAAATACGTACTTAAGTTTCAATGAGAACAAAATTTCAAATATTCATATTTCTCATCAATATTTAAAAACTTTTTTTTTGCATAGTTCTAATTTTATGATTTTTCGAATTATAAGAATGCAGCTGTTACTTTCTTAAGAGTTATAAAAAATATCGTTTTTAAATGCTTTAAATTTTAGCAGATAAAGTAGTTGTAATGCATATTAAATGTTATATATATATATATTTTCAGTATAAAAAAAAAGTAAAGTGCTCGTAAAAATAAAAGAATCAAGTCTTGATGCTTTTTTTTTTCGTTGTACAATGTATATCAGTGATATCTAGTTTCTCCACAGTCTGTTTTTTAAGTTTAGCTAAAAGTGATATTTCATATGTAATATAGACAATATCTTGTTTTTTTTCTGACCTTAAAAGCCATACAAAAAAAATTTAGATACTATTAACAATAAAAATAGAAGTCTTGTACACAGAAAGTATACCACTTATAAGTTCAGTATTATAAAAAGATGTAAATCAGTCCACCATTATTCTCAATATAATCAATTTAGATATTTTATCTGGTATATTGTACACATAGTTAATCACATCAATGATAAATTTAGATATTTTTACCTGGTCTATTGTACACATGATTAATCACATCATGGATCTTCCATGTCATATGTATTAAGTTGGTACTGTCACTTTTTTTGGAAAACAATGAATTTTTGATAGTATTTTTATAATGATAAAAATCTTTGCCTGTAAGCTTTGCCGAAAAGCCTGAACCACATTCTTTATTTTGACCAACGGTCTAAATCTATTATCTTAATTTTTGCAAAAAAATTTTTTCGTTTCTCCTGAGTAAAATTATTTTGTTTTGTTTTGTTTTTTATGCTCAGATTTATTATGATGTGTAAAAATATTTATTAATCTTATGATATGGGATTTAAGAACGACTTAAGAACAGTGTTAAAAAATCTTTTTTTTTTTTTTTTGCAAAATAAAACGACTGATTATGATATCTAGACTACGATCATCATCTGATCATTTCTTGCTAACTATGGGTATGGGTTTCTATAATATATTTAGGGCAGAACATGTAAAGGTTAATGGAAACCATTTTGTAAAAAAAGACTGTCTTTGCAAAAATAATCAAGAGGGATCCTTTAAACGCAAAATATTAATATTCTAAAAAAGATTGTATTTTTCCCCCATAAAATAAATTTTACTAATAACAAATTTTATAAAAGTATTAACTTATTTAAAAGTGAGAGAAAAAAAATTACATGATGTAAGATTATAAAATATAAAAAAAAGATAAAATATAGATAAATAAAGGCAGATAACTGAAACAATTTTTGTTAAGAATTCAAGTTATCTCTTATTATTATGGTCACAACATTTAAAATATTTTACTAAATATTGTTAGTGGTTTTTTTTTTCTCAGATCAGTTTTGCTGAAAGCTTCTTTACTGCATTGTCTTATAAATATCTTAATAAAATTGCTTACTCTTATTTTTTTGATATTAATCAGCCTAGTTCTTTTATTTTTTGTTATTTGTAAATATTGCACCCATACTACATGTCATACATATGTTTATACATAAACTATATGGATTTAGCAGGGAATGTGAACAAATAATGAGCAGTTTGAAATGAAATGTGTATTTTTAATCTATCCTGGGCCTACTACCCAGTCTACTCGGCCTAAATATATATATATATTAATACTGTGTAAAATAAAGAATAGTTTTATTTATCAATTGCATTAAATAGAATCAAGTATCTTTTTTGCATTGGACAAATACATTTTGCGTCAATCCTTTTAATTCAATCAATCATTTTGACGAAAATATTTGAGCTATTGATTTTATGTCTCATTTGTTACCTATAAATCATATTTGAAATGAAAATAATATTTATCTAGGAATTTTAAAAAAAATATTTTACTTAAAGAAACGTGTCTTTTTACAGATTGTCTGATTGACTGAATGAATTTTTGCTCTGATGCCTCTATAATTTTTTATATTTTGATGGAAGTCTTTTTTAAAAATATCAACTTATATATCTCATTATTTTTAATATTCATTCTATATTTAAAACAATTAAAATTAGATTTTTAAACGATCAAAATATTTTCTGACTTTAAATTTATTTAAATTTCGTGCTTTTTAAATATTTACATATTATCTAGCTATTTAAACCTCTTATTTTATTTTTTTTTAATGTTTTTATCTGGATGTTTGGCTTTTTAAATGAGTAAGCACATTTATTTTTTATTATTTTTACTTAATCTATTTATTTGGATTACTTACTTTGTTCAGTGTTTATACTCCCTAATTCATTTTATTTATATTTTGAAGTCGTCATATACCCTTTCCTAATAAACCATTTATATATATACTTATTATTTTTTATGTTATTTTTAAATATTAATTTTATTTAACTTACATTAATTAATTTCTTCTTATTTTCACTTTTTTAAACGTACACACACTGTAACATATTTAACAGTAATTAAACTATTTCTAATTAATAGTACATATTATTTCTTATTCATAATGTTTACAACTCTAAAGATAAGATTATTATTTTTTATTTATAGATTACTTTTAGTAGTAATGGTATATACAAATTTACCTAAAAAATATTAGAAGCTCCAGATATTAAGCTTTCAACAGATTGACATTTCTATTGCTCTCCTTTATACTAATTTTTTAAACATTCTACATTTTGTCTTAGTATTTAAGCCTCTATTTTATATTAAAGTTCAATAAATCTGCTTAATTTATTAGAAATGTAAGTTTAAAAAAAAAAAATTCTAATAAATCTTATTTAAACCTCGCAAATATAGAAAAAAAACCTGTAAAATGAAATATATAGTGAGAACAATAACTTTTTTCTTATTGGATGACTGATAAAACACTGGTAAAAAAAATTAAGTGAATCTTTGATGATTGAACTTTGTTCATAAAATGTGATTGGATTGTTAAATCATCGTAAATTTATGAAATTCCATTTTAAAATTTGAAATCCTATTTATAATTATTAAAATATCATAAAAGTTCTATATTACTGTGTTTAACAAACTGTTACCAATTGTAATTTCCTTTTTATTGTTAAGACAAATTTCTTTATCATGTATTTTTTTTTAAAAAAACACATTTGAATAAAATCAAAATGTAATTATTTATATTTTTGTTTTAAAATAATTATCATAAAAATACTTTATACAAATAATCATATATAGTTAAATAAACTAAAGAAAATATATATATTTTTCTTCATTGCTAACAACAAAAGAAGACAATTTTACATTTAGTCTTGTAATTGCTCTTGAAGACTGAATTTAGAAACTACCAATCATGGCATAGTAGATGGAGTTGAATACTTATAATTTTTTTGGATGTAGACTTCTGAGCATTTCAGATTTCTGAACAAATAAATCAATATATTGTAATTCCATTTTCTGCCATTAAAATGATTGTCAAACTGGTAAAATAGTGCTATAGATAGTCATAGGAGAGTAAAAGGAGAGACTGAAAGCCTATCAGTATTATCTCCGAATGAAGTACATTATATTGATTAATGAGTTATTTAACAATCATAGGTTAATATAATTTACAAACTTACATTTTCATTTACTATTAATACATTATAATTGAGGTCTGATTATTTTTAAATAAAAATTTTCTATAAGCAACTAACATTATACTATATTCTCTGTGAGATTTATTAGAACCTGATACAAAAACACTTCTATCCACATTTTGGCTGTCAAATTGATGATCATTTTTTATTCTGGCTTTGGTTCTATTTTCAAATGAAAATTATATCAGGAGAGCATTTATATCTAAAAGAATGTTAAGCAACAACTAGTATTTCAACTGTTTTGTCTATTTATCAAAGTGCAATTCTATTTCTGAGAATATCCATTATAGTTTTGTCTTCTACATTTAGTAATAATACAAATTATTAAAATATTTACTTAATCATGGTTGGTAACAAAATAGAAACAAATAATATATAATCAAGAAAATATTTAAAAACATGTTTTTTATTTTATTAAAGTAAAGATTAATTGTAAGATTTAATTGTTTCAGAATCTATTTTTCTTTTCTTATTTGAAAAGGCTATAGGAGAAATTTTTTCCATATTTGCACATATAAAATATAAGCTTTCCATCAATAGACATTCTAAAAATTAATATTTTAACTTTGTAAAAGAGGAAAATTAAATAAGTGAAGTTTGTGACTACAGCAATAGCATTTGCCATTACTTAATGTAATTTTATCTATTCAAAAAGTTAGTAAAATAAAATACTAGGTATTTAAATTTCATTTTCTAAATTCAGAAGAAATTTAGAATTGATTATCATTAAAGAAAAAAATATATGTTAAAATTAAACATGAAATTTATTATTAGAATTGATAAAAAAAAATTATTCTTTTTACACAGTAAAACCTCCTTCTGCTTTGTTGTAATGAATTTTTTACAACTTGTCTTGTTAAAAATAAATGCTTTCAAATGATTAAATATAATTATAATCATGTAGATTATTGGTTTAAATAAAAAATATTGCATAAATATCTTTTAATATATAAACAAATTTCTGAAAATTACAATCTTTCTTTTTCAACAAAATTTTCAGCTATTTACATTTGGGTTAAACAATGTCACAAACATAAATTGTCACATCTCTTGAAATCAAAATGGATTAAGTCTAAATTATTTGATATTCAAATTATATATTATAAGTTTAAAACACTCAGTGTTATGCTGACATCTTCAGATTTTTCTTTCAATTAATAATTTTAAAATGATTTCCATGCAGCTGCAAAATAATAAAGAAAAGTTAATACCATCATAACACACAGAACATACCAAAATAATGATTTTGTATTTCCTGAATAATAATTGTTAATATGGATTTTTAAGCAATTAAGAATCTAAAATATCACAAGTTGTAGACATTAAGCTTGATTTGGCATAAAGTAAATTCCATGATCTGTATAGAGCTGAAATTTTTTAGGTATCTAAAATACTTTAAATAAATTCAGAAATAATTTCAGAAGACAGCTATTCAAACTCAAATAGATATTAAATATTGAATCAGTAAATAGATATATAGCTATTTTTAACTTAAAGAATAAGTTATATATTTATTATTTTCTAGCATATTGTTATAAACACTGGTTCATATTTCAAATATTATTAGCAATAATTTTTAATATCTGAAAAATTTAATTATGTTCCAGCAACATATTAATGTTTAGAACATAGCACAATAAAATAGGTATGTCAAATCAATATTGTATACAATATAAAAAATACATTAAAAGGGATTATTGTATACAATATAAATGAATGGATTAAAAAAAATTGGTAACTATAAATGCTTATTTATCAGTATTTTCTCAACAAAATAAACAATATTTAATTATACATTATTAAAGTATAATATCACAGGATTTTAGTTAGTACAATAGTTTTTTAGTCTTGATTATTCATGGAAAATTTATTTTAATAATTATAAGTGATTAACAATTTTAAATAAATGATTTAATTTTCATTGTTCCAGAATTGTAAATAAATTTAATAGAAGTTTAGAATCAAATATTAAAGATTTCCAAGAGCGTTAACTATAGGTTTAAGATCTTTCTGATCAGCTTTAATATGTATTCTTTGTTTAAAACTTGAAGTTCTTTATAATTTTTTATATAGCATCAGAAAATAAAGACAATTATTATTATGTTTATAAGTTAGCAGCATGTATGTTCTTGGGTTTTGAAGTTAGGAAGTAGTTGATTCAAAGGTGATTTTTTTTATATCCATTTATTTTCAACACCTTCGATCAACATAGTTATCTAATCTGCCATTCCATTGTTCTAATATTTCTCCTGATAATTATTTGATATTTTATGTATTAATATTCAACTCAAAGAGATCATTATTGACAATAATAGATTCTGGAAGTTCATATAGATTTTGACAATTTATGTTTTTATAGGGATTATATCACTATTTATGGAAATATTTAAATTTCTTCATTATAAAATAAAAAATCAACTTATTATATATATAACTCTAATTATAAAATAAATAAGCAATTTTTTATTAAAATATATGAACAAAAGCAAAATAAAATTTTATTTTAAACATATAATACATTTGTAACTATTGAATTAAATTCCAGAAGTACAAGATTTAATTAATTAACAAAAATATTTTTAATGATGGCCAACTTATAAAAATGTCGGTCTTTTATATGCTATGAGTTGAAATCAAAATGATTTATTATATATTGTATATGCGAATTATTATAAAAACTTTTTTAAAAAAAAAAAAAAATAAGAAAAGAAAAAGATTTATTGAAGTTGTAACTCACTATTTGCTGAAAGAAATTAAAATTAAAATATATTATTATAAACTGATTTCATACTACTTTGTCAGTAAGTCTTGACAATTACAGAAAATAAACACATCTGTAAATACTTCATTTTTAAATAACTGAATTTGTTTACATTCTTTTTAATACAGAATTTATAATAAAGTGAAGGCGTTTATTTACTTTTAAGCAGATATTCCAAAAAACTATTAAAAAAAGTTATAAATAAAAAATATATAACATGTAAAAAATTTCAATACCTATATTTTTAGAATTTTAAAACACAGTTTTGACACAAGAGTGGCACATTTTGATTGAGTGACAATACTGGTTTTCTTAGTAATGGTACATTTAACACAATAATAAATGTGTGTTTTACAAAATAACATTCACTTTAAATAGTAATATCACATATTCATTTTTTATGCAAATCATTAAATGTTTAATTTAATAAAGTTGAATAAATTTTGAGAAAATAAGAATTTATTGCACACAAAAAGATAATTATGTTTTCAGATCTAACTGAAATTATAATATACTAAATTACCAACAATAATCAAGTGTATTATTAGACTGGTTGTTATACATTTTGTTTTGATTGTTGTACTTGTATTAGGCTAATAGTGATGATAAGTTTACCAAATTACTAAAGAAAATTTGTTGAAATATTCTAGTACAAAAAATAGTATGGAAAATTAAAAGTATTTGTTGCATTAAAAATATATAGTAGATTATTGCTTTTAAGTAGGGAGGAAATTAATAAGAAAGTAATAGCAAAAAAGAAATAGAATGATATCAATGGCTGAAGAGACATTTAAGTTCTCTATTTTATTTTTAATATATTTATGTGTATAATTTATGAATTATTTGTGTATTTTTTCAATTGAATTTTTAATGAAAAACGATTTTCCATTGAAAGTTTATATTTTGGATAAATTTTATTTAAAACATAGTAAATTTAAAAATGAAAAGTAATCTTAAAAATAATTCATCAGCTTTGCAAATAAACCAGAAGAACAATAAATGAAAATAAGTTCAAAAGAAGGCTTTATTTTATTAGCCTTTAAATTAAAAAATAATTTTTAATGTTTATTTAATTTTCTAATTGTTTTTTTCTGAAATCTTTACATAACTTTGTAGGACTGCAGTTACTTGGCTTACTGTGACTCAATTACATATATCTATGTTAATTTGCAGGTTTTGCATTTGGTTGATAAAAAAAACTTAAATGTAAATGTATTTTATATATTATTTTCAACTGAAATCTCTAGATGTGAGTATAATACAGAGGCAATGTAAAAATAAAAAGTGGGTATAATTTTAAGTGAAATATCATTGTTTTTAAAATAGTCACTATGCTTATGTGAGCTTATCTTTTGTTTAAATATCATGGATATGAAAATCATAAGTTTATTATTACTTTTATATTTATTTTTATAAAATTAAATGAATTATTTGTGTTTTGATAAGAATATAATGTTTAGACTCAGATTTTATTTGTTTTTTTTTTTTGAGAAAATACAAGTCAAGAGAAATGCAATAATGTAAAATGAGAAGTCATTATAAGCAAAGAGAGATATGTCAATAAATATTATAGCTGTTATTTTTTGACATTTTAAAAATAAATACAAATGACATTTAAAATTTTTAAAATATAATTTTGTTGTTTTATTTATTCTTTACAAAAACTCATTTTAGTAATACAAATGGTATGCAAATAAATTTTATTTTATTTAAAATATATTTTTGTTGGTTAAAACTAAAAATGAATGTTCCAATTATGTAATTTAGTTTATGCTAAATGGAATGGCTTTCTTTGCTTTCAATTTGTTTGAAGAAAAATTTACATATAAGATTGTTGTTAAGATTCATTTTTTTCAGAGTAGAGATGGAATTTCAACAACGGCATAAGTATAACTTTGGAAAGAGTCAGGCAATTAGACCCTTTTTTATTTTTTAGATTTTAAGCCAAACATGTTGAAGTTTGAGCAATGAAGATACTTTTTGCAAGAGAATGTCAAAGATTATAGCAGCTAATTCAATTGGTAAATGAAGTTTTTAATTCTATATTTATCTTATTAGCACATCTTTCTATTATATCTTCATGTAGGTATTGTCAGGATTCTAGAATAGATAGATCAGGTTTTAATAATTGATTATCTTTGATATAAATCCTGTAGATGAATATATATACCTCAAATTACAATGTAGAACTCCTGGAATTAAGTAAAAATATTTATAATAAATTAAATAATTTTATACAAAAAAATTAATTGGATATTTAATATAATGAGCTCTTAAATATGTATATGTTTATTATTTTGATTAAATTCATACATACAGAATAACATATCTTACTTTATACTAACTAAGTTTTGGATTATGATCAAGTTTTTTTTTAATATTTATTTAAAATTAATAATGCTTTATCATAAACATTTTATAATAAACAAATTAATTAGTTAATAAATAGAAAAAGTTTAATAAGCAGATAGATAAATTTATGTGAAAATGAAATAACTAAATATACAATTTTTTTAATTTTTTTTTATTCATGCATAAATCTGAGATAGGGATATCAATATAATGTAAATAAACAAGTTTTTGTGAATTTGTAATTTTTAAGCTGATAAAGATCTACAATTTGTAACAAAACTTTATTTGTATACAAATCATTATCACATGAGAATTAAAATCTAATTGAAAATGCTAATTAAAATGAAAATATCTTAATCAATTTTCTTTGTTGTTATTATTATTAATATATTTTAAAAAAAAAACATTTTTTGAATTAGTGAGAAAGAAATAATCCAATATTGTTTGATATGAGAAGGAAAAATAAAAATTTGTCACATTTACATAACAAAATTTTAATTATTTAACTAGAACTAAAGTTTTAATTAATTAAATAATTACTAGAATTATTTTATGATGCATCTTAAATATTCAACTATAGACTTTATTACTTGTGAGTGTTTCACAAAACTATTTATCAGAGCATTATTTGTAGAAGTCACCATTTTTAAAACTATTTATTTCTGTATCCAGTATATGCACATATTTTCATTTATAAGCTGTCATAAAATTAATCATTTCATATTATTAATTTTGAACCAAAAATACCAAATGTAACTATTTTTAATAATTTAAGCTTAAATTTTAATTAATCAGGTTCAGAATATTGATTTAGTAAATGAATGCTCTTAAATTCTTTCCTTTCACTTTCTTTTCTTCATAACTTTGGCAATTTTTTGATCTGATATTGATATAACAATTTGAGTCACTTTTGTCCAATCTGTGTACTTGAAAACTCAAGTTGACAATTTAATTTTAAAATATTTGCCTGCTTTTTTAAAAATATTGTTAGTGAACTACTCTTTCTGAGACAATATTGGTTTTATTTATTTCAATGTTCTTTAACACAATATAAATCATTTTTACAATATATTAAATTTTTTTAATAATGTTTTGGGGATCCATATCATAAAGTCTACACAAAAGATTAAAAGCATTATGCTTTAAAAATAAAAATATGAAGGGAAAAAGTCCAGTATCTTAATACAGTGCTTAGTTAAAAACTCTTAATAATTACCTCCTCCCTCTCATTTTAAAAATATTTTTTTTTAATGTTAACCAAAGGTATAAACAAATTTTTGTTCAAAAAAATGTATACACAAATTTGAATTTAATTAATGGCTGACAGAAAAACTTAAAATTCTTTGAGAAATTCTCAGATGAGGAAAATAAAAAAATATTTTAATTTGATCAACCTATAACACCAGAATAACTGTTGAGTAATTGGCATTTGACTTTCTAAGTAACTGACCATGTGATTATTTTATATTTATACTTTAATGTTAGGGTTAAACAAAGTTTTCATTAAATTTAACATGTTTTATTTAATATCACTGAAGAAAGAATAAAATGATCTTAGCTAGAAATACTTGTATATCATCAGATAAGATTAATCTATAAAAAATAATATCTATTTAAATTAAGCTACATATTATCAGAACATGTTACAAATTTTTTGCAGTTTCTTCTGAATCATAATTATGATAATTATTATAAATTCCTTGATAATATTATAGATTTGCATATAGCTTCTATTGAAAAAATAAAGAAACAAAAAGAAATGTTTTTTAAAAATAGTTTACACCATTGGAAAACTTGTATTTAAATAAACATATATATGATAAACTAATTAATATATAAGCATTATGTATTATTATCATATAACCTTTGTAATTAATAGTTGTTTTGAATAAGAGTTATCACTTGACTATGAGCTTATTCTAGTGCTTCGTTACAAAATAACAAATTGAAAACTAATTGGATAAACTTATAGTTATTTCAATTTTGTGTTAGAATTAAATCAGAAATTTATAAATAAAATTGTTCTATCAAGAAAAGTTATTAAAGACACAATATTTATATTTCCTTTGATGTATTTCTAATATAAATATTGTCATTAGAAGAATTTTCTAGCTGTGCCAATTTTTTTAGAAAAAAATTACTGACAAGCTTGGATTTGAACAAATTTAATTTCTTTTAAAATCTTTTATAGAAGTTATCATATGAATAATTTTTTATCCCGAGCTTACATTTTTAATTTAATTCATTTAACTTTGCTGTAACATCAACAATGTTAACTTTAATAACTAATTATCACATTGCTAAATAAATAAAGAGATAGAACTCCCTTGACACCAGTTTAAAAAAAATCCAGCTTATCCACCTTCACTTTTTCTACATATGACTAAAAAAAACATCTTTGGAAGGCTTTATGCTCTGGGTGTTAGATTTTTATAACTATATTCATATTTTTTTTTATATTTAATATTTTAGCAATTGGACAATACAGTGATTTTAGGAATTTTTTTATTAGCATTTATTTGATTTAAACTTAAAAAAAGATAACTGAAATTAATAAAGAAACAATTTAAACCTGCCAAAGAGATACTTAGCTTTCATCCTGTTTCTAATATAATAATTATGAATTATAATAATTATGTCTAATATATGCCTGAAAATCTTGAACTTTTGAAATAATTTATTTTTGTTAATTAAAAGCTTTTTCATTCATTCTGTAATGTAATGTGTAGTTATAAAAAATCTTTTTTTTTCTTCTGTAAATTGTATTACTTTTATTCTATCAAAACATAACATATTGTACTTTAGACCATTTTAATAAAAAATGACTGTTGAACTAAATTGTTTATTTTTCTTGTTAAGGTTAATCTTTGACAAAGCAATATTTTATGACAAGTTAATATTATAATTTCCATACCCATGAACTATTTTTATTCCAGATTTTCTTTTTTTATGTACAAACAATATTAACATTACAAATTAAACAATATTGTCTTTCTCAAAACAGAAACTAATCTTGGTATTTGCCTAAAGGTTTGTGATGATAATATATTAGATGTGATAATATGTTGAACTATTTTCATCATCTATGAGTAAATGTTGAGTGCATAAAAATTTTAAATTTTATATAAACTTTTCAAATACAAACAACTTGTTAGCAATGACACCCAAATAGACAACACAGGTTAGTAATGAAATAATGTAGGAATTGAAATCAAACCTTTAGAAATGCTCTAGCCAACTGAACTATTCTGTCAAAAGCAACAGATAGTAAAAATTTTATATATTCATATAAGAAGGTTGATTCATATCATCCTGAGCCCTTCAATTTCTTTTGTTCAAATTCTCCTGAGTCTGCCTAAAGTGTGGCTATTTCATGTTGATAATACATTTGTGATATGGTTGCATGGTGAGGTACAATTATATTCATTCTGGATCCATATCAACAACAAAACCAACACACACTGTCAAATGTTTGGCATATGCATCCAATAACACCTGAAGCAGTTGTAATGAATAAACTAACTATGATAACAAAATACAAGGACTTATCACAGCAGGCCAATACAAAAAAGTAGGAAAAAATTCAATTCCAAATTCAGAAGTAAAATTACAAGCATTACTATGAAAGCACCACAGGTATTTTGGTGATAAAAAATAAAATTAATTTTGTATTACAGCAAGATTCTCACTTATATGGATTATCTAAAATCCATAAAGATACTGTCCCATTAAGGCCTATTGTTATTTCTACAAATTCCTATTTCAAAATTTCTCAAGATTTCTTCTCAAAGTTTTTAATTCATTGGCATACAGAACACAGGGATTTTAAGCACTTTGTGTAATTAGTCAGAGATGAATATGGAAAAAACTGACATATTGGTAAGCTTTGACATGAAAAGTCTACCATACAAATGTACCATATAATGAGATATTGTCTATTGTAAAAAGGTCATTTGATGATAATAGTCTACAAATTAGAAAATCTCTATACCTATTGATAAATAATGGAATTATTAATGTTCTACATAACAACAGCATACTTTCAATATAAATCAAAATTCTTCTAGAAAAATCAAGGGATGGCCATGGGATCACCACTTTTATCCTTGCTGAGCAACAAGTACATAGAAAAACTTGAAACCATAGCCGTAAATGCTATTCCATGTGTGCCTAAAGTATGGATTCACTATGTAGATGATACATTTGTGGTATGGTTGCATGGTGAGGTACAATTACCATCATTCTGGATGCATGTCAACAACATATCTTCTTCAATTATATTTACAATGGAATCAGAATGAGAACAAAAATTGGTATTTTTAGATGTTATTGTAATAAGACTCCCTCAGGGAAAAGTAAAGGCAACAGTGTACAGGAAACCATCACACACTGCAAAGTATTTAGCATATACATCCAATCATACCAGAAGCACTAAACATGGAATTATACTAGCACTATGTAACAGAGCAAAGGAAATTTGTTTGGAAACCAGTGTTTTGGAAAATGAAAAGATTTATATAGAACAAATTCTTATGAAGAATGGTGATCCAGTAGCAGTCATCAAGAAAATCTTTAATAGATAACAAAAAGACAAAACAAAAAAGAAAACAATTATTGGTACTGTAGTTTATCCATTCATACCAGAAATGACAGACAAATTAAAGAAAATCTGCAGTCAATATAACATTAGAACAGCTTTCCAAAGTCATACTTCACTTCAAGAAATTCTTACTTCTACCAAGCCTAAACTGGAAATGCTGAAGAACAAAAACTGCATTTATGAAATAGTATGTGAATGTGGAAGAAAGTATATTGGTGAGACCTGTCACTTTGTTGAACAGTGATTGAATGATTAAAAGCAAAAAAAAACAGACAGGTCAACAGACCATGTTTATACTAATGATCATATGTTTAACTGGGAAAATACAAAAATATTGGATAGAGAGGAAAAGGTGCAAAGAAGAAATTTCAAGAAAATTGTTCATATGACAATGGCAAATAATCCTATAAGTCAACCCAGTGTGGCAATAGACAATATATGAAAGTCTCTAATGAAACTTGCTGTTAGAAAAAATTAATGAGAATAAAAAAAATTGAAGAACTCAGGAGGATTTGAACTAACCCTCATGCATCAGTTTATTAGAGCCTTTGCCTTAAATTTGATATTAGAGAATGTAAAGGTGTGAATTTGACTCCTATACTAATACTGTTATTGGTCAGGCCAGCAACACCTGAAGAATAGTGAAGAATACTACTACTCAAAACATTGTGTCATTACTAACCTATATTGTCTGTTTGTATATTATAACTAACAAGTTGATTGTAAAATCACTAAACATCACATGATCACCATCTCTTATGCTAGCACATAACTATTATTAAACAAGCAAAACTCTCCTTACAGTAGTGCCACCCTGTGCAACCAGAGTAATCAATGTATGCCAGAAGGCTTGTGCACAAGTCTTCTGGCTTCCATTGATTACTCTAGTTGACACAGGGTGGCACTACTGTATGGAAAGTTTTGCCTGTTTAATAAGTTGATTGTATTTGAAAAGTTTAAATAAAATTTAGATGATGAAAATAGTTCAACATATTATCATAAAAACAAATCTTAATTCTACTCTTATAGATAGAAATATATTGTTGTTGTTCATGATACAGTAAAAAATACAAACTTATTCATACAAATTGCACCATCTTTAGTTAATTAACAAAGGGGAACAATGTAAAATATTAATGGGAGAAATATTGGGTTGCATATAACACATGTCTATTACACCGATCGGTTAATCACTTGAATCTATTAAGATAAATCGTTTGGTAAGTGGATGTCTTTGTTTAAATTCTACCATAGAAATTTTTAACATGTGTTTTGATAGTTACAATCTGAAATTCTGTGTATATGTTTATTTCTAATTCATTGTCTAATACTATGATTATTATATATTTGCACTATGTATATTAAATATTTAAAATTAAATTTGTCAAAAAAGACGTTTTGAAACAAATATTCAAATTCCAGTAAACTTGCCAATTCTATATATAATTAATTGACTAAAATAAAATAATTGATAGAAAAATATAATTACTTATACACATTTCCACACATACATATAAATAAAATCTAAAATTAATTGGCTCGATAATTTTACAATGCGTTAAAATTGAGTTTGAACTTTATAGTAAATCATATTAATAAATAAGTATTAATTATAATCTATAATAAAATATTAATGTTAACGTAAAAAAAAGTTATTTTCAAGTTTTTGTTTTAGAAAAAGAAGTTATGTGTGTTTTATTGTAATATATAATAAAATTATTTGCGCTTGTGTTGAAATATTATATATTTAATTAAGTTCGGAAACAAAATTTTATAAAGCATTATGCTTCATTAATTGCAAACGTAATCCAATTATTCTAATCAATAAATTATATAAAAAGAAGTATGAATTGTTTTAGATTTAGTAAATTAAAGTATATACATATCAAAACTTTAGAAAATAAAAAAAGTACTTCCTCACAGGAAAATAACTATTGCAATTAAGTTAGCTGTATATAATATAAGTTGGACACATTATTAGGCGCAATAAAGACATTAGAAAAATTTCATCTACGTTCCATAAAAATTTTAAAATACAAGGCCAAAATCATAAAGCCAATTAATATATGCTTCTATTTGTTGGATGTAATGCTATAAATAATCCATTATTGTAAATTGATATCTTCATGGTATTGGTAAAACTAGTGAACAACGCAAGATTTTCTAAAACTTGAGCATAGTTTTTGTGTGAGAGATGTAGATCCTATCTAGTCTACATTATAAGGATTATCTCAAAATCATTCTAAAAAAGGGCAATGTCAATTGTTTGCATTGGAAAAATATTGCAGAGAATAGAATACATTGGAGATCTACAATTAGATGTAGGATTGAAGTATTTCAGAAAGAAAAGTTTTCTGCTGAGGAATTTAAAAGATATCATAAAATATCAAACAAATAGAAAAATGGATCAGCATATTCTCTATATGAATGTATTTGTGGTTCTTAGATTTTGTATAGACATCTCAAAATCTCATTTCTAGATTAGTTTATTCTTTCTCTCTTATTTCTTTCTTTTCTAGCCTTGAAGCAACAATATTCATTTATGAGTGGTTGTTTATTATCATTAGCATTATTATTTAGCTTTTATTTTCATAAAAAAGATAGTAAGAATTTATTTACAAAAAAGTGGTTTATTAGGGATATGATTATATTTATTCTATGACTGTTGGTTAAATATTGTTAAAAATAAAACTTGTTAATTTTATTTAAATTTATTATAATACATATTTGTAAACACAGCTTCATCAATATTTACAATTTAAAAATTTGTCTGCCTGCAATGTTTTTCACTGAAGTAAGCATTTTAGATTCTTTAGAGCATTCATCATTTAATGTTTATAATATATTTTATTTTTATTATCACAATGATTTTTTCATCTTACAAAATAAATTGATTTTAGCACATAAATGAGAAAAGAGCATTATGCAAAACTATTTAAACGTTTTTATTTGTGAAATATTTTTAAATGAATTTAAACTTATTAAAAATTTACCGATATATATTTTTAATACATGCATCTATCTCATTAAAGTTTATGCTGCAAATAAATTTAAGATGCTAGAATAATTTGCTGTTAAGAGAGTGCATGCAATTGAAAACTGTTACCAATACTAATCAAAAGTTACTTCTTTGTCATAATAGTTTATTTTCTAGTCATTCTGCCTGTTTTGGATTAGAGAATTTTATTTACATTCATATATTTCAAATATAAACCAATAAAAACATTATATGATCTATGACGTCTTCAGTCTACATATTGCTGTTTTAGTTGCATTATTTTTCAACTAACATTGTGATCTAAAGCATATATTAAGTGGCAAAAAGAAGGAAGAAAAGTATGCTACATAAATTGATTATAAACTTAAGTTGAGTTGGAGTTAGGATTATATTTTGAAACAAATTTAAGAGATAAAAAGTTAGACTAGACCATTAATCATTTCTTCAATGGTACTTTTTGTTTCATTTTTTCCCTATATAATATTTATTGATATATTCAGAAAATGGTTATTTGGTAAGTTATTGTATGCCATTTATTAGTTCCTTGATTTTGGAAATAATGGCATAAATGGAAAATTAGGTATTAATATATGCAAATCTCTGGTATTATTAATATAAATGTTTGATTTACATATATTTCTTAAGAATTTTAACATATGAAAGCAAGACTTTCATATTAGAAGTTCATAAAATATAGTTAGTGATATCAAGTAAAGTAATACCATTATAGATATATTTCTACCCTATTATTGACTTTTTTAATGCTACTAGTAAACATCTTGTAATATAGAATTTTAATACTTCTATGGTTTATAGCATTAAAGATTTTATCTTAGTTATATACAGAAATGAAAAGCATTTTAAAAATCTATTACAATGTTATTATGTAGGTTATTTATTTTTGTTTTAAAAGTGATTAATGATTCATATGAATGTTGTTGAATGGCTTGATACTTAGATAATTTTTCATATTTTGACATTATTTAAAAGTGTAAACTGTTACAATTTTGAAATTATATGAATATTATTATAATAATCTAATCAATTAATATATATATATATGTTCTGTACACAGATAATGAAGCTATTTAATGTACGTAAAATTATCAAAAGTTACTGCCAAGTGCTTTCAGGACAGTTTATAGTCCCATATTCATGGTGACTTGTATTTGATTAAGACCTGTAATATTAATGTAAATTTTATGCAAATTCATATGCAGATGTTAAGTAGACCATTTTCAAGACAGAGAAAAGCAGGCCTCTCTTCTATTAATTGCTGCTGGGTCACTTACAATGTAGTAGGGAAGCTTATTACATTGTAAATGACCCAGCATCAATTAATAGAAGAGAGGCCTCCTTTTCTCTGTCTCGAAAATGGTCTATGGTAGGGAAGCTTACTACATTGTAAGTGACCCAGCAGCAATTAATAGAAGAGAGGCCTGCTTTTTCTGTCTCGAAAATGGTCTATGTAACATCTGCATATGAATTTGCATAAAATTTGCATTAATATTACAGGTCTTAACCAAAATACAAGTTGCCATGGATATGGGACTATAAACTGTCCGGAAAGCGCTTGGTGGTAACTTTTGATAATTTTATGTACATTGAATAGCTTCATTATCTGTGCGCAGAGCACATAATGAAGTAAAGCTTAACTATTTCAATAATCTAATCTGAATATAATTTATAAAATTACAATCACATCTGTATATGTTATTACAGTCAAGTAGTTTTATAATTATGGTGTGTATGGACATCTTACGATTAATTATCTCAATTAAGTACTTGGGGTTTATTAGATAACTGAATATAACTATACTAAGTATACATAGATTTTAAAAAAAATTCAGTATCCGACTAAATCAAATCTCTACATATAATTAAAAGCTGAGTTTAATTTTATTTAAAATGAAAAATATTTTTCTTTCTTTCTGGTAACATTACTTCTTAGATGTTTTTTTAAATTTTTAAATATATGATGAATTATTGTCATTATCATTACCACACATGATTGCATTTTCTCAGAATCATTCTATTTAATATTTTTATTTCTTAATTTACTCTTCCAATAAATCTTATTACAACTATAATACAATTTATCACTTTAAAGTTACCTATATAAGCACAAATAATCAAAGATTTCCAAGTGGTCATTTTATTTCTTCTAATGTTTCTTCTACTGATCTAAATACTTTTTTAATGCTATTATATCTTTACATATATTAGTAAATTTATCTGCTTTCCATAAATTTGATTGTAGAATTGTCTTATGAAATGCAATAACATGTATGATAATTGCTGATATAGTAAAAATTAATAAAATAAATGGCTATGATTAGGGTTTTTCATTTTCTGCGAAATTCAAATCCTGGGATTCCAGGATAAAAATGATTCTATTCTCGGGATACTGGGATTTTCCGAAATCTATTAATAAGCACAGATTAATCCACTTAGTGCATGTTGTGCTGTTATGGGTGAAGTATTTTTTTTAGTTCAAAACAATACAAAAAATTCACTATGAGTTTGTTTTTTTTTTTTAAAAAAAAATCATTTTTAATGCAAAAACCTTAAATACTAAATAACAAAAATAAATTTATATTAATTTGAATAAAATGTAATGAGAAATGAAAACATTAATTTTTATATTTCTTTTAAAAAAAAAAACATAAGTTGTCAACGGTGCTATTATTTAAAGATGACCGATATTTTCGTGATGAAAAGATCAACTGCAGAAAAAGTTCTTTCCGATTCAATTGATGTCGGTGGGATGGTTCTTAATGCGTTATATAATTTTTCTAAATATATTTGTGAGCTTTCTTGTTACTTCAAAAATACTCATTCTTTTAAGATATTATTGACATTATATGATATATCTTCTGGATTCTTGATTCTTTTAGAGATACATTCGAATTAGCAGCATCCAATTTCTGATGAGTCAGGCATAGACAAGATATTTGTCTTTGCCATCAATAAAATTTCAGCCCCTTCATTATAACTATCTAATTTTCCAATATTAGAGAAAGAACCAACTTCATTATCTGCAACAAATAGTTTAGAAAATAATTTTTTAGCTGTAGCTTTTAATATTGGTTTTAGTGACAGTAATAATATGGAATGTATGTCCAATTCATATTTATAATTTGATGGGTTGTTTAAATGTTTTAGTAAACCAACTAAATTTACATTCCATCACTCATCAATTCTCTGTTTTACACACTGAAGCATTCTAAAAACAATTTTTATTCTTGCACAAATTATCAAAAATAAATACTAATACATCCTCTGCTTCAAGTAGGTTTGCATTACATCAACCAAGTCTTTTAGTATTAAATTTTATTGTTGCAAATCTGTTACTACAACACTCAATATTAAATATTCATCTTTGGAAATATTTTCAATATTGTTGAGACTATTCAAATTAAAATCCATTAAGGCCTTCATAATGTGAGTTTTCAATCCAATAAATTGATCCAGAATTGTAATAAGGCTGTACCACCTTGTTTTTATATCAAGTATCACCTTACATTCTGTATTGTACTCAATTTTTGCATATTTTTGTAGAATTTCATTTTTGAGTAATGATTTATGAAGTAAAATTTTGAAGACTTTTTGAATTGTTTGAACGAGCTCATCAGTAAGTTCAATTTTGTTAAATTAAATAAATCATCATTTTCACTTGACTGAAAATCCACTGAAGTTATGAACTCACTGTCTTTCTCTTCAGTATCAGTCTTGTTATCTTCACTATGGTTTTTAGCAGAATTCCACTCATGTTGGTAACATTTACTGACTGATGCATTATAAATCACTGTTTTTTTGTAGAGAAAATTTGTAACATGCTAAATGTAGCCATGTGCATAACATAGTTGGTGTTCCATATGGCTTAATCTGCCAAATTTTTTCATAACTGATGACACAAGAAATTATATGCTTTTTTTGTAGATAAGTTAAATTCTGACAATTTACTTTTAACCATATCAACAATTTTTTCTGCAGGAAGGATCCCAAATCATACCAAAATTTCAAAACTTAGTTGATGAATGCACATTTAAATTCATATAGTGATAATTTTTTAAAGATGGATACATGTCCATTGACACAGAAAATCTTGAGCCACCTATAATTTGTATAGTCATTTCCTTAACTACATCTTACTTTGTCAAATGGTATTGGCTTTTTATCATATTCATAACATGTTACGAGTTTTTTTGGTAATATCATGCTTTTATCAGGCAAAGTTTTTCTTATGTATTCACATTTTGTAATGGCATTAATAAAAAACCCATCGGCAGCTGCCAATTTTGAAATAATTTCTTCTATAGATTCCTCCTTTTTTTATAAATGATGTAATTTGAACATTTCTAATTTCCAAATCTGTGTCTTTATTTGATCTTTTAAGTCTGTTATTGAAAATACTTTAGACATTATAGTTGCATGACATTTATTGCAAGTGACAGATTCTGTTTATTTATCTCATGTAAAATACTGCCATGCTTTAAATTTCCAATTGACATTATAAAGTTAATGTAATGACTTATTTAATAACAATGAAAAAAGTGATCAAAATACTAAACCAAATAAAAAAAACTTATTTTACTTACAATTCTATTTTCAAAACATGCTTAAAAAATATTTTTTTATTCTTTAAAAATTTTTTCGAACTGTAAAGATTTGTCTTTAAGAATTAAGAATAAAATTTTCAAATATTACTTAAGCACTTCTTTATTTACCTATGTTTTGTTTATACTAAATTACCTGCAGTAATAATAATAATAATAAAATAAAGTGCATGTATTCACAAAAATAATTACAAATAATGGAATTTCCTGAGTTTGAATTTAATAAAATCAAATTTCATATCATTGCACAATGACAGCTGCTTTATAAGCAGTTGTCCCGGGTTAGCGGGTTCACTTCCCAGCTGATGCTATGACACATGGGGGAAAAAATCATATTAAAGTGGGAAATGAGCTTCATAACAATATGTTTATACTGAAAAGTTGTAAATTATAATTGCATGGTAAATTTATTATCTGTGGCATATTCATTGCATTTTCTAATTTTGACTGAAGTTGAGCAAATACATATACAAAATTTTGAGTGCAAATATTTGCAATATCTTTAAAAAAAGTAAAAAAAGTCTTAATAAGAATTAGAATAATTCCCTGAAAATTTGGTTTATTATTGCAGAATAGTGGGACAATTGTTATCCCTAGTGTCTCAAGAAAATGGAATCTTGTCATCCCATTTGAGAAGCTCTAGTTATAATGATGCAAGTTTTAATTTGTTTGTTTTTTAATGATATTTATAGCTATGTATTCATTTATATTTATCTTTTTTTCAGAAGATTTTGCACGACAAATTCTTTCACTGATTTATTATTTTTATTTGCAACTAGTCTTAAGTCTTCTCATAGGCACAGTAAGATTTTTTTAAATCTAGCAATTAGTTTTTTAATTTGCCTTTTATAAAATTTCAATTTTAAATAATCTAGAATATTTTTATTTATTTATTATGGTTTTGTTAATTCCAAGCAACTTAAACTGACAACAACTTTGCAAAATTAGTGGATTTCATCACTATTTAATGTATAAGATGATATATGATGTTTTTTTATAATTTCAGCTACCATATATAAATCTTGGAATATGTATTCATCCAACAGGATAGTTAGATGATCTAAAAATATTGTTATATATATTCAAATCTCAAATTGTGACTACAAATGTTTTAAAAAAATGTTATTTAGAGATTTAGTATTCATTTTAAAATTATATAGGCATTGAAAAGGAATGCAATAAAATTTTATAGAATTATTTTTGAGATGTCATCAAAGTGTATAAATTCCCTGTGCAATAGAATGCCTGCTTTTTGCATAAGTTTTTGCTGCATTATGTTAATTACTGAAGCTATTTTAAAGCACTCATTGATTTTGAGTTCAAATGAAAAAAGTATTAATAAATGTAAATTAATTAATTGCATTGAGATAGCTTTTAGCAAAACACTGCCAGAATCATAGTGCTGAATAAATTTATGCAGTACAGATAAGCTTATATAACTGATATAATATGTAAATGAGGCACATTACGTAAATAAAGCAATTAGATATTCCATCTTTCAGACTAAAGACAAGATACCTTTGGAGCATGCTCTCCAGGTGGTATATAAAATTGCATGTACTAACCCTTCCTGTAGCTCTGGGTATTATAGGGAATCTCATGCAAATAGTTCCATGAGAAGTGCCCAACATGCATATTTGTACAATAGAGTGAAACAAAAGACCAAATATAGATCAATCTTTCTTGATCACAAACATGCCATTAGACACACGTTTTCTTCATCAAATATTAGAACAATTTTCTCAAAAAGAAACAATAGGAAAAGCAAGAATAACAAGGTTTGAGCAATTGCAAAGGATCCACGTTCCATCAACAAAAAGGATTCATGTATTCCATTGTTTGTAAAATGGAATATCTAATTGCCTTATTTGCATATTGTGCCTTATTTACATATTATATCATGTCAATTATAAAAGTTACCTGTACTGCATAACTTTATTCAGCACTATTATTCTAGCAGAATTTTGTCAAAAGCTGGCTTAGTAAAATTAATTAGTTTATGTTTATTAATTTATATCTTTACATTTGAACTTGAAGTCAACAAGTGCTTTAGAATTATATAATTTCATGAAAAGAGTTAATACTTTGAGATTTATTGATGCTATATCTTTTCAAAAATTCTGGCAATGAAGTATGTGGCAATGTAATGCAAAACAATAGCATGATAAAGTTTTATTTTAAAATCAAAATTATTTTACACTAGGTCCATTATTAAATTCCATATTAGGTAAGAAAGTATTTTAATACATCTGAGATAATAGCAGAGAATTTTTATTAATCTTTGTTTTTATTAAAATATAGCTTAAAATAATTTAAGATTTTGCTATTTTTTTTCATTTAAATGTATTATATGATTTTTATTGGAATTATTAATTTTAATATTTTAAATGATTTTATGTATACTATTTTCTTTGAAATTTGAATGTTTTTGTAGTTATCTAAGAATTTATTTATGTTAGTTCGCTTTTGGTGATTTTCAGTATATCCATTATTCTAGCATTTTTTTCCATTCTACAGTAAGAAAGTTAGAAATTTATTATTTTATAATTGTTAGTTTTCTCTATTTAAATTATTTAATGACAATTTTCCTACTCAAAGGCTTTTAGATTTGTTTTGATTAAAACCTAGTTCAATAATTGGTATTTTTTTCCATTATCAGGGATCCCTTAGGAATTTCATTTATTGTAGGAATGTTTTTGCATTTATTTTAAATATTTAGTTTATTTTGTTTGTACAAAAGTGATTTTTGGTTATAGTTGGAAACTATTTTATCCAATTCCATTTAATATTTTTTATATTGATGTAAATTCTTGACTGATAAAGCATCAACTTTTAGAATACTTGTCAATTTTTACATCCTTTTAATGATATTATTATCAACATTTAATTTATGTCTTAAATAATAGTTTATAATAAAACATCGCTTAGATACTCTACCATTAATTATCACTTTCTGTAACAAATTCAGAAATATAAATAAAATTTTACAAGCGCATTAAAAATATATATTAAAAAAGATCACGCTCTTATGGGAGATCTGAAAGATTAATATATATATTTAAATTAATATTTGTAAAAAATACTAAAAGAGCAGTTAACATTTTAAAAAAATACACGTTTATTTCAGTAATCAAGTCATGAACATAATTATTATATTTGTAACATTAGAAATAATTACCCATGTAAAATAAATAACATAGTTTACTTAACTTTTACAAATGTAATCTATAATATTTGGGAAAAATTATAAAAAAAATATATAGCAAATTTATAAATAACAGATTTAATATGTAAAATAAATTGATAGATATATTTTGTGATATTTCACTTTATCAGATTATTTTTTTCCAAATCTAATTATTATAATACTTTAAATTGGACTTTTTCTTTTAGATAAAAAAAAAACAATTGCTTTACTACCTAAATTTCATATTATTTTTCAGGTTAGGGTTTGTTATTGTTGATTTAAAAACAGATTTTTATGAAATTTTTCAGTGTGATCACATATATTGTATAGCTTAAACAAATGAGTACATTCCATATTTGTCTCTATTTTGTAAAAAAAAAAAGTTTGTTTTTTGGGTGCATACTTACTAACCACGTGCTCTTGTAGGTTTCTATGTATGTATTACATGTATATGTATATCAGATATGTAATAATTTGAAAATAATAAACTCATATAAATAATATAAATTGCAAATTATTGAAAATAATTAATCTAAAAAATAATTAAAAACATATAAATAATTGTTTTCATGTATGTATGGTTATATATATATATATATATATATCCATATTTTTACATGAAATAATTGTTTTCATGTATGTATGGTTATATATATATATATAAAATCCAATTTTTAAATGATAATACAATTAATAATAACTTATTCTATACAATAAATGTAAGTGGTAATAATTGCATATCTTTCTTTTATTTTTCACTATATCGTTTCTATGTGACTTAAAAATTAATAATAATAAAAAAATAAAATACATTATTATTGATATAATTAAATAATTAATAAAGATTATTTAAAACATTATAGTTTCTTCCCCCATCATGTTCAGATGTGAAATATAATTTACAACCATTAATTTAATCTAGAAATGCCAAATTTCCTCAATAAATATTTGACATCTTTTTTAGATAAATACATTGATTACTAATAATCAGTAGTGAGAGATATTATCAAATATGTAAATTCAAAACATTTGGCATTTGTAGATTAATTGTAGTGATGTGATAATGATAAATACTGAATAAAGATGATGAGAACATAAAGTTGTGATTTAAATTAATTGGAATATGCTATTTCAATCCAAAAATTCATCTAAGGAATTGTCTTTTTTTTATATCTTTATGTGTAATTAAAAGGATGCATGCTAGAATAGAATATTTGGATATAACTAATCATTCAAGTTTATATCCCCAAGAAGAATAGAGTACTGTTCAAAGTGTTGGTATTAGTTTTATTTATTTAATTTGGGATTTTAATAACATTTTTAAATTTTTATTTCCATTATATATATATATATATATTATATATATATATACTTTTTTTTATTACCAAAATCATTATATATATATATATATTGTCCTCCTTTTTAATGTAGTTAAGCCTATCAGTTTTATTTTAACACTTAGTCTGAGGCAGTTTAGTAATTATTGTTCTAAGTTAAGAGCTTTCTAATTAAACAATTATAAATGGATAATTTCACATATTACCAGTCAACACTTAGGCAACCGCCTTCCCCGATATCAATAACAACCAACAATTTTAAACCGCTGACAAGGCAACCTGCTTTTAACAATAAAGGTGGAATCTCACCTTTACTAATAATACAGTCTACATAAATAAACACTAAAGATTCCCAGTTTTATTTTATTTGGGTTTTTTTTCTTTATTTTTATTTTATATATTTATTTAATTTTTGTTTTCCTACATATATTAAGTTTTCTACTGAAATCACAATACATACATATGTAAAAAGATAAAATAACCACAAATAGTCTATTTCAGGGCAAATGTTTCTTTAGCATCTCTATATAGAGAAATCACAAAGAAAGCATTATTCATTACTGTTAGATAATTGGCAGTTGATGATAGGCTTTATAGTTTTTGATCGTTTTACTTTTTAATATATATAATAAATTTATCTACATGGTCTTGCACATGGTTTTTACAAAAAAAAAAAAAGCAAAATAAGTTGATTTTGCGATTGTTTCGTATAAAGTGCTTGAAGGATTAGATTTTGTTAAAGATATGAAAGAACCCTCAATAAATAAAATTTCCAGAAAATATATATTTGAATATTTTATAAGGGAGTTTTGTTTTTTAAATCTAATGTTTTGTGATGCACGCGCGTGTGTAAGAGCTGTATCAAATATATTATATTTTGTCTACTTTAACTACATCATCTAACTAAACCAAGAATGTGAATGATCTAATTGTAACTTCTATTAATATGACCTAATTAAGAAATGCATGGAAAAAGCTGAATTGACACAATGCCGAAGTTTCTATAACAATCATATTGAAAACTTGCAAAATCGAAAGCTTTAACTTAATACTCCACACTTTTTCTGATTTAATTAGAGGGGATTTGAACCCAGACTTTCAAGCTCCTTTTAGTCATCCTCTTCATATTATACAACCAATACAACCGATTACATGCGAAAAAGATAAATGATCTTACATATTTCATTCTGAACCAGTACTAATCAGTTGATCCGGATCATCATCTCCCACACACACATATATAATCAGTACTCGGTTTATGTATTAAATAATAAATATTTCTAAAAATCGACTCAATATTTGCTAGTCACCCACTCAGTTATTTATATAGAGGTTTTCTCTGGTGACCAGAAAACTATTTAAAATTAAAAGGGTTTTATCTAACATATTTGTTGCATGTAGTAATTGATATAAAAAGTAGAAACTTGATTGTAACTTGACTTTATTACTTTTATAATCTTTATTTTGCATTTTTATAGTTTAGTAATACGGAAGTTCTATTATCTATATGATGCAGAAATTTCAAATAAATCAACTTCAAAAAAAAAAAAAAAAAAGGTCGGGAGGGAGAGTAAAACATTAAAGATAATCAATAGCTTATTTTAAATTGTGTAATTGTAATAAAAGTGAAAATTAAACACGCAATAATGGAGAAAATGTTCATATCAGAAAAATTATATGAAAAATTAAATAAAGGCTTGCAACAGAGAAAATTATACAGATTTGTCTACAGATAAACACCCACAGCAAGGCAACCGCGTTTTATTTTTAAGATTTCCAGTACTTTTCTTTCAAATTTTATTGTTTAGGTAAAAATAATTAACTTAAATGACAGGTCTGCTTCCCTGAAAAAAAAAAAAATCTTTATTTTTCTAGAAAATAATAAGCTACTAAAAAAATTTTCAGTTCTATGTGAATTTAAACTCAACGTTGTACACATGAAGCTAGCCAATATAATGACTTTCACAGTTATATGTATATATTATTTCATTTAATAAATTGTTTATATTTTATTAATTTGAAAAGTTTTATTATTTTAAACACCAAAGTTCATAAATGTGATGTAGCTTTTGTATAAGTGGTTCTAATATTGAATTAAAGACAATTTAGTAAGCAGTGTCAAATTATTTTCAGATATGATAAGGGATAATACTGATTTGAATATAGTAGTCTCGTATCTTGATTGCTGAACTAGTCTTCATACAATAAACTTGTGATATTTATTCTCTCTTAATGTAGAATATCTTCATTTACAGTTAGTGATGTATTATTATCTGAAATGGATGGCGTCAAAGCTGTGAGTAGAGGAAGTTTGACAATGGTAATGAAAATATAACAATTTACTCTAGATAAATACTTTCATATAATGAAGATATATATGAGAGATAGTGACCTGGACCAATTGATGAGGGTTGCTTTAGCACGAAATGCATCTTGGGGATCATTTGTCTTTTATTATATCTTTATTTAAGTGAATTTAAAAAGAATGGGGTACACAAGGAAAATAGAATAATAACTCCGTGTGTCTGTAAATAAAATAAAAAATCAGATATATTAATCTTTAACTGAGGCTTAAAATTTCTACCTGTGCTAGAGGTAATCTCTAGTTTCGAAAATGATTAATAATAATCATGATTGTATTTATCTAAAATGGATGGCATCGTGGAGGAAGTTTGACAATGGTAAATGAAAATGTAACAACTATATATAACATCTATCCCTTTATGTTATTTCTTGATGTTAATAGAATATTATATTGTTTCAAATGTATCATATCTACCATTATCTGGGTAGTGAAGGTTACTAATATGACTTAAAAACCTTTGTAGCAACCATTTAAATTACCCCATTGTCTGCGTAATGGCAGATGTAATCCATCTACAATCTCAGTACAAGGTTGATATTAACACTATATGACCAATCATTCTTTGAGAAAGATATCGCTCATATGAAATACTTGATAAACAAAACAAACCAGATGAACAAAGCCCATGCCCAACTATTATTCAAATAGCAGCAACTATTCTTCACTTACACATCACAAATACTGACCTAATTATTAACCCTATATGTCCAACTGAAGAATAAGCAATTAAAGCCTTCATATCAACTTGTCAAATACAAATCATACTAGTCATAATCGCCCCAAATAAACTTAAACAGATAAAAAACTCACTAAACTTAACTGTAATTCCTTTAAAAATTATTGAGAATCGAACAACCCCATATCCACCCAATTTCAACAAAACACAATGTTTGCAGAAGTATGACAATTCTGTTATCTCTGGTAAAATTCATCTGACTCGGTAAGATTATTCTAAAACAATCAAAGTAGCTATATATCCATTCACTATTAGGGAAATGTTTGTCTTGCAGCATATTAGTTTTAAAAAAGCATTTTTTTAACTACTGAATATCCAATTAGATTATATACGATTAAATTATCTAAAAAATACCCAAACTTATTTGTGACTTAAATAATTTCTAGACTGTTTATTGCTTTTTTTTCAGGATATAGATATAATAGGAAAATATGTTGCTGGCTATTTAGATATGATGTTCTTCTTCTCTCTCTCTCTCCCTCTCTCTCTCTCTCTCTATATATATATATATATATATATATATATATATATATATATATATATATATATATCAATAGATGGAGCTTTACCAAGACCTCCAAACAAGCGATAGCAGGTTTTTACGTATATAAAACTTGTTTTTGTTTTTCATAAATGTACCTTTAAAGTTTTCTTGCAATGATATAAATTGCAGAAGCTTTCACTATGTGGAAAATCTGAACTGATATCAGACCCATATAGCTATCTAGTTTGATAGGCTGAGTTTGAAGACATTTAGGTGTCTAAAAAATTCATGCTTGCAAACTGATAGAAATGTTTTGCATAAACGCTTAGAGTTGATATTTAGGTCTAGTTTCTAATTTCTATCCCTCACTGATGAGAGAAAATCAGCTGATCTTAGGGTGGAGCAAAATGAAAGAGATAGTGAATATTGACTCTGACGTTTATGTAAACAAATACGTTTGTTTGGAGGTCTTGGTAAAGCTCCATCTATTGATCATTAATACAAGCAATAGCAGGTTTTTACATATAAAACTTGTTTTTGTTTTTCATATATATATATAACTGTAGCTAGTATGTTATTTATAAATTTCTGTTGAATATATTCATATATATCATAAAAATACTAAAAATACTTGTTTAAAGCTATTAGCATGCTCTTTATATATATATATATATAAGAGCATATATATGAAGGTTACTATATATATATATATATATATATATATAGTAACCTTCACATACTAACAGTACATCACTACAACAACTTATAAAGAACCTCAATTAATTGATCTCCATGAACTACAACAAATCAAACTTAGCTCAGTCTAAAAATAAAATATAAATGCTATTGTAGACACTCTATTTCACAATAATGATTGACATGAGAAATTCTACAGGTGAAGTCACAAAGTACAGATTTTAACATTAGAAAATATATAAAATACACTACCAATGGAATTGCTATTAAAGCAGATTTCCACATATTGTCACATTACAAATTATTGGGAAAATCCCTATAACAAACAAAGACTAACATAATACATTTATATTTAAATAATTACTACTACAATTTAAATAACTACATATTCCATTATACTAATACTAAACTACAATATTATAAATCTAAAATACACATATTAAATTATTCTACTTTAATATTAAAGTATTTCATTAAAATTTCAGGGTTAATGATTATTCCTTTAATAGCAACACTAATGGTTAATGGTCAGATAGTTGAATGACAAGAGGGATTTTGTTGAAATCCAATCATCTAAATAACAATAATAATTTTATAATTTACAAATGTTAATTAAAATAACTATTGCACAATATATCTAGCTTCAATAACTAAACAAATAATAACTGAATTACTAAGTTAACATTAAGGTACTCACTTATGAAAACACTTTTCATTAATTGAGCTTACACTTACACAAATAGTAGCTATCAGGTAGAAGAATCATTCTCTTGTAATTACATCACTTATTCTTAAATTAAAAACATAATTTTTATTATAAATTAATCTTTGAACTACTACGTAGTTTAGCAATAACTCACTCCATTTATCTTTCAAACAAACATTGTAATTGTTTTACTGAGGGTTATTTGGCTAAAATAATGCAATGATTGATATGTAATCATTTCCCAAACTTCTATACAATTTTATAATCTTAGAATTTTATAATAACCAGAATAATATTTTTCTCCCAAGCACATGTGACTCTACAGTAATATAACTTCATTAATGCAATACTTTCAAATGGAATTTTATATATCTTTTTAAACTTATAAATTGTAAAATAATCAAACAGGTAAATTTAATAAATATTCTTATAAGGCTATAAATCAAATATAATAGATGTTTGATACTCTCCATTAAGGATATTTAAGAGTTCATAAACTTTATTTTACTCCCAATTAATCTTTAATAACATTTCATTCAAATTCTTTACTAGAAACATTATGATAATTTAAATAAAATGATTTTCATATTTTGGTTTCAGATAAAAATTTGGTTTAAAAATCAACTTCTATATTAAATTATTTGTACTATAACATATAGTCATAATTTATCATCATCATAATTTTTAGCCATTATTAGTCCATCTCAGGATGAAGATCTCTCCAAGTTTAATCCATTTTTTGATCCCTATCCTCTCTTCCCCATATCACATCAATGTTTCTTATTTTCCATTAATTTTACATGTAGTCTCTTTCTAGATCTTTTAAATCTCCTGAGATCCAGTTTAAGACTCAGCTGTCCATCTATTATCATCTCTTTTAGCAATAAGTTCATATTATTTTTATTTCAGTTTAATTCTTTCATTGATATCAATAATACCCATGTGTATTATGTAATTTGTTGTTGACCACTTCTTGTTATACATATCTTTAAACTTTGTTGAGTAATTTGATGTCTCTATATTGTTTTTCTGTTAAATGTCTAACTCTCAGATCCATTAGCAAGGGCTGGTAAAACATATTTATTAAAAAGCTTTCTTTTCAAACACATAGGTATATTTTCCCTTTAATTCTTTCTATAAAAAGCACTAAATTTAATTCTATGATTAATTTTATTATGTTTTCATTTGCATTAATAATCTGACCAAGATATTTGTAACTATTAACTTCTAATTCATCAGAAAACCCATTGAACATTCCTTTCATTCTATTTTCTTGTTTAAATATGATAACTTTTGCAATATTTCTCAAAACTCTGAAGCCTTATTTGCAAAAACAATAACATCAACTGCATAATATAGATAAGTAAAATAATCTTTAATTACTTTAATTTCATTGACTTCCCATAATAGTTTTTGTAAAAAATTTGGAGATATTGAATCACTCTGTCTACACTTTTCTCACTGTTAATCTTTTTAGTATTACTATATAATGTAATCATAGCATTTGCATTTCGATAAATATTCTTCATAAAATATGAGTATCTTGGTCTATATCTTGATGATCCACTGTTTTATTCACTGTAGAAATGCTTATAGAATCAAATGTTTTTTTCATAATCTACAAATCCAAAGTATAATGACAATTCATATTTACTGGCCTTTTTCTCAATACATGGATCTCATTTTCTGTGCTAAAACTATTTTTAAATGCAGCTTGTTCATTTGGTTGGGTAAAATCCAAAGATAGCTGTGAATGAATTATAATTTTCTTGATAAAATTTTTGTATAGAACTGATAAAAGACTGATAGATATGTAATTTTTAATATTTTCTTTATAATTTTTCTTATATATTAATATAATTAATGTATTCTTTCATTCATCTGGTGCATCTTTATCATTTATTTATTTTGTCAACAATTTTTCTATTCTTCACCTGCTTCTTTTAAGATTTTGATTATAATTCCATCATTTTGTGGATGGTTTTTCTTTTACATAAATTTAATTGCATATCTCACTTCTTTTTTTAAAATTCTGGGTAATTTAGAACATTTAGTAATTGCAGGGGATAATTAGTTTTCTTCTTTTTGTTATCTTTCTTTTTAATAGTAGTTTTACCTTTTTTTTCTATTGAAGAAATAATCCTACCAATACCAAAATGTTGTTTTACAGTTTTGATATTTTCATTATCTTCTACAGCTTTTTTTGTTAATTCACAAACAAATTTTCCTATATTGTTATTACCTCTTTTTCATACATTTTATAAAATTCTAGATATTCAATCCCTTTTAATGGATCATTTTTACATATTTTCATATTTCTTTTTTTCTTCATAGATTCTCTTGTCTCAGTAAAAAATTTACTGGTAAATTGCTGCTATTGTCTTTGTTGCAATTCTTATTAGTGTCCATTATCTATTTATTGAGTACATTCAAATTGGAATCATCTTCAAAAATCTGTT